>CM065387.1:840000-1020000 GCA_033060915.1 Euryodendron excelsum | reverse complement strand
AGAGTTTGTAATTCGATTGTATATCTTTATACACTTGTAAGTGAGAGTTCTCATGTGGAAGAAAAACTCTTGTAAGTTTGAGTGGAGCTTGGATAAAACCACTTGGTGGCTGAAGAACTTGAGAAGAAATTCTTGTGTATATAGTTAGCTGAGCACTTGGTTAATCAGCACCCATTTGTAATTGAAGATTACATAGTGGAGGAAGATTTCAAGGGGATCTTGGGGTGAGGACGTAGATCACGGTTTGTGGTTGAACCTCGGTAACTCGTTGTGTTCTTTCTATTATTCTGTTTTCCTTTCTTCTTTTGATTACATAGCATTTCATATAGATTAATCACTATTACATTATTTAGATTAATTTTAATTAATCTTAATTGTCATGAATCTTCAAAAAATCCAATTCATCCCCCCGCTTGGGTTGCCTTTTGGGCCAACACTACCATGATCTGAAGATCCAATACTAAAGTCATAGTCAAAGTTTGTTTCCTTAGATAAAAGATTGGTGTAATACCTATTCATTGGATCCATCTATCAAAACATAATATGCAATATATAAATTAATCAGAACAGTTAAAGCTAATAAAAAGAAAAGACAAAAACTTTATACAAACAAGTTATGACTGTTGACTCAAGGTTAATCCTGTTGATTCAAAGGTAATCCCTTTGTTGATTTTGATGATAACTAAATATTATGTTATTTTATTAATGCATTACTTAGTGTGCAGATTAATAAAGTTCATAATTTAGACTTAAAACTCAACTTAAGCCTAATACATGTCAAAGTGAATGCACAACAAGTTCAAGATTAAGAAATGAACTCCAAGAGCTATGCAATGAACCGAACATAAGATTGACGCCTATTTCTACTTCAAACAAATGTTTTGCATTCGAAGAGATTGAATGTGTTCAAATAAAGCTTTCATCATGTATGCATGAAGATTAACTTGCACTCAAGGAAGATTAAAGACTTCATCTGAATGTGCAATGATCAGTTGAAGATGAATTGATTGTTGAAGAGATTGAAAATGCTCAAGAGAAAATTTCATCAAGAATGCAAAGATCAATTCCAGATTAAGTGATTGAAGTTGCTTGAGAAGAAGATTCATATTGATTACCTAATCTCTACATGAAATCCAAGTGAAGAATTCTTCTGAGATATAAAGAATCAATGAAGACAATGTGTATGAAGAGATTTCATCAAGTTTACAAAAGTCTCATTAAAGTGATTTTAAAAGAAGAAAGAAGAAACTCTAGCAAAGAGAAGAAATCGGTAATGAAGTATTGTGAAGCTCTACATATTTAAGAAAGCTTGACATTGAAAGAAATAGTTATAAAATGAAAGATGAAGCTTTGCAAATGAAGAAGAAAAGATCATCATTGATCTAATGAAGCTTTGACAGTTTGAGAGTCAAGAGAAGATGAATATCAAATAATTGATTCAATCCAAGTTGAATAAAAGTTAACTTTAATGAGTTAAAAAGTTTGATTGATCATCATACCCCAAAGAGATACTCCTTGAAGATCTTATACTGCTGTTGAGATGAGCTGGATCATTAGAAGTCAGAAAGCAAATTTCTGGGCAATGAGCAGACTCATGGAAATGAAGAGTCGCCTCATGGAGACAAACACAAAAAGCTTGAAGACGAAATGATCAATGAGTGGACTCATGAAAATGAAAAGTCACCTCATGAACACAGAAGCAAAAACCTGAAGAGCAAATAGACAAAGAGCTGACTCATGAGAATGAAGAGTCGCCTCATGAAGACAGACGCAGAAAACTTGAGGATCAAATGAGCAAAGTGCTGACTCTTTGCTATAAAGAATCGACTCATGAAACATGAAGTAAGTTTTCTGTACAAAGAGCAGACTCATGAAATGGAAGAGTCACCTCATGACCATAGAAGCAAAATGACGTGAAGACAGAATGAACAAGGAGCCGACTCATTGATATGAAGAGCGGACTCATGAAGACAGTGGACAACATCTGGTAAATGCAGAACTAGAAGTGTCGACTCTACAAGAATGGAGTCGACCCCTGGGATATAACGACTAGTTTTTCTAACGTTATAACGGACTGGACGTACATTAAATGAAACTCAACAACCTCTAACGGATGAAATCAATACAGGGGCTTATATACAAGCTTACAACTGTATTTATAAGAGGATGAGAGACAAGAAACTAGAATCAACTGACTAATCCACTGAAATTCCTGAATATTCTTCCAGTCATCATTTGTAAGCTTTGATTGTATAATTTACTCTTGTTAGAGAGTTTGTTAGTTACTTGTATATTCTTATACACTTGTAAAAGAGAGTTTGAGAGTTCTTTTGAGAAAGAAAAACTCTTGTAAGTTTGAGTGGAGCTTGGACAAAACCACTTGGTGGCTGAAGAACTCCGGTAGAAGTTTTTGTGTATAGTGAGCTGAGCACTTGGTCAATCAGCAACCCATTTGTAATTGGAGATTACATAATGGAAGAAGACTTTAAGGGGATCTTGGGGTGAGGACGTAAACCACGGTTTGTGGTTGAACCTCGGTAACTCCTTGTGTTATTTCTTATGCTCTGTTTTCTTTTCTTCTTTTGATAACATTGCATTACACATAGATTGTTCATTGTTAGATTGATTAAATTAATTTTAATTAATCTTAATTGACTTAAATATTCGAGAAACCTAATTCACCCCCGCTCTTGGGTTGCCTTTTGGTCCAACGATGACTACTTAATACTGCAAAATGTCTGATTCACAAACTTACATTTATGCAGACACAACGCCTACAATAATATCAGCAACAGTAATTTCTAAGATGAAACCCTAACATCGCCACCCTTTTGATGATACCCTGCCCCATACCTTAATACTGCTACCCTGCCCTATGCCTTAATACTGATTCCATTGAACCTACTATTATTCTCTTTGATAGAGTAATGCCAGTATCATAATGTCCCTGATCAAGGGAACTAAATCATCAATTTAAGCTACCTATTCCACATGATATATTCCATTGTAACCTAACACTAAGCAGCGAAAAGTGACGAGCATTAAATTTTTTGGCATTTTTTAGATATAAAAAATAAATTCTGAAAAAAAAATGGTAAACAAGTTTAGGATGGTTAGCAAAAATCCATACCAGTTAATACATTTAATCACAATTGTGGGTTTCATTTCATCACAACTGTGGGTTTCAAATTCAACAATTTAGCAAAAACCCAATCAGCAAAAATACATGTCACACTCCCAACCTAATTAGATATCATTAATGTCACATTAAGCAAGGTGTGATCACATAGATTACCGTGCATACGAACGACACATTACCATACACCAAAAGATAAACTGCAAATTGACTAAACAAATATATAGACAAGAACTATGCATCAATACCGTACTGTATAGTAAAAGTAAACTATAGGTTATTTACAAAGTCATGACATAAAGTATTATATAATATCAAGTCTCAATGTCTCATACAAAACACGACAAGAAACAGAAATAAAGTAACAAAAGCTCGCCCCCAAGACTCGATACTCCTAACACCAATATGGACGCCACAGCGACGACGACCAAGACTATAGTAGACCGAACTCTATTCTTAGCTCACTTGTCAAAAAGATCTGTATAGGTGTGAGCTAAAAATCAACGTGCTCACAGTAAATAATCAAATTCATAAAGAATGATAACAAGCACGCACAATGCACATCTAGGTATAAATAATCAATATATATAGATATCATAAATGTCTCAATGCAATGAATGTATCACCCACATGCGCGCGCAAGTTTTGATAATGTTGACCCGATGAGTGATGTCTCGTTATCAAGGATACCCCACGTCGACACCTTTTTAGATCAACCCCACATCGATTAATCTTTATGTTAGCCCCACATTGGCAAAACCTTTCTCCATAAAATGCATTGGCATATAATATGAATGGTATGCAATGCCACCTCAAATATAACCCCATATCATGTTATATAAAATCATTAAGCAATTCAATATGAACACGACTATCTATATTCCCATAATCAACACCAGCGTTCATAACAATACAAATAATATATTTACTTCTATATGAATAAGATTATCTCAATTCCCATATGTCACTGTACACACACACCATGACAAAGATCATTCCTTGGATGTCGTTGAAGGATCTTGCCTTCTATTAGCTCCTATCACCACAACCATGTTAGTTTAGAAATCTCAATGTATAATTCCGCCATAATATTTAAACATAATGCATACACCCACAAACAAGTCATAGAACTGACATGATGTATTAGAAATGTCATATGATAACCTCAATTAAGCTCTCAATGTAATGCAATAGTTGAAACGTATTAAAATTCACTAAGTTCTCTAATTTGCCAAAATTGACACAAGCCTAATAACATTTTTGAGTGAAACTAAAGCCCAAATTATCATCATAACTCTAAGTTAAAATTTTAAATAATTTAGCCACAAATAAGATTTTTAATTAGGTCAAAATGTCTCCAAACAACAGTCCTATCATAGAGATGACTCTGGTTATGGCAGTCATAGATGATTCCAAGTTTTTACCATGAAAGCCCTCACCCCTTACTCCCATTTATATGGCATATAAGACACAAACATGCAAAAACCCATGAATATACTATCACACAACCATGAACATGAGATGTCTCACCTTAAGAATGAAGACATAAGCTTTCCCTTTAAATCTCTTCTTCCTCTTCTCTCTCTCTATTTCTCCTCCATCCGAATGATGAGGAGTCAACAAGCTCCTCACCTAACTTTTCTCTCCCAACTCCTAGTCAATCTAGCTAACTTTCCCACTAAAAAGTCTACTAACTAACTCACCAATGATGAAATGACACATGTCACACACGCATACACCCATATAATTTTACATATCAATTAACCATGCAATAAATGTAATTAAATTAAATAAATTAATTCAACTAATTTGAATATATAATTAAACTAATTATGAGATTAGGGTCTCACAATACAGACCCAAAAAAAAAAAAAAAAAATTAAGTGAAGACCGCAGGGGTTCAACAGGGGGGTGGGGGAATCAGGGATTAATACAAAACAAATAAATGCTAGTCAATTTATACAATTCCTTGTATAATTCTTTTGCATCATGAATCTGAAAAATAAATAAAAGAACAATAATTATCATGTAAAGTAATTCAATTTCATACTCATCAATCCCATGTAAGTAAAAAAACAAACAAACAAAGAAACCACATGAGTATTCAGTAGAACCAAACAACCTTAAAATTTTCGGAGTCTATTTAGAGACAATTGACATGCTTAATGAATTCCACAGTTAATGTAATTAAATCAGTTGCTAAAAAATAAGAGATATAAATCTGCCATAAAATCACAACCAAAAGTAAGATATTGAGAAAAAAAGAAAATAAAAGAAAAACCCATGAGGAAAAATGGAAAAGGCAATCAAAAGAATAAATCTTCACAAACAACCATATCCCAGTAAGAATGAATTCAAGATTCAAAACCAATCAGTGCACAAGGTACTATTTTCCCATTAAATTTCAAATATATATACTTGCAGACCACCAAAACAAGTGACACATAGCACAAATTGAATCAAACCCCAAATCCTAAAACCATCTCAAGTTCTTTTTTGCAAACACCAAAGTGAAAACATACGTGACATGATCATCATAGCTCTACAACTGAAAGCAACATAATTAGATTCATGAAATTGTTGAAAAATACCAAAACAAATAGAGGAAAAGGGGCGTAGAGGGGTTTTCATGGGGCAAGGAGTGAGAGGGGACCGGAGGAAGGGTGTGGGAGAAGGAGGGGGTTTAAGAAGTGAGAGGGGAGGGAGGAGAAGTGAGAGAAAGAAAGATCCATGCATGTGCTATTCCCAAGGTCTGCTGTGAAAATCTGTCCTAGTTCTTTCGGTGAAGATCTGTGGAGTTGTGACAAGAGAATACTGAAAATGAGAGAGAAAGAGAGACAAACTTGCCACATCAGATGACTATTGGGAGATAGCGAGCGGTGAAGCCTCGCTACATTTAGCTAGCAAAAAAGCAAATTGAAAGAATGAAGAGCCAAATACAGAGCCCGTTGGAAAAGAAATTTGGGAGTTGGCTTTATAAAATTCCTAACAGGAGGGGTATAGCGAGTGCGTTGGAGTTGCTCTTAGCTAGCCAACTCTTTGCTCAAGAAAATTATGTGAGCTCTTTCTATTTTTGTTTGAGGCATGCTACGGATAGCCGCGGCTGTTCTTAGTAATTTCAATTTTTATTTTTCATTTGTGTTGGTTGGTAGAAAATTGTGACTCTGTAACCCCAAAACTTGGACTCCAAGCCTTAAAAAAAAAGGAAAAACAAATAAAAGAATTGAGTTTATTGTTTGGATGTTGCTTCTTTTTTTATTTTTTATTATGTTTAGTTTTATCTATAGTCAAATGTGGGTAAAAGAATTGCCTCAAACAAGTATCAAATGATACCAAATCTTGCGTTATGAGAATTACTCAATATATATAACATTTGAAAAACTACAGAGCATCAAAAGATTAAAAAAAAGAAGATATCAAAATAGTGCATGGCTCTCTTGGAATGAAAAATGAATAAGAACAAAGTAGTGTATTGCTATGAAAAATCTTTGTAATAAAGTTGTGTAATGACTTACTAATTTCCTAATTAATCATGAATTAAAAGTATGAACAACCGATATCTCAATTGACTGATTTGTTCAAGAAGTCACTTAATTTTTTGCACGCTTCACTTGAAATTTAAATTAACTGATATATTAAAGCTATAATTATTGTTCACCAGATTCCAAATTTGACCCTTTAAAATCATGCTAAATATTTCAAATGTACCGCCAAATTTTCAAAATAAAAAATTTTCGATATTCAATCAACCATGTTACATGAATCCAAAGTCCTAAACACCCTTCCTTTCTCCTATTTTTTAGAGGTTAAATTAGCAATTTTACCATAGGTTAGAGTAACTTTGCCAAGTTTAGTGAGAAAATTTCCAAATGCTATGTTAATTAATTATGTATTTGTATGTAGGTGTGCATATATATATATAACATTTGTTAGGAGTATCTTGTTATCATGCAACAAATTTTCTTTGGCTGGAGGACCAACTCTAGGTATTAGACTCACAATCCAGCCTAAGTGGTTGGCTTCTGCCGTGGCCTATTGGTTTAAGCACCATAGTTAAATCTTCTACTGAAGCACAAAACTTCTTACAGAAACTAGGAGGTTGTTGTTTTTTGTTTGAAAAATGCTATATGTAATCACTTTGCTTAATTCTTTTTCTCACCCACTAGACATAATGTGAATGGGTCCTACCATCTTGCGTCTAGTGCATTACTTTTTTGTTTTTGTTTTTGTTGTTGTTATTATTATTTTTTTTTTTGTCTGTGTGGCTTATTTGAAGTTGTCTTGAACTTGTCAATTCACCCCACACAAAGAAATAATCAAACTTGCTTTGAATGTTTCGCTAAGAAAAATTCACATAAACATATACACGGGGACATGTCTGTGAGTATTAGTAATACTGGAAGCTTTTGAGTTTGGTTTTGTGTCCTATTAAGTTGGACTATATATCTTGAAACTGTTTCCCAGGCTCGTACGGACAATGGAATTATGCCATAATTTGGATTGACAACTTCAACATATCCCTCCATTGTAGACTTGATATAGCTGCATTTGGTGCATTTGGTCCCATGTTGATCATATAACTAGAGAAATATATATATATATATATATATATAACTCAGCGCTGCTGAGATTACATTCATTGCAAAGGATCGAAGCTGGCTTATGCATTCAAGATGGCAACAATATAAACAATAAGCGGTGTTAAAGGTTGTTCATCAGCCTCGTTAGAAATACTAAAACGAATGCGGGAAGCGAATTAAACCCGTACCTTGAATGTTTAATCTGAAATCAAAGAGGATGTTCTACGCACTGACTTCAAGTGATTAGAATTGTTACAATGAAGAACAATACTGTGTTTCGGCACAGAACCCTTAACTCTATGTCTATATATTTTACCGAGAGAAAATGATTTGATGTTCAACTAATTCCTAACGTTAGTTGCACTAAGTGTTTATATAAACAACTAAAAGGCACCTATAAAAGGACACCAACCAATGAGACATGTTTATTCTTTAACAGACCTGTCTGTACTCATTTGGTTACCAGGTTGACCCACCATGGACGCCCAATTTGGATCCAAGACCAACCCGAATACCAACAAGCCTAGACCAGCTACAATCTGGCTGGTGCATTGGCATGCATCTATCTATCTATATATTTCTGTATTTATATATCATGGCTCGCTTCCATCGTATTCATCAGGCAGTGAAGTGGAGGGCATATAAATTTAATTCCTGTGCGAGTCGTGCAGTTTCTTTATTAATTTTAGTGAGCAACTGCTAGTAATGCAAGTTTATGCTAATTGAAAATGATTCAATAGTCCAATAAGTGCTCTTTGAATATTGTAAGTTCTGCTCTTGGAAAGACATATGTCGCATTCTTTTTAGTGGCTGCACTGGGGCAATTTCATCATCAACCAACTTTCTTTCCCGCACTACTTCGCCCACGATTTATAGTTGATTTTGTTCATCTTCCTAGAGTTTTCCATATCTTTCTCATGCACTATCAAATCATCCTAATCTTGGAGTTAGTCAAACAATTGAATGATTCAGATGAATGTTAATCGTATCACAGAATCCTTTAAAGTTGGCTTATATGACCTAGTGAACAAGGTTCCAACAAAGAGTTTTTTACAAAAATATCATTGTTTTAAAACTTATTTTCTAAAAGCAAGTTGTTTGAAACTTATTACTAAATTTAAGTTGGTCTAGAAGTTGTGTCTTCAAAATAAGACACAATTTTCAGACTTCTATATCATACTTTAAATATTAAAAATTTTCTATGTGATACTTTAAATATTATAAATTGTGTTTTCAAAACACAATTTCAGACCTGAAAGCATGTTCTGAGGACATAACTTTAGACCAATTTGAATTTGATAAATAAGTTTCAAATAACTTGATTTTGAAAAATAGATTTTAAAACTACTCTTATTTGGACTCACAATGAATGGAGTTTTGACTTTCGAGGGACAATATTCCATAAGCCATGTATAGTCTTTGCACACACACACTCTCTTTCTCTCTCTCTCAGAATGAACTGGTGTTTTTGTTTGACCGTCCATTGCTTGCATGGGACTCCTGTACACAGATGATACATAAAACATGTAAACAAGCACAAACCCATGCTAGTCTGTTGAACTGTAAAACGAACCAAACTATTAGAGCTTGGCTTGTGTTCAACTCATAACAAATTCGTTTAAGATATACTCATTATATAAATAAGTTAAGCTTAAACACATTTTAAAACTTAAAATTTTTTTGAATTTGGCACAAACTATAAAATTTTATCTAGATTAGCTTAATTGCATATGTTGTTGAGCATGACTACACCAATTGAGGAGTTTGATTAACATGATTTAATAAGAGCATGCTATGGGGGGGATTATAATATTTTGAGCATGATTAATTAGCTTAATCTAAAATTAATTAGCTTATTTAATCTCTATACTTAGCCTATATTAATCATGACTAATTATCATAAGCGTGATTAATTATGTTAATCATGTAGATTAGTGGTGAATTAGTAAAGCAAGGAGGTGTTAAGAGGTGCCATTTAGGTTTGTGTTTCACCTAAGCTAGGTGTGTGCATCACTTGTGTGCTTCATCTTATTTACTAGCTACGTGTGTGATCATGACATGTGGAATAATAGATACATCTTTGTATCTATACTTGGCTTGAAGCCAAGAGGGAGGAGAGATAAGCATGTTAGTAACAATTGTGTTTGGCAAAAAAGAAAGAGGAGAGAAAGAGAAGAGAGGAGGAAGGAGAAAGTGCAAAGGGAGTCTTGTATTTCATTTTCTTAATGTGAGAATCTCATGTTCATGCTTATGTGATTATATTTCTATGAATTTTTGCATATTAATATGTCATTTATGCCATAGTGGTGGATTGGAGGTGAGGCGTGGACGAGTGTTTAGGGTTTTTAAGTGGAAGCCTTAATTCTTGCATATTGTGCATGTATTGTGTTTAATGTGTTATTGGGGGCCTTAGGGTTTCGTTTTGGGTCTTTGAAGAGCTTATGATTATGTTGGGATGGTATGGGAAGCTTTAGAGTCAAGTTGGGACTTTATATTTTTGAGCCACAGGGGGCTATGGTCATTAGGACGGTCCTTGGTGTCATCCTGACGATGGGCTTTGAAAGGGTAAATTTGGTCTCTGGTCATCAGGACAGAGGTTGTGACTGTCCTGATGATGGGTTGATGTGGATGGTTCTTGAGTTATGGTCGTCAGGACGAAGTTGGAGACCATCCTGACAGTGGGTTCTTTGAAGGGTGGTTAGTTTTTGGTCGTCAAGACGATGGAAGGGACCATCTTGACGATGGACCTTTATGTGTTATTATTCCTCTCTGGTCATCAGGACATTGGGAGGGACCATCCCGACAGTAAGTCAGTTTGCATCATTGTGTGTTTAGTCCTCTTGTATTGTATTGGGGATCGGTTTCACATACCATATTAAGTTCCTAACAACACGTTGATGTCTCATAAGTTATACATATACCTTGTTTACGAATAATAATATATGTTTCACAAGTTTGATGTGGCTTTGGGTGATAGCTTCGGAAGCGGATCAAACTAATCCGATTTAGCCAAAAGAGTAACTCACATTTGTGTAAGAGGTACCAAGTGGAGAGTGTTGGCCCAAGTAGGCAACTCAAGAGGGGGAGTGAATTGGGTTTTATGAAATTAATAGCAAACAATGCAATTAAAAGCTTATTAAGAAATGTAGCAGTGGGTAATCAAACTAAAAACCAAACAAGCAAATAATACGATGCAATTCAAGCAAGAGTTATAAGCAAGGAAGAAAAACAAAGCAAAAAATAAAGAGTGAAGGCACAAGAATTTTACAGAGGTTCAACCAACCCTTGCCTAAGTCCTCTCTTCCTCGATCCTCTCGAAGGTATTCCATTATGTAAAATTCTCTTACGCAGCTGCTGGTTTTGCTCCTAGTGCCCATCTCACTCTTACAAGAACTCTTCCTAAGTTATCAAAATCTCTAAGTAATTTTGTCCAAGCTTTATTCAAACTTACAAGTGTTTTTTCTAAGTTACACTCAAACTTACAAGTTTACAAATCCACCTAATAATAGATGAAGGTTATACAATTAATAACTCTCTCAAAGAGTAGATAAACAACTTTTTAACTCACTTAAGAACCCCCCAAATGAATAAAAACAGAGTATAAGATGTAGGAGATTAAATCTCACTTTCTAGCACTTGATCTTGTGTTCTTCTTCTCCATATATGAGTTGAGGATCTTCTATATATAGCCTTGAGTTGATTATGGCCATTGGTGGCAGATGGGAGACCATTTGATATAAGATCACACTGTTATAATGATAAAAAATATAGATGTTGGAGCCCAAGTGTCGACACCTGACTTTCGTGTGTCGACACATCAAGTCTGCATTCCCCAGATTTTGTTCACTGCCTCCATGTGTCGACACATCAACCCCATGTGTTGACATATGACCATCCATTTTTCAAATTTTGGACACTGTCTTCATGTGTCGACACATTAGCCCAGAAAACTTGATTTTAGTAGATTTTGTCCAATCTTCTCCATTGTTTTCAAGTTCTTTAGTGGTCATCCACATAAGCTTTCTAGGCTTGAAAACACTTCTTCAAGATATGTTGACTACAAGAACACCTTCAATCTCTTCGAGATGAATTCACTTTATTTTGATTACTTATAAAGTTCTTCAATCAACATCACTTCTTCCATTAATCTAAGTTTTCTTTAAAATCTTCAAGAGATCTTTCAAGACTTGAGATCTCTTTTCTTCAACTGATCTTCTATCATTCTTTGAACATTTTCAATCTTTTTACTTGATCTTCATCAACTTGATTTCTTCTAGGATTTTTCAATCAATATAACTTCTTCCATTCATTCAAGACTTCAACATAATCTTCAATAAAACTTTTAAGTCTTGTGATTTCTTATCACTAGGTCTTCAATGTAGAAGATATAAGCACTTGTTGCTGATCGCATTCATCTTTATTCATCTTCAATCTATAGGATGAACTTATTGTATGTGTCAACCCATCATACTCATCACCCTTCAAATCATTCTTGATAAGCTTCTTAACAAATTCTTCAATATCTTCCAATGTGATAAGTATAAACTTATTCCCCTTTTCTTTTGTGATTTATGCCTTAGAGCATACAAACTTTTGCTCCCCTTTTTTTATGCATTTGATACTTTAGTGGATTGATATGACCATGAGGATCGAGGGTCTTTATAATGAATAAGTTCTTGAATTCTCATAAGATTTTTAATTACTTTAAAACATAATTAATCCAATATGTTCCTCTATCAATCTTCATGTTTCCAAAATAGATCACCATGATAGAATTCTAGAGCTTGCATCCTTATTCTCAATATTTGTTGAACTTCCTAAGCATCTTCAATCTCTTCAAGAATAAGATTACCTAAGTAATCTTATTGTTGGGTACTGAACCAATCAACTTAAATATTTTCTTGTTATCAAATAATTATAATCTAATCTGCATACTCAATTGAAATCATTAGATAATAACCACATGGTTTTGTTATCATTAAAATCAACATGGGGATCAACCTTGAGTCAACAGAGAGTTTAAGATATTCTTACTCATATTGTATTGAATGTCTTATTATCTATATCGATGGTGATTGTTGGTTATGAGGTGATATTTGCATACAGCTCATATTGTGTGCATAAATTACATTCCACGAGAGAAGGTTTAACCAATGTACAGCTAACCTAAGGTGGTCACGGTGGATTAACCTAAAAGGGTGTCACGGTGTGCATTCCTTGATAACAAGCCATGCATCGATATATTAGGTCAATGTTATCTAAATCGTGCACACATTTGTGGTGTGTCATACATTGCATCACAAGAGACATTATATTTTATTGGTGGTGGTTTATCTATTGGTGGATTATTTATTGATTGTTTGTCATTCAGTCATTATGAGTTTGATTATTTTTGTGAGCATATTGATATATAGCTCACACCCACACAGATTATCTTGCAAGTGAGATGGAGTTTCAGTTCATTGCAATTATCGATATGACCGGAGTGACTTTTGTCCTTGTGGTTAATGTCGAGTTAGAGAGCTTTGAGAAGCTCTTGTTGATGTGTCGGCGGTCCTTGACTGTGTTGTTTATGAGAGGATAGTGTTTGAAGTTTATTTGCAATTGGTTTGTAATTATTATGAGTTTAATTGGATAGTCTTTTTATAATGTATGTTGGAGGATTATGAAATAGTTTTATTTATAATCACATGTTGTTTATTCTTATAAGATTTCTATCTTTGGGACTATGTTGAGATTTCGCTTACAAGTTGATAGCATGTGCGATCACATTCATCCTAAAATGGTATTAAGACATGACACAAACTCAACTCAATAAGCTTATATGTTCTAAAAAAATTCAAGTGACTAGAGCTTGGCTCAATTAAAGCTCGTTAAGCTCGACTCGAAAATTAAATAAGCCAAGTTTAAAAAATTAAATAAGCCAAGTTTAAACAATCCACTACTTCGTTTAGCTCGTTTACAACTTTACTATTATTTTAAGATAGATACAATACATATCATACTTGGCCTAAAGGCTTTCATGCATCTCTCACACGTACAAACTAAACAAGCCAAATAAAACTGAAACCTTACATGTTGGTACAAGAGACCAGCTTATTACAAACACACCTTTTTTTCATATGTTCCATTCACCATAGAAATTAAGCTTAGTTACCGGGTCGATTGTCACCTATGAAATAGTGGTGAGTATTAGTGGTTGATCCTGATCTATGGCTAAACTTTCCGTAACTCTGGTTCATCTCATCGTCAGCAGCGCTGCTAGTTTTACTTTAAGCAATGTCTTCAATACCTTTGTTTCCATTAATAAGACCCTTCTCATTTGCACCAACATTAACCTTTCGACCAAGATTTGAATCGCTTAGCCTCTCTGCATTCGCAGCTTTCAGAGTTCCCGAGATCAACACGAAGGCTGCCAAGATGAGTAGCATTTAGCAAGATCTTCATGATTCAAACCTGTAATTAGAAGCTTTATAGTTAATAAATAAATAAATAAAGCTTTCTTTCTAAGACTAAGTAAGAGAGCAAACAAAGCACAAATGAGCTAGAACTAGGGCTATAGAACCTGCCACTCTTCAAGAGAAATAGATACATGCATGACTGATGAGAGAAAGGATTCCAAGGGTGGCATTGTATTGGAGAATTTTTCTTACTATATTTACAACTATGGGAGGTTATTAAGATAAAACCGCAAGCACTGAGCAGACGAGAATGCGCGCACTGGGGAGGGGGTTCCAATGTTTAAGCACCATTGGGAGATTATTGTAGCCACCCAAGGAGTAATTATGATTAAGATTTGATAATTAAAGAGTTTTTTAGTGCTGACTTTCAATAATTTATTTTATAAATTTGTGTTGTGTTGCTATCTTTGGTACAATGAAATGGAATAGAATAGAATAACCATTTTCACTTTTATTTTCATTATCTTGTTTGGTACCACTATTTAAAGGTAGAATGACCATTCTCATAGAATGATCATTCCTACATTTTATTGGAATAGCTATTTCCTATTTTAAGAGTGGAAATAGCTATTCCATTTTCACATGAAAGAGCATAAAACAAAACTTAGTAAGATTTTTATTGTCAAATTTTTTTTTAAAAAAATAAATCATGTTTGGTAATTTTTTTATTTTAAAAATTAAAATAAATTTAAAAGTTGAAAATTTTTACCACCACCGCCACCGTTAACCACCATCACCAACATCAACCATCGGCTATAATCACTTGCCATTCACTGACACCGCTACCCCCACTGTCGTCACCATTTCATCCACCATTGGCCACCGCCCTATCACCGCCCCACCACCGCTCCCACCACTGTCACCAACCACCATTACAAATGCTTAATAATATTTAATAAATAATCTATAATACTAATATTTTATATATGACATAATATTGAATTTTCATATTATACACAAATTTTATTCCATTCGATTATAGCATTGCTCATTGGTCTTACCAAACAAGTGTATAGAAATAATCATTCCATTTCATCTCATTCTATTCTTAATCACATTTCATACTAAACATAGCTTCAGGGTTTAACAATGGGTGATATAGTAACAGAGTGAAGCATGTTGCTCCTGAAATAATTATCGAACATAGTTCTCTTCACGACGTGAAGCATGGTGGAATACCGGACACAGTTGGCACTAATTCAAACAACAGTAAATATCGAGTAATGTTATATACAATTCTATTTCTCAATCTTTTTTTTTTTTTTTCACTCTTAGACACAAGACCGAATATAAATTCATATGAAACTCATTCAATGATATCTAGAGGATGAGAAAAATAATTGAGAAATGAGATTAAATTTAGCAGTTTTCATAAATATATGAACTTAATTGTCACATCCTGTCTATTATTCCATCCCAACTCTGCACCATATAAAACCGAATTGGAGTTGAAAATAGTCCTCAAATTGAATGTCCTGACAAATTGTCACGTTGACTTTTTTTTTTTTTTTTTTCTAACAGGGTGTTTAGGTCAGTTTGTGCATCTTGACTAATTTTAAGATTTGTGTAGTCTCCTATTTTACACAAATTAAATAATTATCTAACTAAAGCCTCAAGCCTTAATCACTAAACTAACTCCTGGTATGTTTCCTAATTTCATCGATGCGGCATTCGGGTGTTGAGTTTGGGCATAGGGTAGAAGTGGTCTGGCTTTTGTCGCCATTCCGGTTTATTCAAGATCGTCAATTTAGGGTTGTAAACAAACGTGCGAGTTTATTCAAATTTGATTTAAAAAATTTAAAAAGCTTCTAAATTAATTTTAAATTTAATTTATTTAACTTTTAAATTAATTTTAAACAAATTTTAATTAAGCCAAACACAATCAAACCCAAATAATTTAGCTCTTCGTACAATACTTTATCGGTTGAGTTTGAACGAGTTTAAAATTTAAAAATATGTTTGAGTTTAGACATTTCTATCGTCAAATGTGTTTTTAATTAGTGAAACACGGGCCCGGAGAGTATGATATAATGATTTTCCATGACCCGACGGTTAGGCTTCGTTGAGGTTGCCGTTTAAATGTAGATCACCCTAACCTCTCTCACTTCTCGTATATGTATTTATACACAGTATTGAAAACAATTACAGGTTTTGAAATCGTCCCGCCAATAGAGAGTGATCAGAGAGAGAGAGAGATGAAAGACTACCAGCTTCAAACTCCAAAGAAGGTTCATCAACAGGCAAATCGCAGATCCAAGTCCATCTCTGAGCATACTAAGAAGCCCCAGAAGGTACAATCGCTCCCCCTTTCTCTCACTCTCTCTACATATATATGTATACATATATAGGAACGTACGTCAATTTTCAAATCTCTCATTTGCTTATCTACTGTTGCAGAGCAGCAAAAAGTGCTTGGATTCTGTACTTACATTGGTTACAGAAGATGTGTCAATCGAATCACCGAAAGACTTGATCGAGTTCTCTTCAATCTCGGAGATTTCCGAGGATCATCTACTCGGCGAATCCGCAGAGGTGAATTCGAATTTCGCTTCGCAATTGAATGTAACCTACTGTTTTGAGCAATTGATTTGTGCTTATTCGTGATTTTGGAAGTAGTTTTAGCACGTTCAATCCGCAACTCACTGTTGATTGTCGTTTGATCGTTATTGCCTTTTTCAAGATGTTGCTTACTGTTTGATTGACAACCACTGTTTTAGTTAGTTATTTGTTTAGGTTTGGGAGTGAATTTGAATCTGTTTCTTTTTCAGAGCTTCATCACATCACTGAATCCAGTGCTTTTGCCTTCATCGGACATGGTTAATCTGTCTGATCTCACTTCATTGTCGTCCACTATCACTTCAGAAAAGGATGAAGACTCGGCCAGCGGCTGCAGATCTGCCGAATCAAAGCAAAATATTGATATTGCTGCTGTGGAGGCAGAGATGGTGGTGAATCGTCTCAAGCAAGCTCGAATTCAAGTTATGAATTCAACCAACGCTGATCTCCGCTCTTTGAAGCTTTTGGATGCATTAATCGGGGTAGTGATTGAGGAATTCAATGCTTTGCCTGAAGAGAAAAACTGGTTTGCTGAACTTGTTTCAACTAAAACTCGATCTGTGTTTCTAAGTTTCTTGCTGTGGATCCTTGCTGTTTCGATGGTATTTCACTTCAGTTCTGGGGTACGAAGCTCCTTCAGTGAACCTCCGCCAACATGAAAACTAGCGTTTGTTGCATATTTGGTTGATTGGTCCCTAAAATGGTAAGATTTTTTGTCTTCAGCTTTCTTTGAGTCCGTTCGTCCCCTCATAAAATGCTGCTAAACTTTGGATGAAGTGCTGATTGGCTTTGAATTGATTTGCCTTACTTGTACAGTAGGATTTTGCTCAACATGATACGTCTCTATTTTAGAAACCTTGTCCTGTAATGATCAGATACGCCATTCGATCCATTCCAATTCATCTGATTCAGCTGGATCAAGCATTATGAATACATCAAGGAAAAAGTGTTCTTCTTTGAAGTTTTGAACATTTCCTTTTTGTTTTTCGTTTTACCCCTCTTTTGTGATGCTTGAAGATGAATATTCAAGCAGCAAAGCAAAACGTAGATATGCATATGACTTGCATGAAAAAATTTAAGGGATATGTATTAAATGAGTTGAGGCTAAACTCCATTCCTTGTCCCGTGACTTATGCAATTCATTTTTATACGAGGATAAAAGCTTTACTTTACATCTAAATTGATAATAAACACTTCACAACCTCTTCTTTCTCATGAATATAAAAATTGCTAGAAGTTTAGGAACTTTGATTTGAGGCCAGCTTTAGAAGCTTAGAGTTAGTAGTAACAATTACGAAGGCAATACTAGCTTTCTGCAGGCATCAGCTAGATCAGCTCCTTTCCTCAAAGTAATCAATGATCTGTGATTCTGTGGTGAACGTGATTTCCTAGTTCTGAATCTTTTCGCTTTCATCAGTCACGAGTCATGACTCTAGTTTAAACTTTGAGCTTGTTTCATTGAGTCTATTGAGGTATGCTCCTAACCTATAAGAATATGCAAGTTATCTTGCTGACATCGAGGGGGAAACATTGAAACACAAACAATGTTATGTGCTGGAACTCATATTGGATATTGGCGAACATAGCACATAATATTTTGATACCTACTAATGCCAGAAGTTGGGTACTGGGAGAGCTAGAGCAGATGTTTGCTTGCCTAGCACAAAATGACTTGGTGAAGCTCACATGGGAATGAAAGGTAGAGGCTAAAGTGATCAATTGAACCACTGAGAACAAACGTTTCTAGTAGTTCAACCAAAAAGGTTTGTCCTAGCCTGACATTATAACCCCATTAGCCATGAATAGGAGATAATTTCTAATCTGAAGCAAGCTTAAGGGCCTACTAAAGGCCATAACCACAACAACGTGGCTTAGTTGATATAAGACTATGTTGGAGGCTAAGCAGGTAGTTGAACTGAAACCCGGATTTCCTAACAACACAAACCCTTGGGAAACTTATCTTCTGAGCATTTTTTTTCTTCATAATATCCCTTCAGCAATGGTAATAGGCTTATTGGGCAAATTAATGGTATCTGTTTCCTAAGTTGACCTCGATTTGTGTCCTGCATTTATATGGTCCACTCATATCATTATGAAAAACTTGAATGCTGCTCAATCAAAGAACGAGAACATGTCAAATGTGTAAAAGAAATATGTTTGTGTTGCATGTTTCTGTGGCCGGTGCATATTCCGGGCTCTTCTCCTATAACCTCTGTCATTCCACTTTTCTGAAATTGGTTTACCATGTATATGCTTGTGCGTATGACTAAAGAAACACTACAAAAATAGGGAATCCTTAATTACGTTACTAAATTGCCTTGTAATTGTTCAAGGTATTAGTTTCCTCATTGTGTCTACCTTACTTCAACATCCCAGATGGCTACTCTTTTGGCTTTTCAGGTTTATTGTCATCTCGAACAGTTCTGTAGTTGCACAAGTTTGACCAAGATTTTTATGATACTTCATAATCTTCCGGAAGAAAGGTTCTTCCTCTTAGGCTACCTCATCAAGTTTCCTTCATTGAAAATTTTCAGTGTTGCTTCTTACTTTAATAAGAACCTGACCCTTGCCTATGTTGCTTTCCACTCCCACTGTGTGTCATTCTTTGCAGTCTCCAATTACTTACCTGACGGCATCCTTTCCCAGCCTTGAGCTATTGCTAATACACTAATTTAAGATCTGACATGATGTTGGTGCACGAACATTCAATGGAAAGAATCATATTGTTTTTTTATTATTATTGGAATTGACAAACCATTTGCCTATTACAAAGGACAAACTTGCTCTACAACGGAATCAGCAGGAAACAAACGCAGTCATTGCAAAAATTCTTAGTTAATGAGCAAGAACATTCATTCTCCTACTCCTACAATCAATAAAACTTATTTTACTTTCCCAAATTCTATGAGAAACAGTTGGTAACCATTTCAATTTATTTATGAAATGCAGTTGGATGTTTCTTCTCCAAGGGATGAAGGAATCCTGGGGTTTTGTCAAGACTTCAACTTATAAATTTTATAAAACCCTTAGATTTGCTTGATATAGGTTATTTTTACTGTAAAGCTTGTGACTAGGATGTGCACAAACTGGTAGTCTAGCCGCACCCAAAGTTCTAATTGCACCAACCAGTTGGTCGGTGTCCACTTTTGATAGCAACATCACAACATCCTCCATGTGTTCTCGACTGTCCTCAATTGTTGGGAATTTAACAACTGCAGAGACCAGCTTGTTTGGCGTGGCAGCAGCTTGCTGTGCTACTTGCCTTCCTGAGTCGTCTTGTGTACCATCTGAAAAAAGTTAGTAACTAATTCAAATGCCTTGCAGTTCATTTATAACTTGGGAAGGCTCTACCAAAGCCATGTCCATCACTTCTCACCTGTATATGTAACTGATGATGTTCACCTGAATGCCAACCAACAGAAGCATTTCTCAGGTGAAAACTATTGTTGTAAAGTTTCTGCAGAACAAAATTTGGGCAGTACTCTTTGCATGCGATGATGTATGCATATTAACATATACATTTAAGTAGTGTTACCTTTTCAACCCTTCTAGAACCTTACAAAAAAATTACTCCATATACATATTCCCACCAATTCTGTGAGCACCCCCATCTTTACATTTGATTTATGGATTTCATCTGGACGGTTCTATTGTGTGTTATGTATTTGTTACCCTAATAATTTTTCTGCCTGTTTATTTTTTATCCTTTGGTGCATGGGCCATGGGGTCAAATAAGAGCATAGATGGTATTAACAAAAGAATAAACACTGAAACTTGTCAGATTCAGAATAATAAAAGGGGAAGATGTGCAAATTGAACCATCTGATGCCTTTAGAAGTCGAAAAAATTGAAATGTTACAAAATTTTGGGGTAGCAATTTTCTTGGTTGGAGGCCTAAAGATTTCCGGAATTCAGGAGACATGATCAATACTTCTGTAGAAATGAAATCAAGTACGGTGCAATCAAAATCACAAATGTATGACATGTAGAGAGAGCAGGTTCAGTAGAGATAGATAAACAACAGCCTTCTTGTATAGAGATTAGTGTGAAGGGGTTCTTTAAAACCAAGATTAATGACCTAAGCAATTTGACAAGGCTTTAACTACCATAAAGAAACCTTGGTGATCATCTAACCACCCATCAACAAGTGGATTATAGTAGAAGTAGAACTAGTCAAATTTAAGTTCATCCATCAAAGATAGAATGACTTATTAATCTACACCCATGTGAGGAAGAAATGCAGCGAGACAATTTCAAATGGTTGCTTTCAATTGTGTAATCACAAGCCTTGAAGAGCATAACAGCTGTCTTATCCATTGGTTGGATCCCTGTAATACAGTGATTTGTCATTTAACATAATGAAAACACATCAAACAATAGTCCGATCGGTTCTTTCGTGGAAGCTGTTGGAAAAGGGATAAGGAAGAATCTGAATGGATGATTGAAACTGAAGAAAACCACATAAGACTCTTACTTTGGAAAGGGTTATTAGTGCAGGTAAGAATCTAATTTGACAATCTTAAAGATCATAGATGGAGTCAATAAGTAGCTGGAAATCGACTTACCCAATTGACATTTTAAATGCTTGTAAAACATTTTCTTCTGACTAATAATTTTCTAAGAGAGAGAAAGAGAGAGTACTTAAAGATGATGATATGGTGTAATCCACAAAACTCCACCTAACTGTACTTAAAAGCAATGATTTGGTGTAATCCACCAAATTTAGAGAAGTTAAAATTGTTGTAAGTGGCTGAGTATCTCTGGCATCCAATTACTCTATCTAAATTAAGATGTTTAACCTACTACTAAGAGACTGCATTAAAAAGAAAATTCCAGCTACTTAGAATTCTTGAGTGCAAAATTTGAATACTATTCTCCACATTACATACTGCTCTCCTTGGATTTGATAAGTTGGTGCAAATCTATATGTAATGCTCATCTCACACACAAAAACATACAGGTCTGTCTGTATGTTAACTTTATTCAGGACTGTGAATGTATGAAGTTGTTTTCATTTTGTGCTAAATGATACTTTTGGGCTACATGTATGCATAAAACTGATCAATTTTATAAACAAAGGTATGCATACTTGAATACATACATATCTTGAATACACAGGCTAATTACAGTGCTTTAGTTTGAATTTTACTTGACAGCGGAATCTTCTGCTTATTGAAAGATTATCAGAAGGTTTAAACCTATACATGAGTGCTTAAAGAAGGAAGATGCTGCTATTTCTGGCATTCATTTTGAAACAAAAACTGACCTCACCTAACCTCATTTATTCTGCCAACATCTCCCTTGACTGATTCAGTTTGTACTAATACAAAATTTTGCTTGCAGATCATTTTCTGTTGAGATTTGTCCCTTATTTAAAGGTTGAAAACAATGTACTGCAAGCAATTCATCTTTACAGCCAAAAACTGCCTTTATTGTTATGTGGTCAATGGTTGGTGTTGGTCACATGCTGTGGCAAAAGCATGTGGCCTGATGGGCTGTAATCACTCTGACTTTTACTTACCAAAAGGAACCCACAAAAAAGGTGAAAAAAAAATAAAGGATGATTCCTTGTGCTATATTAATGTGCTTCTTTGTTAGGGGAAGTTAGCTTAAACCAAAAGACAACATAGGGTTGGTGTGATGAGAGGTGAAGTAAAAGAGCTCAGTTTTGTTATTCTTGGATGAGTAAGGTGTGAAATGGGACTGTGATGGGGTGGATCCAGGTGATATTTGGGTTGGTGAATCCTATAACTTGATGTTACAAAATCCAAATCCCACTTTTAGATGAATTATGTCTGGTTTGCAAAGATCCACATGGGATTCAGATTTGAAAATAAGGACTGTGGAACCTAAACAATTAATGTACCTGTAGACTAGAGTCCCAACACCCTATTTGGTTTAAGTTGTCAAATTGGTTTCACCTAAACCCTAAACCTTTTCACTAGATGAATGGGAATATGAAAATTTCTTTGAATCCAAAAAACTCTATTAAAGTTGAATGCTTCGATTGGCAGCTCTTTGACCTTTGTTGGATCATGCTGTCTCAAATGGAAGATAAAAGTTATATAATTGATTAAAAGAACTTGTCTTGTTCTTTTGTGTTTTTTTGTGTATGTGTACAATCAATATATTATTTGAAGCTGCAGCAGTTCCAAGTCATTTATAAAGCTTACAAATTGACCAGTTTTGAGCAAATCCAGTACATGGACCTCATTTGTTGGACTGGATTGATACAATGGTTTCGGCGCCTTAAGCAGTTATTTAAGAATAAGGTGGTTTGATGATTATACTTGTACAATGCCATAGTAAGGATCCATCTACAGACATATAGGAACCAAATCCAATCATATCAGTAACTCAACCCATGTGCTATTCAGAGTACAACCCTACCCTCAGTGCAACTCAACCCTCTCTCTCTCTCTCTCTCTCTCTCTCTCTCTCTCTCTCTCTCTCTCTCTCTCCCTCTCCCCTCTTTAGGTGCTCACCAGTGTTTAATGGTGTCTCATGGTAGGGGAGCAGCTTCTCTGGCACATCATCATGGCTGGTAGTGTTTGTAGTTTTTGTTATAAAGTTCTTTGAGGTTTCTTAGTATAATTCATGGATAGTTTAATGAAATACACATGGTACCATGATTCTGAGGAGAATGTGGATTAGGTTCATGATTGCTTGAAATATAACATAAATTTAACAAAGCATAATGATTCATGCATTGAGACAATTTCTTTTATTCTTTAATCAACGTTGGTAGTCAGGTTGTAGATCCCCAAATCACTATTTCTCTTTTCTCTAAACCAATCAACTCTAGATAAATACCAATCTTTATTTGGCACCCCCTCTAGAATACTAGATTTTAAAAGATTATGTTGTTAAAAATCTGTCATTAAACAATAAACACTTCTGAGATCATTTATGCATTGTGATTTATTTTTTTTATTATTATTTTTTTTTGGTAAGAATCAAACCTAACACAATAAGTTAAAAACAAAAAGTATTGAGAGAGATTATTCGCTTAACACACACTTATTTCTTCCGATGTAGGAGAGTTTGCCCAACACGAAACCCTCATATGGTCCCAGGTCAAAGAGTTTCACCTGCTAATGGTAGGTCCAAAGACCGGAGGAACGTGCAGCGGGTTAGAACTTTTTTTTCAAGAATCAAACCCAACACAATCCGTTAAAAACAGAAAATAGGAAAAGAGGTTATTAATTTAACACACACACCCATCTCTCCCAATGTGGAAGAGCCTATGATTTATTTGTTTAAAAATACAAGTTTATGATTCTAATTATCTTTGATAATTGTTGTATATGGTGGATGACTTATATTTACTAGGTTAAGAGATCAAGCTGCCTGTGGGCGGAGCTACGCTGAGTGGAGGACTTAAGCAAATTGCTAAACCACTTAAATTTTGTTTTCTTTTAGGGTAAAATACACTTTGCACCTTTATACTTTACATCGAAAGAACATTTTTAATTGTAATAATTAAATTTTTGTACTTATAATTTGTTTAATATTACCCTTCCATAAGCTTCTAGTTGGGCAATTAAAGATCAAAAGTCTTGTATGTCTCATGTAGTCCTTTTTTAAGAATAAAAATATATTCTCACACTAACTGATTTTATTTTACCTAATCGTTTAGTTCCCAAACTTTTTTACAAGAATTTCTCACCAACCCCCTACACTTTTTACCGTCATTTTATGTATAAAACTAAATTAAATTGTAAAATACACTCAAATCATTTCAAGAGAGAAAGGTTGAGGGTGTTTAGATGCCAAAATGCTATGAGAATATATTTTTATCTTTGAAAAATATTCATGTAAGGCATACATAGCTTTTGGTTGTCATTTACCCAACTAAAAGGTTACAGAAAGATGACATTGTAACAAATTAAAAGTACAGACTTAATTGTTATAATTAAAAGTTCAAATTTTAAAGTAAAATTTAATATAAAATACAAAGATACAAAGTGTAATTTATCCTTTCTTTTATTAGTCATTGCATTGCAATGCTTCTGTGTGCGTTTTCGCATCCAATCTAGTTAACCCAGTGCAAATCTAACAAATCAAGAGACCTCATTAAAAAAAAAATTGAGTTGAATCAACTGGAAAGAATTTGAAAATACATTAATTTCACGTATGTGGGTTTAACCAATAGTCAGCTTAATGGTACTTACTTTGATAATTATTGTGTGATTAGTGATAATGATCCAAAGGACATATGTCCCAGGTGGGAAAGGAGGACCCCTTGCTGGAAATGTGGAGCAGGACTGCCTACACCTCACAGGGCAGAAAATTTCAAAAGTGCCCTTCCAAAAATTTTAAAAATTAAAACAAAAGCAAGAAGATAGAAGGAAATGCCAGAGAAACAACCCACATGCATTCCCTTTGTTTATCTTTTCTGTTGTGCATCATCGCCCCAAACCCCAAATGATCATTGCACGGAATGAAAACAATAATCTTTATGTGGTACCCACATTAGTGGATGCCAACACCTTCAAGTTAACCAATTAAATTTATCCATGTCACCACATATATTTTTTTTAACATTAAATTCAATCTTTAAAGAATTTTTATATTTTGAGAACTAAAATGAGGTTGAAAACTTTTTTTTTTTTTTTTAGCTAATTGGATGTTCGGACTAACTTACGTGCACCTCGATTAATTTTGAGGTCTGTTTAATTTCTTTGTCTGACACAAATTAGATAACTACTAGGTCACAGACCTTAAAAAAAAAAACTTTTGCGCTTGACATGAGATATTAAATAAATAAATAATAAATTTTCTTCTCCTTCTTTTTTGTCCCCTTTTTGGTGACTTGAGACAGAAATTAACATGTAGAAAATGGCTTCACATGCTAAGCTTGATCATGGCCACAGTCTTGCTGTGGATGAGCATCAGCTTGTTATGTTTTAAGACTGAAATTTAGAGAATGGTTCCAAAGACCAACTTCAAATAATAGCCATTCTTCAAATAGAGGGTTCTTTTTTGTCAGCTGCGATGAGATTTCATTCACTATGATCATTCTGAAATGGTATTAATTTGGAATGTAGGAACAGTTCCCATTAAAAAAAAAATGAATGTAATATCAGAGTGAACTAATCAAGCACAATATCAAGGATTCAAACATAGGGTAAATGTATTTTGTCTTTACTGTTTAGTTACGCCTTTCTCTTTTTCTTTTTTGGTTTTTGGTGTTCCCGAAAAAAATAAAAACTTTCTATTTTTTGAGTTCTTAGAAATAAAAAAAATAAAATTATTATAAAAAAACACCGTCATTTTCATACAACAAGAAAACAGTTTTGAAAACTTTAAAAAAAAATACAATTTTTTTTTATTCCTAATTAAAGAGTTCTCGGAAAGAAATTTTAGAAACATAATCTCAAAAAACAGTATTTAAAATCAGTTTGTGAAAGGTGATTTTGATGCTTTTTGATGAATTTAAAAGAAGGAAAGCCGAAAACAGGACCAAACGGGTTTCAACCCAAGTTCATTTCTGCATGCATTGGAGGGTGACGTTGTGCGGTGTGCGCATGAAGCCGGGCCAAACCCGAAAGAACAAAGTGGGGCGCAAAGCATTGCAGTATGTGTGTGTATATAAATATACAGTGGCAGACCCAATATTTTGATTGAGAGGAGGCGAAAAAAATTTTTTTTAGTTGATAAGAAGATTAAAAAAATATTTTTAAAGGATCAATATACTATATAATATTTTTAATATTAAAAAATTTATAGAGGTAAATAAAAATTTAGTAATTTTAAGAGACAATACACTATATTATATATAAAATATTTAAAAATTTATAAGATATAAAAAAAATTTTCAAAATTTTAGAAGGCAGTGACCCCGCCCACCCCCCTCTGTTAACCACAATTTTAAGATAATGTAACGAATACAATAATATTCACAATTCTACATATTAATATCAAATGTTTCTTATACAAAGTAACATTCAAATAAAAGTAAATGACAAATTCCAATAATTCTCTTCATTGTTTTATATTTTCAAACATTTGTAAAATAGTTTTATTGTCTATGATTTTTAATATGTCATTTTCAATGTATGACACTAAGCAATCATTTATATACTCATCTCTCATGCAATTGCGTAATAGAGTTTTGATAATTTTTATTGTCAAAAAAATTCTCTCAACCAATGGAGTTATATCCAGTAAGATTAATGTCAATTTTACAAGCAAATAAACTAATAGATATACACTATTCTTCTTCGTTTAAATTAACTTTTGAGTAAGTCTATCAATTCTTATCATTTCTCAAAATTTATCATTAAAAAATTATATCTAAAATGTAGGTCTCAAGTTAATTATTAAGTTTCATAAATTCTAAAAAAAAATTATTACGATAAAACTTAATAAGGTACAAAATAGATCGAGTTGAACAAAAAAATTTATTTTTTTCTCAAAGATTTGAGGGCGGCCGCTATCCCTTGGTCGGTCCGCCCTGTATATATATATATTCTTTTTTTATGGTGTAAACATTGCAGTATATTGTGTGTGCATTCGTAGGTATGGTACTTGATATGATGTCTAAGCATCCGACGCGTGCTCTCTTATGATTATTCCCTTTAAAGCCCAATTACTACCCCAGTTTCTACACCTCCGTTGCAGACCAAGCAAAATCACCACCTCTCTCTCTCTCTCTCTCTCTCTCTCTCTGTCTCTCTCTCTCTCATTCAGTGTATATATATTGATTTCGGTTCGGAATATCTTGAATCGATCAGTCGAAACTATAGCGTCTTTTGGAAGGAGAACCAGAAGCTGATTTTCGAAGGATCATTTCTCGGAGAGGTAACACGATCTCATCGCGATGCAATCATTTCAACTCTTCTTTGCTTCAATTCTTTGTTCAAATTACTTGATTTTGATCCGAATACTAGCATAAAAAAATCGAAACTTTCTCAGAAAGTTTTCAATTTTCTCACCTCTACGACGTTGTTGATCTTTTTTTGATCTGATTTCAAATCATTCATCTTTCTAAATAAATTCGATAGAAGTTATTCTGCTTTGAATCTGTCTTTGAATCTCTCTCTTGATTGAATCTACAGGTGTTCGCCATCTCAGAGGAGGTATATAGAGACGTAGATACGTAATCCGATCCGATTCCTACCGAATCGGCTGAGTTGATGGCGTCAACTCTGATTTCGAATCCTGTAACGAACTCAGACAGAGCACGCGAGTCGTCGAAGAGGAAAAAGAAGAAGAAAGCCCAAGCCACCAGAGATCAAGCTCAGAATCCTAACGGTGGTCACAGCTCGACTCAGTGGAAGTCCGAAGCGCAAGAACAAGTTTATTCTTCGAAGCTCCTCCAAGCTCTCCGCCAAGTCCGGCTGAGCCCTTCTCCGGCGGCTCCTCGGCGGGGCAGAGCCGTGCGTGAAGCCGCCGATCGAGTGCTGGCCGTGACTGCCAAGGGAAGGACTAGGTGGAGCCGCGCCATCCTCACCAACCGGCTCAAGCTCAAGTTCATGAAAAACAAGAGGCAGAGAGTAGCGGTCACCGGCAGCAACCGTTCGAAGAAGCCGAGAGTGAGTATCTTACGGTTGAAGTCGAAGAACTTACCAGCTGTCCAGAGGAAGGTTCGCGTTCTCGGCCGGTTAGTTCCCGGTTGCCGGAAGGAACCGTTACCGGTGATTCTAGAAGAAGCAACAGATTACATCGCTGCTCTGGAGATGCAGGTTAGAGCCATGAGTGCCCTCGCCGAGCTGCTGTCAGTTTCCGGCTCCGGCTCTAGCGCCTCGCCTCAAAGTCAGCTCAGCTCAAGTCGGCCTCCTCCTAGCTGATTACATTGTTGCTCTTATTTTCTAGTAATTTTCCTTTTATTTGTTTTCATTTTTGTCATTACCCCCTCTCCCTCTCTCTCTCTCTCTCTCTCTCTCTCTCTCTCTCTCAAGTATTTCTCTGTTAAAGACAGTCCCTGTTTTATTTTTCTTTTCTTTTTTAAATGGTAATTTCATCTCCAATGGAAGATAACACCAGATTGAAATAATGTGGCCGAGATGCAACGAATCATCTCTATCATCTCTCTCTCTCTCTCTCTCTCTCTCACACACACACACACAGAATGATTGAATCCCAAAACTCGCTCCATTGTACGAGGGAATCACCTGAATTACCCCCCAAAGGCCTTAATTTTTATTTTATCTTCTTTGGTTTGAACGGTTGGGGTAAATGAAATAGTATTTTAGGTTCTTAATGTAATGGCGGATTTACGGGCGCCACCCATGACCCATCTAGTAGTCAGAAATTAAGATATGTGAGAGATCCACTGCCACGGATGTCCAGATTATTTACTGCAGTCTTGCTTGTTATGTGTCGTCTCTGGGAGACACCAAGGTCAACATGCCATCATTAAGAAAAATGCTGTCTGTGAACATACAGGGTTGATGAGGATGAAAGTAGCGCCAGAAGGAACAAACCCATCTAGAAAATTACTATTTTTTCAGGAAAATTTGTACAGAAATTTATTAAGATAACGTAATAGTGATATTTTTATAAACAAGTGTTAAGTATTATATTTTTAAGTGAATAATTTTTATTTAATTATATTATTTTAATAATAAATTTTGTTTGAATTTTTTTTATAGCATTAGTTCGATAACTATTTTTTCAATCGCTTGCAAGTGTATGGTCCCTACCCCTCTCTCACTATCTCGCTTTTTGGGGTGTTGATAATATTAATTGCAACTTTTCATCACCACTTTCAGCCATGTAAAATTGTCAATGGAAACAAATGAAAACAATGAAAATGACGCTAATTTTGTCCAGGAGTTTACCAAAGGCGGTGGGAATCTCATAAATTGGATACGCAGTGAATACACAAAGCAGTAACCACCCAAAACGTATTTATGAGCAACTGCTACACATCATGTGGGGTGGCTACTATCCCCACATCATATACATATATATATAGCTATTCTTTAATGACACCCCCCAAATGTGGGCAGCATGTGAGATCTCATGCACCTCAAGTAACAGTGTGGCCCTAAATCAGGGAATGCTTCCAGAATCCAAGGCCCTCAAAAAACACGACCCCATCTCCATCTCTCGAGTGAGTCACTCTCACTCCTCACTCCAATCAGCCCCTGTAACTTGACACGTGCGAACTGTCTCTGTTTACCACGAGCCACCTGTCATCTCACGTGGCGGATCCCATCTGATGGGGTTTCATTTCATCACTACCATCACATTATCAATTCAAATTGGATTAGGTTTGTTTGCATTGTGTGCCAGAAGCTTTGGCTAGATAGGGCAATATTTAAGGCTTCAAAAGTCTTTTAGGGACGGCAGAATTACAGGGCATTCTACTGTTTCATCATGTGCTCACAAACACCAGAAACACATGCAACCCACGTGGCCTTTTCAAAAGTCCATCACCCCAGTTTTCGTACCCATTCGAAATTCGCATCTGAAAATCATACCCACTTCAGTTTTTCTTTGATGAACATATTTCATCCCTTGCCAACACTCAAAAAGGTTCCGTTTACATGCACTTAATCTATGTATGCACCTATATATATATATATAGAGAGAGAGAGAGAGAGAGAGAGAGAGAGAGAGAGAGAGAGAGAGAGAGGAATTATGTAGGGGCCAGAGGATGAGGGAAGGTGGGCAAAAAGGATAAGGGGTACTTTTATAGCTGTCCACATCTGGGAAGGGTTAGTAATTGGATGTCAAAATGAAAAAAATCAACTGTTTTGCAGATAGATAGCCACTCGTAAAGCATTTCCGTACTGAAACTCGTGTCACCTCCTTCCAACGCACATGTTTCAATCAGAGAGAGAGAGAACCCTTCTCAGAAAAACCGAAAACAAACAGGCAGAGATATTTGCCAGGTGGTGCTATGAATGAGAGACTCAATCGCATGCAGAGAATCAAGATAATTATCAAGAATCAAGACAATGAAATGGAAGAAGACATTCATGCATAGAATCTTACTGTCATTTTGCAAATTTCTTTCTCTATCACTTCTTTCATACTGCAAGAATGGCCACAACATCAAGTAATTTTCAATAAACAGTAATGCCCAATTATGTTAACATAAAGAAGGATTGATCTTGACCTTGATTGAGAAACTTTGTGCCCCCAAAAATATCTTAGTTTTCACGTCCGACCCACTAAAAAGTGAGTTATAATCTTCGCATAGTGGTAAAATAAGATGAATTTAGTGCTAGTATTTTCTTTTGCTGTTTGGACCCGGATTTTCAATTGAAAAAGTTTAAAAAAAAGAAAACTGTGAGAGAAAAATAGAATAATTCTATGTTATTAGTGAAGATTTTTTGAACTAATTGATAATAAGCACTAACTAGTAGAATATTTTTTTTATAATTTTGGCTATGGAATTACTTATAGCTAGTATTATTAGGATATGGTGGGTATGTTAAGGTTAGTGCTAATAGTTATCATGACAACCTTACACCCTTACAAGTTTGGTTTAGGGGGCAAGTTTTCATCATTTGAATAAACTTGGCCACCATACTATTGTTTCCTCCTAAACATGCAGAAAAAATAAAAATAAAGCCAAAAGAAGTGAAGAGAGAAGAAAACATCAGACAAAGATTGTTTCACAAATTTTGGAAATGAAACTATTTCATTGAAGTCTATAAAGCATCTCAAATTAGTGTAATCATCCGATATTCAGTTTTATGATAATTATTAAGGTTATACAATTGAGTTTAATTACTTTGTGTAATTAGTAGTTGAGAGATTAGGTTTGCATGGTATTCCACAATCCAACAACAAACATTCTTAATAGGAAAGTTAAAAGGCACCATCGATCACATACATTGACAATATACATAATTATATATGTACTGTTATGGCGTAATGGATGGCCTTATAGCTGCTTTATATGTCTTTAATTTTATAACATGTACACACATATATACATAATTATACATATACTAGGCAATTTTAACGTATTATTAGTTTAATCATGATCAGTACTAATTGAACCCATTACCAGAGCAGAAAAACACAACTTGTGCAACAAAAAACAATAAGAAAAAGCAACAAGCACATGGGCAGTCATGGACTTAAACATTTGATTAAGACCTAAAGTCTGATTAACAATTAACAAGTTGATGAGCTGACAGTTTCAATAAAGTATACCCACCACCACCCAATGTCCAGTTAGCAGAAACTAGACGAAATCCCATCACACAAAAATGAAGAATTGTGGGTTCCACAGAGCATCAAATCATTAGTGGAAAAGCATTTGAGGGCATATATTTAAGTGGTTTATAGGCTTTTTGTAGTGGCTTGTTTGGTAATGTATCTTCAATATAGCAGCCCCCCCCACACATACAGGTGTTTGGGCCTCATTAACTCTTCCATTATGTGAAAGAAAAATGACTCTTAAGCTTGAAGTAGATTTTTCATGTAATTATGGGGTTATCACGTTGAAAGCAGTGGATTACCAACCTCTCTCTCTCTCTCTCTCTCTCTCTCTCTCTCTCTCTCTCTCTCTCTCTCTCTCTCTCTCTCTCTCACACACACATTAGCATAGGATTGGATTCAGCTTACTTAACTACGTGGAGGGAAAGAATGGTCAAATATCGAAGTGTTTATCCCATGTAACTGGAGCAAGAAAGGTTGTTTTTCTAGAATGTTAATGTGTGAGATTAAATCCCCTACGTAATAGAGAAAACAAACCACACAGAGAGAGAGAGAGAGAGAGAGGGGGGGGGGGGGGGGGTTGGGGGAATTAAGAAGAAGAGGAATGTTGAGATTGAAGAGGCCTCAGTAGTCAGAAGAAGTCAAATTCAAAACCTTCAAAGCCATTAATAAAACTGGTGACAGAGGCTTATTTTTTAACCCACAAGGTTTGAAAATCAAAGATTCCTCTATTATTTCAGCAATAAAAGGAAGAAAAAGAAGCAGCTAGAGCATCTTTTAGTTTTTTCTTTCCCCTCTAAAAAAACTTTTTGTAAGTAATATTCTTTTCGAAGCCCGACATAATGAATTTCCAATTACGAACACATGTTTACATGTTTCATCTTCAAATGTATCTACACATGTATGATAGATATTCTTTTCTTTCTTGCTTTCTTTCTTTTTTTTCTTTTTCAAATATTTTTGTTGTTTATGGTTTAGCTCGTAGTTTCTGCAAGTCTACCTTATTGTTTGTTGTCACTTTCTTGAAATATCAGTTATCATCTTATTGCCTCTTTCTCTGCACAAAGATTATTTTATGTGACCGTCATATAATGAGACACATAGTAAAATATGGGAATGACAAAAAAATAGTACGTAATTCGTAGGCGTTTAACATATTTTTTTTAAAATACGGTAACAAAATTAGACATAAAAATACGAGAACGTTAAAAATACAAAAATATAATTATCTAGGTATCATATGAACATTAGTTAAAAAGTCGGGTTAAAAAAGACAGTAATATTATAAGCAATTTTTTTTTATCTGTGTTACTATGTAATATTTTTATCTCATATATATCAAAATTTTAACATATATTATTTAACAAACAACTAAATAAAGTGGTAAATAAATATATTTTATTTTTATTTCAATACTTGATATTAGAAGTGGTTAATTTATAAATTTTAATTTTTAATTTAATATTTTGAGTATTAATAAGAAGTTATAGAAAAGTATATATGTATAATAATTTAAATATAGTATTAGAAAAATATCGCAAATATATATAACATAATACTAGTAAAGATACACAAATCATAGCTATATAAGTTTTTTCTATAATTGATGAAGTCTAATGAGTTTAATGGTCAATAATTATACTATTATACTTATATATTAAGTATACAATTAATAATATGCTAAAATTATATTAATTCTATTTAATTTTTAATCAAATTTTTTAAAAAGGTATAATACATTAAATGTTTAATACGTGCATTATACGCTCCAATTTAAAAAAAAAAACAAGAATTTTTCATTAAGTTCAGATTTGGACGGAAAATATAAATTTTTTTAATTTACTAAGTAGGATGAATTTTTTTCATTTACTCAGATCATTTTGTGACGATGATATGTGAGAATTTGTTGTCTTCCATTTTCTTCTCTTTGCCCTTTGGGCTATCCATTGTTTTTTTTTATTTACAAAAAAAGGGTTCTAAGAGTGCTGATGTGGCAAAGGTTTGAACAACATGATTGCACACATATGACCTAGAATCATTAGTCACATGTGACATGTCATGGCAAGCTCCAACAGCATGGATATTGAAACTCAACTTTTTGCCACTTAAGCAACCCACCCTCTCCATATAGAGCATTGACCCCCACTTTTTCTTGCTCTTTTTTTCCCATGCAAAACAATAAATGGTATCTGCACCATGTGGACTACAACAAAGGCCAAGAAAAAGAAAACCGACAATGCAATGAAAAAACTGCATAATTAAGCTAAAAAGTATTTCTAAGACCACATGGAGGGGTCATGGGCTTGTCTCTTAAGCTCTCTAGAAAAGAAAGTAAAAATGGTAAAAGAAAAGGATGTGTAGATGGCTAACCAACAAGAAAATATTGGAGAAGGGTTCATGTAAATTTAAATCAATATATACACACACACACACACATATATATATATATATAATCTCCTCTGGCTTGTAATGTGGCACATTAGATTCGTCTCCGTCGTCTTCCGCGTGGACAAAAACTGAAAATTTTAAGAAATTTTTTGAGTTTTTAAAGGGAGATTGAGAATAGGGTTAAAGAATTTGAGTCTCTCCATATAGTTTTCTAGAAAGGCATATATATAGATAGATTATATGAATAAATGACCATCTTTGCTTTTCTTTTATGTATATATATTAGCATATAGTATGTGACATGCCCATCACATTAATGTCAGCTACATATTTCACCATAATGAGATATTTGAGTAGTACTCTTCCTTCACTATCTAGTGTCTGTCTGTCCATACCCATGCATGCAAGGTTTCTACTAAACAAGAAGTATTATAGCATACTCTGAAATGAAACAACCACGTTTGATTTCCAAATTAGACCAGAGAGGCCCCAAAGTATAGGACACTACTTATTGCTTCAAAAACCACGAAAAGGGTAATGTTAAAAACATGACTGGGGGACCAAAGATGGGGGAGCCTTGTAGATAGGCATTGGGTCAGCTTTGCCAACCTCTAGTTGCCCCCACCATAACACATAGCTCATTGTCAGTGACTATAAAATCTGTAGAGGGGTGGTGGAGAACTATTTTTCATCTTTTTATGTGAAAGGTATTGATCATGTCTCTTATGAGAGAGAATTGGGGTGGTGTTTTCTTTCAAAGATGGGCCTAGGGATTGAGAGAGAGAGAGAGAGAGAGGAGAATAATTTGAGGGGACCAGTGGCGACGCACAAGGGCCGGGGTGGGGGCCTCGCTCTCTCTAAATTTTAAAAAATTATTTTATATTTAATATACTTTTAAGTATTTATAATAAATTAGGTGTTTCAGTCTTGCCAAAGTTTTAAAAAAATTTCTTAAACCCTATATACTTTTTGAGTTTTCACAATTTTATAGTTAGATTGACCCTTTAAAACACAAGTAATGTACCTTTGCCCTCCTAAATTCAGTTTGTCTTGTCCTTATAGTCTAGAAGAAAAAAAAAATTAGTAAAAAGGTAGCAACTATATTTTTGGATACTGTATCCATTATTCTTTTTACCTTCTTTATATTTGATGAGTCTCCAATTACAGAATTTAAATCTAAGAGGCATAGTTGATAAATGGTACCACTCATTTTGTTTTCAATTTTGGCCCCCCTTTACAAAATTTCTGGGTCTGCTCCTTGGGACCAATAATTGAAATCCCATTGTTAGGGCACCAATAATGAAATTCCATTGTTTGTAGATGTAGCTTAATTTGTCTCCCATATTGGAGAGCCTACATGAAAACAACTACTATGTACCCACCTCCTTTTGATTTATTGGGGCAGGGTTGTGGGGATGAGACAGTCACAACTGTTTTCAGACCACCAAAATATGTTCTCCCCACACTTGTGATGTAATTCATTAGGGAAGGGAACCCAAACAAGGGAAAGGGTATATTTATATATATAATGAAGTCTTTTCATTGAAAAATCCTTAAATATGAGAATTAAACCAAACAATAGAATGCATCTCCAAACAAATGGATTGCCTCCTCATCATGTAACTCTCAACGCTTGTAGCCTAGATAGTAATGCAATAGATATATAGCTGAACTCTTTATAGATTAGTTCATGCAAATAATTAGATGGATTAAAGCATAGAATACCATGCATTAAAAGGGTTTTTCCTAGCAACTTGTCTAGCTAAGCTAGATAGGTGCAATTAGGCATATGAATATTGATTTTGTCAACCTATTAATTAGTTGGTTTGTTTTTCTGAAAGTATTCTTCATGGTGCTCTTAGCCTCTAATAGGATCTTTTTTAGGATATAAGCTACTCACAGCAGCCTTGCATAGCTCACAATTATTCAGTTGGGGTTTTGGAAGTTAATCCCTCAACATCTTCCTTTTGTAGAATCTGATCTCTAATCCCATTTGGTGTTCACTTCAGGAGATATGGACCACTGAACCTCTTCATCCACGTCTTCTCACCAATACTTTTAAGAGCCATTTTTCCAATGATGGTGCCACTGGAACCACCTTCAATCAAAACTAATATCTGCTAGGTGCTGAAGTAATTAATTTCAACACCTCTCATTTGAAGTTAATATCTCTCTCTCTCTCTCAAGCCCCATGATGATTGTGATAAGATTTAAATCCATGGTGGGTGCCAATTTTCTTTTTTCCTAGGCAACCATCATGGAGCTTAAGCCTGAGACTTCAAAATTGCAAGACTAGCTGTGTAGGGTTAAGGACAATTGTGCCTATTGGTCAGCGTGATTGAATACTTAACATTTCAAGCGGGCCTCATTGTCGGATAGCTGCACCTGTTGGTCAGGCGCGGCTAGATACTTGACACCTCAGGCGGGCTCTACCATCAACCGCGCCTGATCAACAAGCACAACTGTCTGATGATGGGGCTCACTTGAGGTGTCAACCATCTAACCGTGCCTAACCAACAACAGGCATAGCTATCCTTAGCAGCTCTGTACCACCAAAGCAATAGAGGATCATAATGTAATCGGAGTGAAGCCTACTAAATTAGGCTTTGAAATCACCTGCTAGCCACTTGTTATAAACTTGTAAGCCAGAAAGAGAATGAAAAAACCAAATATAAACGGACACGACATGAGCACAGAATTTAAGCGGGTCCGACTTTAAATGACATCTCTCGTTTGACACCTCTAATAACCAAGCCCAAAACCACTTAATATTGCATTGGGCCTCTCTTATTTAGGATCCATATAGCCTCCCAATCTTCTTGGCTCAAGAGTAATGTTCTTCATGAATTTTCAAGAGTAGTTATAATTTCCAAGCCCGAAATAAAATTTTAGTATATATTCTTCCCTTTTTGTTAACACAAACATAGAGAAGTGCAGCCCCAAGTTTCATAAAACTCTCATCTATTGTCATGAGGCCACCAAAGTGGGAACAAAAGGATGATTTGAGCGAACCCTAGATTTTGCCATTGATTGAGCTGGAATGATTTGATCGAAAAACCCTAATTTTGTATTGAATATTCATTGGATTTGGGCCGAAAGCAAGGAATAATCCAGGGTGTTTTCGTAGTAATAAGGTAGTATAACTGAAGGGTCTAGCATGGTGAGTATATCAAGGGAGCTTCTCCATTGTCACTTCTTGCCCTTGAATTGAAATTCATGGACCAAGAAAATAGGAGTTCAGGCAAGTTTTTGAGTGATTCTCAGTGGAGAAAAGTTTTGGAAGCTCAAATCATTAGAAGGCAAGAGAGGAAGCAAAGCATCAAGACCCATATAGGAGGAGGTGGATGGAGTAACAGGCATAGGAGGATCTTGATGAGGAGGAGGTCTAGAAGACCCATCAACGTGATTTGAGATCAGGATTAAAACCCTTAAAAAGCTTGTTCCAAATGGGAAACCCAAAGGCTTTTTAAAGAGACATCCCATTGCATACTATGTTTGCAAAGAAGGGTGAAGGTTATGCAAATGATGGTTAAGTCGATAAAAGAAATTAATTGTTTTCATAGTATTAATACCTTTTCCTCTTGATTGTCATTGTAATTTTAGTGTACGTAATGAGATTTAAACACGAAAATAGTCTCTTCACGCTGGCCATCTCCAAACTCGTACAGCCTATTGGAACTTGGAGAGAGGAAAGAAACAAAAAAATTACTTTCCTTCTTCAATTCTGCATAAGAGGGAAAGGAAAGGGAAAAGAGAGAAATTTTAAATCACTTTCTCTCTTCTTTGCTACCAATCACTATTTGTTTTCCTTTCTTCGTTCGATTCTACATAAGAGGAAAATAGAAGAAAAAATGAGGAAAAGAAAAGAGAAAAGAAAGAGAAATTTTAAATCACTCTCTCTCTCTTCTCTTCTTCTACTTTTTTGTTATTTTCTTCACAAAATCAAATAGAAAAGTTTTATTTTTTCTTTCTCTCCCTTTCCCGTATACTGGGTTGCCTTTTTTATTTATACTGTAGCAGAAAGTGGTTTTGGTGTTCTTTTAAGTTTGTGCCAGTAATTGAATTATTGAGATTTAAGATTATTTTCTACCAAAATTTCAATTTTTGGTGCATACTGCATATCACTTGTTCCATGCCGGTGTTGGGCTTGCAGAGGCATTAATTTCAACAGGTAGAACAGTCAGGCCGTGTTAGGCTTTTTTAAAAAGAAAATTGCAAAACGACGTCATTTGTTTCATATGCTTTTGTCTCTCTTGTCCCTAACTCCACCCAAAACCTCCAGAATCGATTCTCCTCCTCCCTCTCTCTCTCTCTCTCTCGCTCTCTGAAAATGGCTACAGCATCGTCCGCGTCCTCTTCATCATCTGAGCTTACAGAAAGAAGGGGTATACCGGCGGCTGCTTTCGTGGAAGATGTACAGACCTACCTCACCCAATCAGGTCTCGATGTCAACTCTGCCCTCGCCTTCCTCCAAGAAAGGTCTCTCTCTCTCTCTCTCTCTCTCTCTCTCTCTCGCTATGTATGTATATGCCTATGTTTATATCTGTGGACATACCAAATACATGCATAAGTTCAACCATTGTCGGTATTTGACAAACCCAGACCAAAATCCATATGGGTTTTATTGAAGGTTTTAGAAATCTGTAGTGACTGTATCTATTTTCCAGCTTGAGGAACTTTGATCCGATTCCCTTGGAGATGGCTGACCTTATTGCACTTAGTGTATTTAACTAAAACTTTGAGATGCACTGGAGTTATTGTATATTTGAATTTGGTTACTCTGTTACACTATTCGACGCAATATTCTATTGAACTTGCTCTGACTTGGATTGAATTACTCTATATTTATTTTGTTCCTGTTTGCGGAACAGACTGGTTCCTACTGTTACCATTCAATCCCCAAATTATCTGTACTCATACCTATGATATATGAGCAACTTCAACTCTCGCTCTGATAGTTTAATTCAAAAATGATGTTTATGGGATGAGGTGAAGTTCTGGTGTATCCTTTGATTCTGTTAACGCTGATTATAATTGGAATTGTGATCGGTTTTGGTTATAGACAACTTCTAGGGTTAGGATTCACAAGTAGAAAGTTTCTAAGATTTGTAAACAAAAGAAATGTGAGGTTTGGGTGGATTTTCAAAAGAAAAAAAGTTGTGGGATTTTTCAAGTTTATGGTGGTTAGAAGTTATGGATAAAAGCTATTTATGGTCTTTAGTGTTAAACTAAAAGCCAAAGCTAGGGGAAGGGGTTAGGGTTCGTTTGGAATAAATAGGTTGGGCTTGGGGGTTGAAAGAACCATTTTTAGAGGTTGGGAACAATACCTTGAGAATGGTAATTTGTGGAAGAAGAAGAAGAAGAAGAAGAAGAAGAAGAAGAAAATTCTAGGAAGCCCATTTAGACTTCGTTGGGAATTACCTCCTAAGAGGCTGCACAAAGCATGACACACAGTTTGAAAAGTTTCACATAAACTCTCTAAAAATCAACTCGTATAAATTAAAAAAGAAAAATAGATAAGTATTTATAAGTTGTTGGTGACTTCTAATTCTGTCAGGACTATGACACAATTCAGGAAACTAAGAAGATTTGATCAACTAAGATATTTTAGACCTAATAAATATTGTATATAGGTAGTGGTGACTCCAGAAAATTTTGCTGGTGGTGTCATTCAAAAACAAAAATGAAAAAATGAAAAAATTTGTATTAATGATGTCCATTACCTAGTTCTAATTATAAATTGACAAACTAATTTAAACTTCTAAAATCATAAATAAAAGAGGATTTTTATATAGTGATACTCTAAGAAGTACCGACACGGACACAAGTACAGGTATAGACACAGATACAGACACGGGACATGACAAATATATAAATAAATAAAGAGGTATATATGTATATATAATTTCTCATATGATGTTTTTAAAAAATATAATAACTGGATTTTATCTCAAATAAATTGTTTTTTCAAAAGTATACACATCCATTTCTGGGAATACTTGTGCACATTCAGCGTAAGCTCTGTATATGGGCTCAACTTTTAATGAGCTTGTGCCTATCTCCTTTAATCAAGCTCTGCTTTTGACAAGAGGGCTTTCATTAGAGAACATGGAAAGGACATGTGAGAGCATATAAGAGCTCTTCAAACAAGTATGTCTTCTTCCTTCACTTCTTCTCCTCTCTTTCTTCTTCTTCCTTCACGGTTGTTGCTTCTTCTTCTTCTTCCTCCTTCTCTGCTGCATCTCTTCCTTTTCTTACTTCTTTTTCTTCCTTCCCTGTTGATGCTCTTCTCCCTTTATTGGTGCTTCTTTTTCTTCTTCCTCTTCTTCTTCTTTTTCCTTTGCTGGTGGTTCTCTTTCTTCATATATGATTTGAATTATCTTTGCTAAAATGAAAAAAAAAAGAAATGGTAATTTTCTAGTTCAAAATGAAGCTTTCTCTTCCCCAATCATGTCCAAGTCTAATAATAATAATAATAATAAAATAGGACACGCCGCGTGGCATGTCCGACACATGTTCAGTCGTGTCTTAGGAGTATATGTGTCCCTAGCGCGTCCGACAGTGCTACGGCACTAATCTTGGTGTGTCTGTGCTTCATAGGCGATACTATTATTTTAGTAACAAGACATGCAAATACATGAACTTTTATAATTAAGCTAGACGAGATTTCATATTTTAAAATTATTGTACTTATCAAAAAAAATATTTTCAAATTACTGCATAATAACCTCATTATCAATACTATCAAATAAATCATTTCAATATATGTAATCAAATAATCATTCATCCATTGATCTCCCATTTAGCTATGCAAATGCTTTTTTATGAAGTTCATTGGTCACTGAACGAGAGAAGCAATTTAAGATATCTGTATAGCTATATATATCATATTAGCTAATGTATATGGGTCTCATGTCTCACAATTTCAATTGATTCGGCTATATATAGGTTCAAAGTTTCAAACACTTGTTTGTATAAAATATAGGCACTGGGTTCAATATATAGGTTGAGAGGTTCAAACCCTTGGCATAATAAAATTTATACTCAGTAAGGAAATTCTTTAAATTTATACTCAGGTGACCCCACTGGCCAAAGGGTGGTGTCGCCCGTGTATATAAGCAAAGTCAAAAAGGAAATAGCATCCCAGCAATATTGTCGATGAAGAGACTAATGAAGTTAATTCTTTCGACTAGAGTTCCCCCTTAACAACACCACCACTACTAACACAAGCAATAATGTCTATGATGAGACCATAGAAGTCAATTCTTTCGACTAGGGTTCCCTCTTAACAACACCACCACTTTTAACAACACTGCCGCTATTGTGAGTTCTATTATGTTTCTCGAGGAATTGGGTCTCTACTGTAGGAGAACATGGGAAAAGATCAAAGTTTGCTCAACTTTGTACCATAAGATACATTTAATACATGAAATCATGAGTTTTTATTGCCATGCATGAAATAACTTGATCAAGTAGGTATGGGTTTGGGCGAAAAGAAAGGAAATCATTGCCATAGACTTATAGTGTGGACATGGCTTTTAACAGAGCCAACTAGAGGTAGTGGATCCATGTAACCGACCTCAAGTAATTTGGAACAAAGGTACAAACCTTAGATATCAAAAAAATAAAAAAAAAAACCTTGCAACCTTCCTACTACCTAAGAGAATCCTAGCTCCAGAAACTTTCCAAAACCAAAACCCACCACAAAATCCATTTTAGGCAGCCTTGGGCCAAGTTTCGTAAGGCTGTCCTATGTCATAAAATCCTAATGGCTTTCAATCAATTTTCTTGATTGTTGTATTTTATTTTTAAGTCATTATTATGTTTCAACCCAAATTTATCTTGAGATGATTGTATTACTGCACAATATTTCTTATATTTCAAAGGGTTCCCTGCTTGAACATTTTTCCATTTCCTACTTTTCTATCCCCAAGGACCCATGAATGTATTTTGACATCCTTGCAGCAATTGTGTGGGTATTATGATCGCATCTTTAATGTGGGAGCAAGTTTGGATAATATTAATCATAAATTCAGTTCTACATTTTGATTAAGTCTTGACATTTTGTGTTGCATCATTGTGGATGGTTGTAGTAATGCCATTGTAGAATGAATGGACATGTTTGATTGGCGATAATATATTGAAAGGCAGCCATCTTTATGTGATTGTGCAGCTACTTGGGTTGCTTAGTACTCACCAGCTGCAATCAACTGGTATCATGAGCGTAGTTTCTGATTAAAAATAAATAGGTGATGGAAACTTTTGACTAAGAAGAAGGAAACATTTATATTTTTCTTATTCATTTAGGTTGCTACAAAGAACACGTAGCTCTGAATTAGGCAGAATGGCTAAAGATATGTGCACCAAGCCAATAGTTGTTGTATGAGGCTTTCTCAGTGAGAGTGCAACACAATAGAAGAATCTATGCTATTTTGGGCAATCAAAGGATGGTCACCCTGATTTGTTAACTTAATATTACTACTAGTCTTGTGATGTAATTCCTGCTCTTATTTTTTGTGCAGGCTTCAGCAATACCGGTTGGTTGAGATGAAACTTCTTGCGCAGCAGAGGGACCTTCAGGTTTCTTTCTAATTAATATTTCTTCTCTCTACTGAGTACTGTGTACATTGCAATGTTTTAGAGTCATATATTACGACTATTGGTGCCTTGACAGTCGAACAAAAGAAATTATAGTTTGACTGAACTGTTTCTTGAATACTGAAGACGGACCATGTCGTTTATGTAGTATACAACCTAAAATTATGATACATTAGCTTGCTCTTCCCATCTTATTAGTTTTTGGCATGATCTGTGGCCACAGACACCAATGTTGCACTTAGAAATGGATTAATGATGTTAGGCATCACCATTCTTCAAAATTTAGGTTCAAGATCACAGTTTTTATGTAATATAACCAATTTATGAGCATTACAGCATGTATCCTTGAGCATTCAATCATCATAAATGGTTAACCAACAAAAAAAAGTAAAACTTTGTATCAGATTATTAATAAAATGCATTATCTTTAGCATAATTAAGCATAAAAAATAGGCGAATACTTTTCCAACTGTCAAAGCTGGTGTCAGACCGTGGGCTCTGCATCACTTTGATGGTTGTCCAAGTCCAGCACACTGTTTTTATATGTTAAAAGAGTACTGAGGAATCTCTCTCTCTGGGCGGGCACTGCGGGCTGGTGGGTACTGGTGCTGGAATGAATTGGTGGGCCAGTTTACATGAGCGCTTGGTTGCATACTTGCATTGTGGCATGTTAGAGTCTCTATACAAGTTTGGGTTATGGGATCCATTTGGACAACTTTGAATACTTGGGACTATGCTTTGTTAACTGGAGTTATGATCGTCAAGTTGATTTTTTTTTTTTTTTAAGTTCTAGAAATTAACTTGACTTGTTGATCTGGTTTCTGGCTAGATTAAAATTGTGAGTTTTTGAAAATCTTAGCATGAAGTTGTAGCCTAAACATATGTTCGCATTTGTTTCAGTCTTATGATTTCCAAAACTGTAACTACAGTTTATATTTCAAAGTCGATGATCGTGAACTAGGAATTTTGGGCATGTTATAATGTGACAAGTTAGTATTTTCAGATATTGCTTGTTTTTCTGCCATGTTTATGAGAAATTTGAATCTTGCTGGCTCTTGCTTCTTGTTTCCTGTGGTTACCAGGCGAAGATCCCGGACATTGAGAAGTGCTTGGATGTAGTCGCTACTTTGCATGCTAAGAAGGGTACCAGTGAGGTTCGTTTTAACTTTATGAGTATGTTCAATATATCTGCAGTTTGAGTAAACTCATCTGTAAACTTTGCTGTCAGATGATACTTGAAATCAGGACGGCAGTTCGGTGGTGTGAGGGAAAACCTCGTAATTTTCTTTGTTTTTATTCTCCTTTTTACTGACCATATAATCTGTTCAATGTGGTAGACTAATGGACACTTAGATTTGGGAACACTAGTTGATACTTGATATAAGTTTTATGCATGCTTCCAAATCCTTTTCTACTAGAATATGTGGCTTCTGCCATTAGCGTTTATGCGCATTTGTGATGATAATTTGACAACTGCTAGATGAATGTTGGCAGAAAATAACTGTTCAGACCTGGTCGCATTCTTTTCGATGTCAAGGTAGGTTTTTTCTCTTCGTATGTAACTTCCATAGGCAGTAGTTAACAGAATGTCTTATGCTTGGGCCTAAGCAAAAGCTTGCATTTCCAAATGATCAAGTTGCCTAGGGCTGCTTACATCTGCAAGGTCAAAATTTTATTCCCTCTATGTCCCACAAAAATGGTCCCCATTTCCTCCTGCTGGATGTTCCTTAATGTTGTTCCATTTTAAAATTTTAAGAGAGGAATTTTCTCGCTTGAGCACCATGCCATTGCCATGGAATATATTAATGAATGTGTAAAATGTGAATGCATTTAGAAAAAAATGCTGGAAATATTGGAAACCTATTGTTGAAAGGTCACCTGTGGATGCATTAGTTGCATCTCATAAAAAAAAAATGTGCTTTCAAAGGAGGATTATCATTGTGGGATGAGGTAGCTTAGGTTTTCTACTTTGCCTTCTTGCTGCTGCTCTGTATATTTCACCAATAGATTGCCAGTTACAGAGTCGCATTTGTTCCCCCCTTATGTTATATATAGTGTTTGCCATTATCTCAGTCCTTTAAAGTTAAGCATCTACCTGCACCATCATGGCATTAGATTGCAGCCGTCAATATTATACACTAAATTGTAACTACAGTTCTATTAAAGTTAACTTAGCTTTACAATGTCTATTTGGGGTTGCCTTTTCCTCTATATGCTAGTGAGAGCTATGATTCCTGCTTTATTGTAAGTTGTCGAGTTTGTTATCACTTTTTCCTACACCTATTTTTATTTTTCTCTTATCCTTGAACGAAACCTACAATTTGCACTGCTCGTTATTCCTGCTTGATGATATTTACTGATTCTGAAAAAACATTAAAGTTATTTTCACATTTTCTACCAGCCTATGCTACATCCGAGTTTCCACATATTCATTGAGTTTGAACCATATCATATCTTGTCTTGGCACTGATATCTCATTGTCCATATACCATATATTAATCTTATGATGTGAATTTTTTTAATCACGCATTGTGTTATTGCCATGAAACAGGGTGTTGTGTGTGTGTGTTTACCTCATGAAGCAGGGTTAGTTTCCTTGTCATCTCAAAAAATTCACCCTAGAACCTTCCTCATTGTCCATCTTACTCTTAACTTAAGTACATATCTCCCGTCTTTTTCCTTCCTGCTTGTGGTTTTTCTAAACAGGATTGTAGAACTCTGTCTCTTTCTGAATGGTGATTGTGTAAATCCTTTTACAACTCATCTTTATCTGTTGGATGTCACACTATAACTTCTTTTTTGTTTTTAATGTGGCCCTTGCATACAGAAGTCTTTTGTGCTGGCAGAGTTGCACAAGATTGCAAGCGCTTCCATACTCCAAACGTGTTTAAACTTTAAACAGATATGAATATTTCAGTAAACTGATTGAAATGCAAAGATTCTCCCACATTTGTGGTTGAGATTCGTACAAGATCTTTAGGATGGTTCTCTGAAACTTATTTTTCATCTCTGGTGCTAGTGTTGTTGGGAGGGTTTTCTGGTAGTTGATGGCCAACAGAATATAGGAGGTCTCCACTAATGAAGTCACCTTTTCTTTGGTGTGTTGTCAAGGGTCTTTGCTAAAAGACAACAATAACAGAGAGCCATATTTTGTACTTTCCGATTGTTTAGGCATATTACTCTAATGCTGGAATATTGTGGTGCTAGATCTTAAAAGTTATAGTGCATAGGGTATTGAACCTTGTAATGGTGGGCTCGAATTTGCCATGTGGATATGGGTTAAGTGTTGAAGTGTGTCTCACATGTAAACTTATGGTACCAAATACATACCACCTGTTTGTGGTGGAAATTTCTAATGATTTTCAGCCCTCTTGTTGTGTTGTATCATCACATTACTACTTTATGTGGTGTCATATTTTGGTTGCAGGCACTGCTAGCCGATTTTGAAGTCTCCGAAGGCATCTATTCTCGAGCACGCATTGAGGACACTGATTCTGTATGTTTATGGCTGGGAGCAAATGTCATGCTGGAGTATTCATGTGAAGAGGTACCCCACGTGTAATCTTAAGATGTTTCTTAGCCTTTAACCCACAGACACAAGAATTTTGAAGTTCTTTGAACTTCAAAGTGCAGGCCACTTCTCTTTTACAAAAGAATTTGGAAAATGCTAGAGCCAGTTTAGAAGTTCTTGTTGCAGATCTACAATTCTTAAGGGATCAAGTGACAATTACACAGGTAAAGTTGGTGTTTTAGTGTTTTTAGAAGTTATGGTTGGAAGATTTCAAACCCAGTTCTGAAATGCACAAGCTTGCTTTTTTTGCTAATTCAAGAAACAGTTAAATAGTCCAAGGGATTTGATGCATATGGCACCATGAGGCCTTGGAGGCATCATGGCCATGGACCTCACAACGGGTTGCCAGCCTGTTAACTTCTGTACATATGAAAGCACAGTAGCACACTGGATTAGGTTTTTTGGTGGTGCATCTTTTACCATATAAGTTTTTATTGGTCAGGTCACAATTGCTCGTGTATACAACTGGGATGTTCATCAACGCAGAACCCGACAAACCTCAGCTGCCAAAGACTCGTGAGAAAAGTTCCACTACACTCAGACAAGAGGTGGCAGAACCTGCTTTTCTAGCCCAGATATGGTTCTAATTTCTCATCCATTGTTGTAGGCGATAAGGTTGTCATTCTTTCCTTTTTGTTGCCGTAATGTTATCGGATGGGTTCCCATTGCATTTGAGCTTCTAGTTCCAAATTTTGATTAATTGAAATAGTTCTGCTGTGTAGGAAAAGTGTGACATTTTGGACGAGCTGTTTTTGTATGATGAGACGCGTTGGGATTGAGCTGTAATGATATGATTGTCGAATTTCACTACAATTGGCGACGTGTTCTCTTTTTATGTAGCCCCTTGTTTTCTCTTGGCTAGATGGGTCGTTTCAATTTAGTTTCTCTGATTTATGACTTAACTAATAGCTAACGTTAGTTGAATCTCTAGTGTAAAGAGGGGTGCTAGCCACCATCGCGCCTGACCATCAGGCGCAGGTGATAACTGACACCTCAGGCGCGCGGTGGTGGCTAGCAAAATTCCTAGTGTAAGTGGCAAGCATAATTTCAAATTTGAAACGTTGGATTACTGAAAGATATGATGGGCCCTACAGAAGCTTCATTAACAGTGAAATTTTGTCGGCCAAGCTCCATCCAATGAAACGTGCCGGTGTTGCGATTTTCGTGTTCGAATGATGTCAGTCCCGTCATTATCAGTCCTAAAAAGAGAGATAGAGCTTGGATCTTTTGTATTACTATATTGCAATTTAAGTCAGAAATGGCATTATTGCTGGCCTTCGATTAAGGAAAGCGTTTCGCTGGCTTAGGAATTAACAATAGAGGTTTATCTGTTAACATCAGTTTGGTTTTCTTTGTTTTTGAGTGCTCTTGACTCCACAAGTAGGTGGGACAGCAGACTTGTGTTACTTGTGAATTGTGATCAAAGGAAGAACTATATTTGTTGATTGGCACTTTACTGCAGCTCATTCTGGCCAAGGGTTTCACGCAATGGGCCCAGCTTTGTTGTGGCATCTATGTTTTGAAATTTTCTCAAAGAATGCAGGCAGTCTCCTGATATAGAGTTATCATTATCATGAAGCATTTGTTCCGTGTATTGGTTTAAGAGTTCCAAATACAGAAACCTCTCTAGCCCTTCTCAAATGTTTATTCTTGTATTGTGGGTTAATGTGGGTCCTCAACAACCTTTGATTCAAGCTGTTGCTTTTTGCCTTTTCTTTCCTCTTGAGAGTACTTACCATTCAAACTTGTCTCCTCAATTTTATACGATAAGAAAAATGTTGTACGTAATCTTATTTCTCAAGTCTTTTTCTTACCTCTTAGACATAAATAAATAGGTTTTGATAAGCATTTCAACTGGTTAATGCGGCGATCTAATAAATAATGTTTGTTTCCTAATTTTATGTAGATGAGGGAGATTTATCCCAGTAATATAAAAAGTCATTCTCTCTTACAGTCAAATATAAAATGTAATTACATATTTTTATTTTTCCTCAACAAATTTGAAATTCATAACAATCACGATTTCGAAATAAAGCTTTAGAATATGATTACGACTTGGTGAGTCTTTATCAATAGGCCAATCCATTTCTCCAAAATTGTCACGATTGCAAAGGTGGTCACAACGGAAAAAGCCGTACGACAGTAGCATTGGTTTTGGGGAGAGGAAGGCAGCCGTGTTGATATTTGACTATGTATTTGTCTTTGTAAGAGGGGACCCCTCTATGTATTGTTTCAAGATTGCGTGTTTGTAGGAATAGGGGTTGCAGAAACAGGCCCGTTTCACATTTAGGGTTGATGATCGCCCCAATCTAAGTTAGGCTGCTGTAAGGGTGTGTTTGTCAACATAAAATTATTTATCAAATTATCAAGTAAAGACTAATCAAAACACTAGTTGCTTTGCAACCTTAAATCGGTTCAGATTTAGGATTTGACGAGGGAAAGGAGAAAAAAAAAAATAGCCCCACTTTTTTCTAGGGGTAACCAAGCCAAAAAAATAGATTTTTTGAGTAATTCATTTTTGGTTCTTATTTTCCATCCAACCAAACAAAAGCAGCACGTTTAGCTTCTCTCATTTTATTTTGTTTTTCTTTTCCGTTTCTTTACTTTTCCTTTAGCAAATTCAACTTCCCAAACATAGCATTAGAGATTCTCTTCACATCCTTTGCCAAAATTGAATGAATTAATCCACTCTATCGTGCTTGTATCTAATAGTAAGGTTGGGGAGATCATGAAAGGGACAACACAATTCAATTCTACTAGTTAGAGAAAGAATGGGAAATGAAAGATCGTCTCTATTGCCTTATGTTTCTTGTTTTTTTTTTTTTTTTTTTTTTTTTTTGGAGAAGAGATCAAATATAGGTATAATTAGCAAGGAATGAGGAGTTAGCAATGGTGAAAAAGTTAATAAATTAGCATACTAAACTACAGAGTTGAAGCAACAAAAGGAACATATATTATCTGTCTCAAACACTAAGCTTCTATCGCGAATCAAACACTTGATTCGCGTAAGTTGGGAGCCAAAGGCCTAGTCCCTTTTGTTAAATACATAGCATTAACTTCTATTTTTTATTTCTTATTTTTCACAAGCCAAACCAGGTCTGACCCGCTTGCATGTTCCTCCGGTCCTTGGGCCTATCATTGGCGGGTGAGGCTGTTTGGCCAGGGATTGTCTAGGGGTTTCATGTTAGGCAAACTCTCCCACATCGGGAGAGTTAGGGTGTGTGTGCGTTAATAAACTCTCCCTCTACTTTCCGTTTTAACGGATTGTGTAGACTGAACAACCCCTCCCTAAAAAAAGGAGTTTTTCCCATACTAACCCTTCATGATCCATAGACTCCATACTGGCCATCTCTTTCACTTTGGTGAACATGGGGCTTGAAAAATCTAATGTGGAGAGTGGAGAATCACTCAACATTGGATGGATAGGGACACCTCCCTAACTAGGTTTTATTTCACAGACCTTAACCGCAGGTGGTACCCATGTTTACAAACAATGGTCCCAAACCCAACTGACCACTGGTTTGACCCACCTCCAATGGTCAACACAAAACCTAGACCTTAACTTCCCCCTACCCACCTTCCACTACATTCCAACACATATAGACATAGACACATATATGTATATATATTCATATATATCAAATCATAATTAAATTTAGAAAATTGATAAGTCTAAACCCTATTTGATGGAATCACAGCCCCTCTCTCATTATAGTGGGACCAACCCATGTGAGGTGAAGAAGATTACGCAAGTATGAGAAAAGGTCATGAATCTAGTGTTGTCCTAAACTTATATACACACTAGAAAGCAATAACATATGAACTATTATTGAGCTTTAATTACATACGTATTTTTAGAATTTCTAAGAAAAATGTGTAACTTAGATGCATGCAATCTGCTGGGGCTGTAAAAGGAAAGGGTAGCGAATATGATCATCACTAATTTTTATAGAGAGACGTGCACGCAAGCCGGGTGATTTGTCATGTTGGATGGGCTTCTTTGAGAGGAGCTTTTGTCTGCTTCTGCTGTGACGCGTTAATGTTACATATAATATACGTATATATAGTATATATCTATACGCCTCTAACAAAAAAGATGATGACTTTGTGGTGGAATGGTAAGTTGAAAGTTAACATGCAGATGATAAGCTTAAAACCTGTTGCTTAGAAAGAAGTAGAAAGGAAGGAGAGAGAGAGAGAGAGAGAGAGTTTTTTTTCTTATCATAAGTTTCAAGACAGAATTATAAACCTTCACCTTGAATAATTGCCGAGTGATATATTTAATGTTCAGGTTGACCATTATCATTTCTTATACATACTACACACACAGAGAGAGAGAGAGAGAGAGAGAGAGAGAGAGAGAGAGAATCCTAATATGAAATGATCAGTCTTGTGAACAAGATAAGTTCAGGGCTAAATGTTTTAAAAAAAAAGCTATATTTAATTGGACATGAAATCCTATACATTACTGAAAATCCTGCTGAACATCTTGTATAAGCATTAACTATTAAATCTGATGGAACAAATGGTGGTTGTCTAGAATCTAACATTAATAATCATAGCTATGTTGTTTTATTTATAACCGCCATGAATCGATGATGCTAACTTTAATCTAGAAACAGAATCACTCTAACGGCAATTAACCGGAAAAGATCATAAAAAAATTAGAATGGTTTAGCTCACTAATTAAAAATGTTTGTTCACAAAATGCTGTTCATTGAACCATTGATAAAAACAGTTTTAAAAAGTTCTTTTGATTACGTTTGCTATGATCATTCAGTCAATTATAATTCAAGGATATTTAAAATAAACATCTGCCTTAATATAAAAAAAAAAATTCCAAGCACGTATTCCTTCATGAAATTCCCTACTACGATAATCTTATTATTACAAGTAAAATAATTCCATGGTCGGTTATAGTCTATACATATATATATATATATATATATATCTTGTAGCATCTTTGCCAGTTGTTGCAGAAACTAAAAGATGAGGGGAGTTATAGGATTATATTAAATTGTTCATGCCTATGGAAAGCAACTTTCTAGCAAAGCAACCCCTGATGATTCTTTTCTTGTAAATTAAGAAGGGAAAGAGAATCACAAAAAGAGAATCTCAACATCTTGTTTCTAGTGCTGGTGAAAGGCTATGGATGTTGATTTAAAAAACCCACTTCACGCGGTGTTAAGTTACGCGGAAAGACCAAGAAAATTATTGGTGCAAGAAAGATATACTAATTGGCTTTAGAGATTACTCTCTGGAATAGAAAATTATTGCATGTCAAAACCAGTACTGCAAAGCTGGAGACAGTGTCAAAGCACATAGCTAAGTTTCTTTAATCACCACCCAATTAACTTGTTTCTTCATTTGGTTTAAGTTTGAAATGCATGAAATAAATGGTAAAGATAGAGCCTAAACACTATGAATTTATAGTGCTGATGTTGTAATTTTGTATCTTAGTTTTCTGCTACACATGCATCTTCCAGCCGTCTATCTAATTGAACTAGTTATTACTGCCAGTTCAATGAACTAACAAAATAGTAGGAACAAAAAAAAAAACAGAGAGAAAGAGTGCTACCAACAGCCGCGACTGTTCAACACATCAGTTGGGTTCGACCAGCTCATGGTGAGACTCAGATCAGCCAAGAAAAAAGGAATCTTAATACATACTAAAAGTAAAAAGTTCCATAATTAAAGGGTTTGGAATCTTATAGGACATGACCACGATGGAACAACAAACCGAAATAATGCAAATCCCTGGCAAATCAACATCCTTTTAGTAAGACATGCAAGAAGAGATGAGCCAGTGATTTTAAGGGCTAGAAGATGAAGATGGTGTTAAATACCTTGAATTGCTGGCTGCCCTAACTAGCATCTTCATGGCAAATCCATCTATCACATGTTTTACGTTGCGCTTATATTTATCTCAAATCCATTGCAACAATGATTCTAGTTGTTCAAGAATGGTACTACAATATCTCAACTTTAAATGTTCTGTTTAGTTCTTTAATCTAACTCTAATAACATCTTCAAATACATTTATTTCAAATCTATCCATCCAAACGCAGTATTATTTTACTCTTGTTACAACTGGTAAGCGGTGAACCACGATTGTCTTGAGATAATGCTATTTATTCACTAGTACATATTCTACAAACCATATATGTTTAATATCACAGGTTCAACATTATCCTTTCTCATGCCCTTAATTGAAAAATAGGGAAAACATAGAATAGAAGCATGATCATAACTCATGGTACATAATTACTGTTTCTAAAATGGGAAATTATTGAGTAGGTCTAGAATGGATTTAAATTCTTTCCATTACATAATTTAGAATAGAGATCTCCATTCAAATAATTAAGGTGTTGACATATCAATTAACATAAAAATTAAGGGTCCAGATGAGTTGAATTAAAATTTATTTAAAAATAAATGATTTTATAGTTATATATAAGGAATAAATTTTAATACAAAACGACGTAGTTTTAGTAAAACATGTGATAAGATTACATCTAGGCCATTGACTATGGAATGGAAATCTCCATTCTAAATCATGAAATGGAGAGAATCCAAATCTATCTAAAATACCACGTCAGCATAATGACATGGTATGTCCGACCTATTAAAAAAAACACATTATATATTTTTTTTTCAACTCAACTACATGCGTAACAAACGGAACATGTTAGGAAACTTGTAATTTTTATTAACCTAAAATTTAGGCCAATCAACGGAAAAGTAAAAACATATGCTCACTTTTAACAAGTCAGCCAACACACATTATCATGCTTACGTGATATTTCAGACTCTACAATCCACGTAGCAAGAGGACAAAAAAAAATCTACCAAAAGATATTGATAGCTAGTAGTAGCCTTGTATGGCCAAGAGCCTAAGATGGACCATTCTAACGAGATAGATGAGGACCATCCTATCCAAATAATACACTAACGACATTTATATGGGGATCGTTGCTGTAAAATTCTCATTCATCCACATAGAAAATTTTCTCAACAAAACAATTTAATACCATTTGATTGCATATTCGGAAACATTTTAATTTTTGAACAGAATAATTTAAGGGTTGCATATTCGGAAGACATTGGATACGATCTCACAACGAATTATCTTCACATGTAGGTTCATATTTGTTTTGTGTTGTTGAACAAACAAATGTTCCAAGTTTTGCATTTTGACCGTTGTGTTTCTTGTTCAGACTCGTTTGGTATAGTGTTTTTTTAAAAAAAAAAATTTGACGTGACATTGTTCGCTTAAACTTTTTTTTCATTTTTTATTTATCTTAGCTTATAAAAATTTAAAAAATTAATTTTTTTTTGTTTATAAGTAAAAAAAAAATTAAATTAAATTTAAACTCTACCAAACGAATCATATATACGAAAGAGATGACGGCTATGACAGATATTGGGACCAATTTCATTAGATTATTTAATAGGTGTCTGACATTTCTTAAAGGTGTTAGAAATGATACAGCTACATACAGTTTCATATGTATATATATATTGATGTGTTGGATGAGATATTGCATTGGAGTTTCAGAGAACATGCTTCAATGGCCAACCTTTCTTCTTTCTTTGTTGGTCTGTCTAGTAGCTCCCAAACTTATCAAGGAAGTAAATCACAGTCAAATGTTAGGTAAAACTATGATTTATTTATATATATGTGGCATTGATTTGACAGTGCCCTAGTTAAATGGCAGTTGAAAGAATCAAAGGAGCAAGAGAAAAATAAACTTGCCTTGTATTAGGTGGAATTTAACTAAGCTTGACTACAACATTCACAAGTAATTGCTACTATTCAACACAATCTAGATCTGGACAGAGACATTCACCGACAAAATTAATAGTTGTAAGTTTTTTCAATTTTGGCAAAAACTGATTCGCCAGTCAATTTTAAAAATTTTATCACTAATAGACATGTTGATAACAATTGTGAAAACATGTTGCTCTTTGGAAATTAGGGCAATGTCATTGCCAAACTTTTGGTTGTTTTCGTGGTGGTTCTAAGTTATGGTTGAGCTTTCAATTAAGAACACTAAAACCTGTATATGTCATAACTTTTTGACTGACAAGAAAAATAATTAGGGTTGATGGGTCTCAGCTAAAAACTAGAACGATGGCTATCATGATTCATGTTGCAGGTGATTTGTGCCATTTTTTGCATCTTTGTATTATGATCATTTATGTTCTGAGTTTTGGCTTTCTCTTTCCAAACTTTCTAGCATTAATTGATAATATGGGAAGGAAAATATTATTCTTCTGATAAAAGTTTGTACAAAAATCTTATCAGAATATTGTGACAGTGATATTATTATAATTAAAAATTATTATAATTAATATTTTTTAACCATATTATTTTAATAATAAATTTGTATGAATTTTTTTATTCATATAACATTACAGTATTATTCATTCGCGTTTGAGGACTAACGAGACTATATATGCCATAAAATCTAATTGTAAGAAAGCATAAAAAGGAAAGGAAAATGTTTCAGAAAACAAAGACACAGCGTGTGCTTCACGTAAGCCTGACGATAGTAGAGAAACCGCGTAAAATGCATGATTTTTTTTGTACGTAGAGTTTGATAACAAAGAGGCTTGCTACATTTATTTTTTAGTTTTTTAGTTTTGTTTTATTAGCTTATAAGAAAGAAAAAAATTTTATTTTTTACTTTTATAAGTTAAAAATAAGCAAAAATAAAAAGCAAAAAGTCAAAAAATAAAAAATAAATCGACATTTTTACCTATAAACTAAAAAAAAAAAACTATGTCAAAAAATTCTATCATTGGCCATTCAATCTGACATGTGGATCCGAGAAAGAGCATATACATACGTACATATATGTATATATGTATATTGCATTAAAATTGTAAGGTTACGAGTTGTGTACTTTTTTGTCTGAACATTGATGTTCTTTTGCGTGACCATTACAGGTTTTATGTGCAATTATAACATGAAGGTATGAGACTGACACACACATGATGATGATGATGTATGCTTCCATCACCACAAGATGCCGTAAAGGTATCACCACCACATACGGTGGATCTCAAGCAGCTTATAGGTATGGTAACCCAAACATGCCCTTCGTAGTATGGTTTATGATCTCCAATGATTTCCCGCAAGACACGGATAAGTATGGGTAAAATTGTCATAAAATAGTACGTATGATCACACTCAATTTTCACCAAGATTAATTTAGGAGGGTTTTATGAGCATTAAAATTTTTAAAATACAACATAGGGTTCTTTTAGAGTATTACTGTGTAATTCTTTCTTCTTTCTTCTCTCGTAATGCAATAGCTTCTTTGTTGGGCATTGCATTACGAAACGAAGAGGAAGAAGGATGTAACACTTCAAGAGGACCAATATGAGCATGAGAGATGACAACTTGAGGTTGTGTGGATTGTTGTTGCTCATAAATGCAAAAACTAAAGGATAAATTTTACTTGTCATCTTTGTACTTTGATCATAATCTCACTTTGATCTCTTTACTTTTAATTGTCTCACTTTGTCGCTTACATTTTCAGTTAAGTAGCAATATAGTCCCTCTATCAAATTTTCATCAATAAAGGTGACGGAAAGCACTTTTTTTATTTTTTTCTTTAAAAAAAATAAAAAATAGTATTTGTTTATTATTTTTTATTTTTAGTTGTTAACAAAATTCAAAAAATAAAATAAAAACCACTAAAATGGGTGTTTTTTTTTGTTTTCAAAACATTATTTTGATACTATTAGCATAAAAATAACCTACAAATGTATTGAAAACAAAAAAAAAAAAACTGATTTTAGTATTTTTCGTTTTCTTTTTCAAATTTTGTAAACAACTAAAAACAAAAAATATTAAACAAACATTTTAAAAATAAAAAACAAAAACAAAAAACGTTACCGAAAAAATAAAAAACAAAAACAAAAACGTTACTAAAAGCAGTGTTGTGTTTAATATTTTTTTATTTTTATTTGTTTACAAAATTTGAAAAAAAAAACGAAAAAAAAACACTAAAATGGGTTTTTTTTTTCAATAGATTTGTAGGTTAAATTTATGCTAATAGTACCAAAATAATATTTTAAAAATAAAAAAAAACACCCATTTTAGTATTTTTTGTTTCATTTTTTAAATTTTGTTAACAACTAAAAATAAAAAATAATAAACAAATAATATTTTTTATTTTTTTAAAATAAAAAAAGGGGCTTTTTGTCACCTTTATTAACATAAATTTAACGGAAGGACCACATTACTACTTAACTGAAAGTGTAAGGGACAAAGTGGAACAATTAAAAGTAAAGGGACCAAATTAAAATTGTAATAAAAGTACAGGGGTGATAAATAAAATTTACCCAAAACTAAAATCACATTCAACTTTCACCAACAATACTTTTTATTTTAGCTTGGTTTATTTCTCGTTTGGATCAATTTTTTGTTGGCATTTAGTCATATTTTTGGTATTAAAACAAAGGTCAAAAGTTTAAACTAAGAAATCAATAAATAGTTAAAACTTTGAATTTTTAGTTTAAAAATTAATTTTTTTTAAAAAAGATAAAAAAAGCTCATCCAGACAACATATGTGTGTGTGTGAGGATATAGCCACAAAGTACAAGTATGACGCATGTAAAGATCTAAAGGAGGTATATATTGTCAAAACAAAAAAATCTTATTCATACATAATTTTATACAACAAACTCTAACAAAATAATATGGTTATGATATTCTTGAACTTATGAACTAAACAGTAAGAGCTTTGGTTTGAAATAAAATGATTATAAAAATTTTATTTGTATATCGTTACTTTTAAAAACAAGTATTGCGTGTGTACATACGAAAGCTATAATTTAGCAGTATATACTTTGTAAATAGAAAAAAAAATTTGCATGATTATGGTAATCTTCTGAAATAATTAATTTAATTAAAAAGGTTAATCATAGATAGATAGTACTGTTCCCATTGATGAGGGTGTCGGCTTTGTCGGGAAAAGAAGTGAATAATGCTGTGTTTGGTGACGCGGAAATTGTGTCAGCATTTGCACAACATCTTTTCATAAGTTTCGGACCACACGTGCCGAAAACTTCTTTCACACGCTTGTAAAACAGGGTCATTTTTTTATTTCTTCTTTCCCATAGTTTGATGGTGGAGGTTTGTGACTAAAAAAATCATCCATGTATGTTACGTATGTGCCCTTTTAGCCATAAGATTTATGTGGTAGAGCACTAACTAAATCACCAACGTTTTTTTATTTTTTTTTGTATTATTTAAGTTACTTATGACCTTTTTTTACAAGCTAGTCGGTTTTTTTATTTTTCTTAAAAAAATAGAAGAACAAATAAAAACCCATAAAAAAGCCAAAAATTTAAATTTTGATTAAAAAATTATTAAAAAATAATAAAAACTGATAAATAAGCTGATCTAAATGAGTAACTAAGCATGGTCTTATTTCTTGAGTTTGTTTTGGGATTAACATCTTATTGGTAGTGGTAGTAAGGTTATATTTTATGTGTTAATTTTGATTTGCATAGGCATGCATTAGCCAAATCTTTTCATCCAAAATATAAGAAATAGATAAAATAAAAAGTAATGTTATACAAATGTACTTTTTTGGGTTCTTGTGATTCATTTGTTTCAAATCAAATCGTCCATCATTCTCACTCATAATATCAAAATTACTATTGTCTATTTGTATAAAATTCAATAAGAACGAAATTTTATTAAAATAATTAAGAAGTCATTAAGTGCAGTTAAAAAAAATAATGCGATTCATGCATCTTACCAAAGTAGGGCCTGTCCCTTGTGATGGAAAAGTATTGCATCATTCTAGTTAGCAAATTACCATCACAATAAGTAGTATTTATCATGGTTTGGACCATGCAACTAGCCTTTAGAAAGCTGAGGGACCTAATCCCACTCAATAGAAATATATATACACGTAAAGGGCAAAGGTACAACCTTTATGAAACATCAAATAAATGGAGCACTTAATACATCTTACTTGATTACAACATCATTACTCATCAACCTACAGCACATAATCCCCAATTTTATAAACTTATATTAATCTAGAACAATGTCATACGATTAAAAAATTTATACAAAATTTATATACAGAATAATTTAATTAAATGATAGCGTTACAAAATTATGGTAATCAAACAATGAATTAAATGAGATTCAATGGAAAATGGGTGAGATAAGCCAAACCCATGGGGTGAAAATGAAAAAGAAAGGGAACACTAGGGGTTGTTTGGGGATTGAGGGACATTCTTGTAATCCAAGAAAGAATTTTCCGTTAAAAGTTGGAAAGGAAAACCCGGAGAAAGGAAAGAAAAACGAAAAAACAATGGGGTTTGGATTCATTTCACATGCACACGACGTGTAACCGGAAGCCCGTTCACACTCAGCCGGTTTCCGGTGAACAATCCGCGTGCGAAAGCGTCGCCGGACCATTCAGCGGTCCTCTTGCATTTATTTCCAACGGACGGTGGTCCGTACATGCTGTCCACCGGCAGTTGCCGGTTACCCCCGGTGGAAAACCTCATTTAGCCAACCTGTTATCCAAAACCGCTCCTAAAAAACAACAGGACCCCCTCACCCTCAAAGTCTTTTCACACTCTAAAAACCAAACACTCTCTCTCTCTAGCACTAGCTCTAGCTCTAGCTGTCTTCTCTCTCTACACTCTTTTGTAACAGAACTGCACTCGAAGAGCTTCAAATGAAGAATCTATGCTGGTGATCAATCTATGGAGAAGAATAAAGAGCTAAAGACCGAAAATTCGATGGCGAATTCAACATTTTCCGACCAGATTCCGACGAGTTTCGCTTTATCTGGCATCTTTGACATGCCATGTGAGGGAGAGAAGGGCTCTTTAGGCTTCGTGGACATGTTGGGTATCCAAGATTACACTTCATCTTTATTCGATTTTTTCCAAACGCCGGCGATGCCGCCGCAACCGCTCCCCTCGCCGGCTTCCATGAATAATCCGGCGACGCCGAATTCTTCATCGATCTCTTCGGCATCGACCGAAGGAGCCAATGATGAACAGGCCAAAGCAACAGTGCAAGAAGAAGAGCAGAATCAAGAGAAGACTAAGAAACAGTAAGCCTTCTTCTTCTTTTTTTCCCATTTATTGCAGTGCATAGATAGACACCACTTTTTCGAAGCTTTCTTTCTTTGTCATTTATGTTGGAGAATTACTAGTTTTGGATCAAACATGAAAGAAAAACTATTTATTAGCAAAACCCATTAAGGGGATAAGAAGATTTGCTTAATGGGTTATCTGTTCTGCAGAATCTAAGCATGAGGACTTGAATATTTGAGATTTATATATGATTACAAAAATTCTAAAAGTAAAAGTTTTCTTCTTTTTTTATTTTCTTTGTGGGTTTAGGTTGAAACCCAAAAAGAAGAACCCAAAAAGGGCAAGAGAGCCGAGATTTGCGTTCATGACAAAAAGTGAGGTTGATCACTTGGATGATGGGTATAGATGGAGGAAGTACGGGCAAAAAGCTGTGAAAAATAGCCCTTTTCCAAGGTATATATACACATCAAAATTCCAATCTTGTCCCCTTCTTGTTGTTAGGCTTGATGGAAAACAGGGTGATGATTCTAATTTAATTTATTGCTAAAAAATTTTTTAGGAGTTACTATCGTTGCACTACTGCAGCATGTGGTGTGAAGAAGCGAGTGGAGCGATCTTCCGATGATCAGACGGTCGTCGTTACGACCTACGAAGGGACCCACACGCATCCGTGCCCGGTTAGACATCGGGGAAGCGTCGGAATTATGCCGGAATCCACCGGCTACGGTGGCGTTGGTACTTCATCTTTTGTTATTCCACAACCTCACTATCATCATCAGCAGCAGCTGCTGCAGCAGCAACCTTATTTCCATAACCCAACACCTTCTTTGAGCTTTAGCACTACTAAATCCTCATTTCCAACTTTCCTTCAAGAGAGACAGTTTTGCCCCTCTCCGTCTTCTTTGGTTAAAGATCATGGACTTCTTCAGGATATCGTGCCTTCGCAGGTGCGAAAGGAGATGAAAGAGGAGTAGAAATCGGTATGTAATTATCTTACTGACTGATCTTGAGGTTGAGGGTTTTCTTTAGGGACCCCACTTCACCATATCACAGACACCTCTCTGATTATCATTTGTAAAACAGCAGGGCTTTAGCTACGGAGCACTAGCTAGTTTCATCCTTTGTTATTTGTGTTAATTCTTTGTATCTGGAGATATTTCATAATTGTGGAGATTTTGGGTTTTGTAGTTATTCTACTTGCTCTTCTTCTTTGGTTGGTTATAGTGCATTGATATTGTCAAGGGGTATATTGCTCAGAGTATTTAGGGTTAGGGTTTCTCCACTGGGCAACTTGTAAGACCTTTTTCTAATTTTTTTCTATCGTCTGAAACTCATGACTGGATCATAGGAAGGGTAATACTATACAAATAAAAAATTTATACAAAATTTTTGTACAAAATGAAGTGTCTTAATGAGAGCATTTCACTTCAAAATAAACACCAATCATAATATCTTTTAATTATAAAATTGTTACTGTCATATCATTTTGCATGTAAATTTTGTATGAATTCTTTTGTAAAATTAACATTTTTCTTATAGGAAATGAAGGCAACGAAGGAGTTGAGAATTTGATCCTATACCACCCATCAGAGAAGTTGGAGAAAACTTAAAATGGGATGGTAATTAGGTTTGATATGTTGAGATATGGGAGGTGGTGCAATAGGCAAGAACTAGTCTCCCACCAAAAAAAAATAATGCCTCCTAAACTGTGAGAGCAGGACCATTTGTTCTCTACTTTTCGATGTATCAATGTATTTGTAGAACGTAAAGAAGTGTGAAAGTGTAACTCGAGCATACTTTTTCATAGCAAAATTCAAAGAATGGTCCGAGATCTTAAACCGAAGTTGTCTCATGTGCTTCATGGCTTATTCTCTTGTTCTCTACTCGGAATAGAGTATAATCAAGCCTTTGTGACGCCAACTATACCCTCTAGATCACAACTCAAATGCATTCTCACATTCATGTACATGGGGGAGAGAAAATGGAAAGCCAAGAGAGCGCGCCAAGAATTCTGTATCTCGTGTACATACAGAAAAACAATTGAAGTAGTAACTTCCCTCTATTGGGCACTTAGTGGGCAATGTTTGGTATTTACAATAACTACCATTTATGGGTCATGGAGCGGGTTTTGGGCATGCTCCATGGGGCTGGAATCCAACTCGAATACCAGCATATTCATGAATCCCCTTTATACTTACTTTTGAACACCGGAAGCTAAAAGTGGAGGCCAATGTGTGTGACCTTAGACAATTCCTTTCTCTTCAAGCTATATCCTTGTTGAGCTTTGAATCATCGAGCAGTGGTGGGTATATATAGTGGCAAGAAAGTAACAGTGCTTCTTTGTTGGTAAGATGGTGTGAGATTTTAGTGTGTGTATGGTAGCTTTACAAATCGCTCATCACAAATATAGTTTTCCTACCTATTGGAGTTGGAAGGTCCTTGTCCATAGGACAGTGCTGTCTTTGCTAGGAGTTTTGAATTGAATTGAATGCAATGCTACTTATTATGGCAATAATATATCATTAATTTCTACCCAAAACTATGTGGAGAGAGCTTGGGATCATATGCCAATGGATTTGTACAGTTTCTAGCTTTATCCCATACTTGGGAGATCACACAAAACAGCCATGATTATATATATATATATATATATTCTAGCCACGTATAGGTGCAAGCATATGAGTTATACAGATCTTCCCAGCATTCAACATAAATCACCTTCTGTGAAGGATATTTTCCTGAATTTTTTGTGCATTCAGAAGATAGAGCAGTGAACAAAGTGAATGCTTATATGTAGTGATTTTATTTGCGTGTGTTTATCTGTGGTATGTGTGTGTGTGTGTGCAGAGAGAGAGAGAGAGAGAGAATAGTATTCATTCGCCAAGTTTTCACCTATCATCCCGATCTAGTGGACTGCCTTCTCTAATTGAAGCTATGGCAGTGAAAAGAGATCTGAAATCTTTTTCTTCCTGTCATGTCGAACAATTTCTGGAGTAGTGTTACGGCTTCAAACAAATGACTTGTTGATTACTGTACTATAAGAAATTTTGCTTGCTACAAATTCTTTTTAGAGCATCTATTTGTAAAGCAATTTCCGAAACATTTCACTGAAAATTCTTTCCCATGCAAGGGGACATAAATTGAAAACTTATATTCTCATTTCAGTAAAGTGGCATGCAATGTCACTACAAAGTCTTCCTAACAAGAGGGTTTTTGGTTCTAGACATGGAAGCATATTCATAAGCACAGGCGTGACACTAGTACAACAATAAGATTTTTTTTTCTTTGGGTAAGTCCCAAGAAAAATTTTGAAAATCTGAAATATAGTAAATGCCTCCATGCTTATATGTTACAAGCTTTCATGTATATTATTTAGTATGAACACAATTATTTCTAGTTGTTGTACTTTGCTAGTATGATATGTGAACGCGGATTGGAAAGAGCACATGAAACATATAATGAAAAATAAAGTATATTGATCTCCATAGAGTACTAAGCACTTACTTTCATCAGAACTCGGAAGTGTATTCCAACATTTCCAAGATGTTTCTTTGAAGACCAATCTCTTTCTTTCTCTAGTTTGAAACGGAATTATATTTCCAAAGGTGTAATAATTAGAAGAACTGCAGAAGAATTGCAAGACAGCTATATATGCAAAAAGAATCCAAATGCATTGTGTTTGTTTGTGTACTCTCTTATCATCGAAGCTAGCTGTAAAGGGATGTTAATCTCGATACGTATGTATTCAAATATTCTATGACATGCATAAACTTGCAATACTCATTGTTAGCTTGAAATTTTCAATCGCCTGCATTTTCCTTGATTTATTTTTATGCCTTTTTGTCGGATGAAGGATAAAGAATTCTTGAGAAAACAAAAAAAAAAAAAAAAAAGGATTTTAATTATGGTTGCTTTTAGTCAAAAGTGGATACTTCTCCCGTGATCTAAAGAGAATCACACACAAAAAAACAAAAGCTCATACCTTAAAAACCTAAATCTCAAGCTATCTTTTCTTCTAACAGTAAATTCCACTTCCTTAACCATAAAATACTTCATAATTAACCATAGGGTCACATACATACGAAGGTTTCAAATGTAGTTGGTGATTTAACGTTTGCTGCACTGCCCATGCCTTTAGGATGAAGCATAGGCTATTTTTGGCTATTTAAATTCAAATTTTATGCCAACACATTTATGGTATTCACAATTGCATGGAGACGAATGTCGGCCAAGCATGCATGAAAATTGACTGATTAACCCACTTAATACATGAATAAATAGCATCAATCACCTACAAAAATTGTAGGTGGTCGTATTTTCTTTCTTTTTTTCTTTGTTTTTTCATTTGTGTTCATGTGAGATATGGGAGCTTCAAATAACTACAACTAATTTTTCTATATCTAATGGAACAATTTTTTTTTTTTTTTTTTTTTGAAAAGGTCTCGTAGAGTTGAAGAAACATGTTAATTGACAATCATGATCATCCTGCTTTTTTGCACGAACCAATGCGTATGTGATTCTGCAAAACCCACATATCACTAGCAATTTTTTTTGAGAGAGAGAGTGAGAGAGAGAAACAATAATCTATGAGACAAAAAAACCTATATGATCAGTGGGATTTTAATTGAATCAACTTGCTTTTCTTTCGCATATCCAGTACAAATTCCAACCCCACCAACACTGTTTGTTAGTTTAATGCGTGAACAAGTCCTGCAAGAAGTTTTAATGGCACGGACAAGTGCTGAAAGACCCTTCAACGAGAGAATTTCCAGAGCCCATTAATGTCTCCCATTGGGGTTGCATGAAGCCATGCATCTTTCCTCATTAACTGTAAGTGCGATTTCTGTAGTTACGTTCTCACCCCTATTTTCAGAAAGATAATGCTATACAAATAAAAAAATTTATACAAGGTCTATTACTAAAATAATGTAATTAGATAAAAATTATTCACTTTGAAATAAAACACTCATCATAATGACTCTTAATTTGTAATTAAGAGTCATAATTACAAAATTTTCTAGTAGTATTTTTTTTCTCAAAATTGACTTGGTACATAACTTCAAAGACAGAGACAATGACTATAGCTAGGCCTTGGCCTTGGAGTAAGTTTGAGAGGACCCATTCCAGAGGTTAAGGGAGCTTCTAAAGGGACTTGACGAGAAAGCTAGGTAAGGTGTCACTTTTTCTGGAATGCGACCATACTATATATAGGACACCTTTACAACTTCTTGTGTTGGGAAATCATGGTTCAGATCATGATCTAAGCTCAGTCTTAGCAAAGGCAAAGAACTATTTGAAACTCTTGAGATAATAATTGTGTCTGAATCTCGTTTTTAGACATGGTTTATAACTATGAAGACACTGAAAAAAGAAAGCTATCGATTAGTGGGAAAAATTGATGGATTTGGATTCTCTCCATTTCATGAATTGGAATGGAGATCTTCATTCTATAATTAATGGCCTAGATGTATTCTTATTACATGTCTTACTAAAACTACGTCGTTTCGTATTAAAATTTATTTCTTTATATATAATTCTAAACTAATTATTTTTAAATAAATTTTAAGTCAACTCATCTGGATCTTTCATTTTTATGTTAGCTGACGTGTCAACACCTCAATCAGTAGAATAGGGATCTCCATTCTAATTCATGAAATGGAGATAATCCAAATACAAAATTGATGGACAAGAATTTTGATTTCCTTTCAAACAAGACAAGTTTGGAAACTACGACGAAAATTGATGAGGCCCAATCTTATTTCCTGTTTTGTACCATTAATTATACAGAATCCGAATTAATGAAACTCCATTTTTTTTTTTCTATACCATGGATCCATTCCGGGGTTGGATCCCATCCTACTTAACACCTAAATACCAACACCCAGCTGCTATAACGAGAAGTTCCTTTAAAAGCTACATATAATTTAATTTCTTGCCGTATTTTATTACTCTAAACACAAATAAGTGGATCTCATGTGCATTGATTAATGGATGCCACTGCCTTATGTCTGTAATTGATACTCTGCACTCACTGCCTTATGTCTGTAATTGATACTCTGCACTGAAGCAGCGACTCCAATATTTCGTTTCACTAAACAGTCAAAATTATAGTAAACCCCACAAAGCCATACTGACCTGTGACAAACTACAACCAATTATCCTCTCTCTCTCTCTCTCTCTCTCTCTCTATATATATATATATATATATAAAGTACATTGTACAATATGGAATTTGTTGAGAAAAAAATACCCAAAAAGCTTGAAGAAGCACATGACATTAGGTGAACGGGTAGAGCCTGCATGTCATTCTCAACTGAACTCGTCCTGCGTTTGACTGTGTCTTCCTCTACTTTCACTAACCCTTTCGTACCAGTACTCTCTCTCTCTCTCTCCCTCTCTCTCTCTCTCTCTCTCCTCCAAGCAACTTCTATACAAGGGCAACTTTCCCTACTCCTTCATATACTAAACCTTAAAGTAGCAATCTGTTAGTCCGAAGGCCACAGAATGGCCTTGTTCCTAGCTTTTTATTTACTCATGCTCAAGATTTCAGTTACTTCAGCAGAGGTTCCAAACACTTTGAATGAAGCTTGCATTGATGGAGGGAGTTTCCTTTTGCGGATTGGTATATACCAAGACACCTGCCCAGAGGCAGAAACCATCATCTTCTCCTGGGTGGAAAATGCCGTATCTGAGGATCCTAGAATGGCAGCTTCTCTTCTTCGTCTCCATTTCCATGATTGCTTTGTCAATGCAAGTTCTGCTTTATTACATTACTATTATTCTTCCATTTTTCTGGAGCATGAATTAATGAACATAATTAAAGTGGGTTGAAAGTTTTGCAGGGATGTGATGCATCAGTGCTACTAGACGACACGGCGAGTTTCGTCGGTGAAAAAACTGCAGCACCAAACTTGAATTCACTGAGAGGGTTTGAAGTGATCGATGCAATAAAATCTGATCTTGAATCTGTTTGTCCTGAGACAGTCTCTTGTGCTGATATACTTGCTATTGTAGCCAGAGACTCAGTCATCCTGGTATGTCCTGTCTTAGCCTCCCCTACTTCTCTCTACTTCTCCTTAGGAAAGGTGTAATTTGGAGTACAGACTTAAATTACTTCAACTTAATTCTGTGTATTCTATACATCCACTACATATATATGTATATATAGGTGTGTGTATATATATATATATATGCATGGAACTACCCTTTAGGTGTGAGCTGCCATTGCACCCGACTTTTTTTATTAAGCCTCTATATATTGTGTATATATATGTAAAGTTTTAGTAAAAATTTATTTTACTGGTACTCTCACAAAATTCAACAAAATATCAAATTTTTTGTATAGTAAATTAGGAGTCTTAATTATTTTTTCTTAAAAAATAATTTAAAACGCCACTATCATATCATTTTGATAGAGTTTTTGAATAAAAATTGTATATGAATAGGTAAAAATTTATATTTCATGTTTCCACACACCAAAATAAAATTCTGGTGCATGGAGCGTGCACTAACGCAACTGAAAATTTGCAGTCAGGTGGGCCAGGCTGGGAAGTCGAGATGGGGAGGAGGGACAGCTTGACTGCTAGCAAAGCGGCGGCAAACAACGACATTCCAGGGCCTAATTCCGACGTGGCCACCCTTGTGGCCAAGTTCCAAAATGTTGGCCTTACTCTTCCTGACATGGTCACCCTTTCAGGTAACTTCATCTTCATTGTTGGTTTTCATTTATTACCCAGAATCTAGGGGATGTTTGGTTGCTAAGAAACTCCTCCCTGGTTTCTCTGGACAGGGGCACACACGATAGGGAAAGCCCGATGCTCCACGTTTAGCTCTAGGCTGACCGGTAATAGCAACTCGAATGGCCCCGATGTCAATGTGGAGTTCCTACAGTCACTCCAGCAGCTATGCTTGGAGGAGTCCGGCAGTAACACAACACTTGCACATCTTGACCTTGTGACCCCATCAACATTCGATAACCAGTACTACGTTAACCTAGTTTCCGGCGAGGGACTTCTTGCCTCCGACCAGGTTCTCCTGACCGGTGACGATCAGACACGTCAAATCGTGGAATCTTACGCCGATGATCCCACGACCTTTTTCGAGGACTTCAAGAGGTCTATGCTGAAAATGGGAAGCTTGGGGCCGCTGACCGGAGGGGACGGCGAAATCCGCAAAAACTGTAGGACTCTTAACCAGTTTTAGGACTGTTGATTAGGATTTGGAAGCTTCGAAAGCTCTGTAGCAGCTGGTAAAATAGCCTAAGTAGACCCACTAATGTAACCATAAGAACTGAATGGATCCTTCCTACGGTAACTCTAACTTAAGCCTCAGTCCATTGATTGAATCAGTACATAATCAAAGCAGGGTATTCATCACCATCAACATTATGGGTTTGGCCGTACGTTTTTTTAATGACCTAATCAGGACTTGGAACCAACACCAATATGGCAATAAAAAGTAAAACAAATATGGTATGTGCCGATGGCAAACTCCAGACAGTGCATGAGAACGTAGTTACACTGGAAAATTTCGTACAAACGATCATGTACAGGTTTAAGTCATTCATGCACCATTAATAGCTCACAAGCTTTAATTGATTGAGCCAGTGACTGAGAGACTGCAAAACCTTGCGAGGACGAGATAACTCAAGGGGGAGAAAGAAAGGGGGAAAAAAATAATCGTTACACAACCAATTTGGCATTTAAGTACAAAGCAGTCATGCCTGCATGTGCTTGGCCTTGCAGCTACTAGAGTTCAGCTTTCAGTTCCAACTTCGTGCAGCAATATGCAAACAGCCACTTTTTGACAATGTAACACACTTTTAGCCATTCCCCATCAAGTACCTGGGAAAAATGGAATGAAACAGCCAGAGCAAAAGAGATCAATCAGATGTCAGAGGAACATCGAACTTTTCAGTATGTACATGTAAAGCACAATCAACGGGTTTCAACTGCCCCCCACAGCTCCCTTGTTAACCAAATGCTTAAGGGGCACGCTGGAAACCATGAGATGCACTGTCTAATAAATAATTGCAACAAAATCACATTAACCAGGTATTTCACTTCATGTCTTCATATCTTTCCCTGCCATATACCTAGAGTGATTTATTTTTTCATAAATTTAATAAAAAAAAGGAAAAACAAAATGTTACTAGGGTTTCTTTCATTTTTTGGGTTATTACTTGGGTTGTCCTTCTCTTTTCTTGTGTGTGTGGGGGGACCAGAGTGTCCCCAACCCATTCAAGTTGGGACTAATCCCATGGATGTACACAATATCATGCGTTGGGTGGGCCAGGATAGAACCAAAAGTGCAACGTTTGGTTTCGGAGCCATCATTTACGCCAAGTAAGCTAGCCATGCAGCTTTAGCCTTTGGTTTTCCACCCATCATCGCATGAGATGTTAGGTAGTTCCTAAACAAGCATGTCCTATAATTCAAAGCAACACAAACTGGTGGTCAGAACCTGAAGGCTTATTCTTCCACATCCACTCCTGAGCAGCCTGAAGCCCCTGCAGCACAGGCAGAAAATGAAAATTATAAAGTGATCAAACAAAGAAATCTGATATCATCAAGAAGTAAACATCTCGTACTTGTTGGAAGTGTGCTGGATCATTAACAGGATAGTACCAAGTCCGGGTAATCATGTGAGCTCATATGAAATAAACTAGAAGGGTGCAATGCACTACATGTGTGATCATTGTGGTCATATATAAGAGAAAAAGGAGGAGTTCCATATTAGTAAAATGTTTTGGTTAACTGTTATGAATTTGTGGAAGACAGAGAGAAATAGGGAAGAGATATAATCAATTCGGAGTTATGGGTGGTTTTCAAAATGGATGAGATGGTACGGTTGGATTCTCAAGTTTACCCCCAACTTAAATGTTGTACTTGTTAGATTGTTAGGGCTATAATAGGACTCAAAAAAATAAGCTTAAAAAAAAAAAAAGGAACACCAAGAAGGGGTTTCCCTTTCAACAATAGTATAGATAACATGCATATTGTAACCTCAGTTGGAAGACTAATGTCATTGAAATTACATAGAGAAAAGTAAAAATTAAAAACCTCCAATTGCAACATAATATCACCAATCTCATCCATGTCTTAATTAATTAATTTCATCATAAAATACTAAATCCTGAGCAATCAATAATTTTGTATCCAAGCTAAAAGATACCTGAATATTTTGGTGACCTGTAACTCCTGAAGCCTGATACTGCAATAGCATAAAATCCAAGTAAGTTATGAAACAACTTAAAAGCCTTGTAAGAGAGTACATGACAAACACTCACAGATGATGGTAAAGAGTTTTGTTGCAACTGCTGCGGGTAGCGGAGCTGCGTTTGAAGTTGAACTTGCTGTGGCTGAGGAACTTGCTGTGTAGACAGGCTTTGAGGGTGAGACTGGGTTTGCGGCTGTTGTACTGATTGTTTTTGCTGTTGCTGCTGCTGCTGCTGCTGTTCAAATAATGTCAACTCCTCTGGTTTCTCCCACTACATGTCCATGCCAACAAGCATTGGTGACATAAATTTGAGAGGGATAATAACTACCGAAAAGTAAACAGAAGAAGGGGAAAAAAGAAAAACTGTGAAGAAGATGAATTTCTTACTGTGCTTTGACCAGTTGAGCTATTATAATAGTACTTGTATCCATCAGGGGAGGTGTGTTCTGTCCAATTACACTTCGCAGGAGCTACTGCCTGGGGTACTACAGGAGGAACCAGAGCAGCAGATGTGGCAGGAGGCACATCTGCCACTGAAGCTATAGCAGGGGTGCTTGCAACTGTCTGTGGTACTATCCCAGCCCATGGAGACTGCAGCAAAAACTAATATTCTTAGTAAGTGCCTTCAAAGTGGCTCAAGGTCTTCAAGCCAAAAAAATAACACAATAAGACCTCCCTGCTCCAATAATATATTAACAGCTGACAATTTAAAACTACTAGAAACAGGTGTAACAATGTCCAACATCAGAATCTGGACATGTGACATTTGATCCACCAAGATCAATCTATATGAATTTCTCCAGGCTAAAACTTAAATGATAAAGACGGAATTTTTTTTTTTTAGTAATAAAGGTTATGGAATGCCGTTAAGGACTATTAAGTCTTGAATCCCAAATTTTCCTGAGAAAAACCATGATACTAATGAAGTAATCAGCCTCGGCACTTGGGAGTAAGGAAGTAAAATCACACAGCTCATTAGAGTATCTGACAGGAGGAATCAATAGTGGCTACTACCTTGAATATGAATTAGTCTCATGATGCAAATATCAGCTTCTTTTTTAAAGAATATTAACATATGAGCTTAGAACCAGCAAATAACTTGAAACTTTCTTCAGTATTAATAACTAAATAAAGCAGACCCTCTAAACATGTAATACCTGCTGTTTGGTAGCCTGAGAACTCTGCTGTGGCATTAGATTTTGATTTGAAGGTTGCATCAGCTGAAATTGTTGTTGAAGCTGAGAGAATGCCTGCTGAGATGATTGAAAACTTGCCTGTAGTGTTTGTTTCTGTTGTGACAGCATTTGAGCAAACTGAGAAGGTGATTGTTGGAGCGGCTGAAGCAGTTGCTGCTGAACAGGAGCAGGCAGCTGCTGTTGATTTGTCGTGGCAGACAGATAATATGGTTGTAAATTAACATTCACCGGGCCTTGTTGCACAGAGGGGGCATACTGCTGGAGCTGAGGTTGAGAAGCAGTTAACTGTGCACCCAAACCAAGCAACTGCTGTGATAGCAAAGCTTGACTGAAGGGGGTTTGACCAGAAGACTGAGGAATTTGCAGTTGACCAAGTTGCTGGAATGATGCATGGGAAGTCTGTGCCTGTGAGTAAGATGATGGAGTCTGTGGGTGTAGCTGCTGGGAAGAAGGTAAGTCTTGAGGTGACTGAAGTGGCTTCTGTGGCGATGATAATTGCTGCTGCCCAATTGAGGGAATTTGTTGCATAGAGTGGTTAAAACCCTGCAAAACAATTCAGGGAGAAATATGGATTCTGATTTATCCCAAGAGGACCAGGTAACCACATGAAGGTATCAAGAAATCGATGTGCATATACCTGCTGTGATTCAAGTCCAGGAAGCACACCTTCCGCAGAGCCAACATGGCCACCAAGAGGACCACCCTAAAATATTTCCAAGCATAAGAAGTTTGAATCCTTACGGTCAGGTGAAAAGAATAATGAATAGAGAAAGTAAAAATAAATAAATTTTTTAACCAAAAAATCCAAAACAAAGCACGCATGCAGCTTTATATCCACTGATTGAACACAGAATGACACATCTACAGAGCTACCAAAAGCAAAATTCTATAATCCTGCAGCAGAGTTAATGCCTAATGGTTTTACAAAACTATATTTTCGTTCCGAAGAACATCTTAAAGCAGACATGAATGACCAACAATTATAAAAGGAAGTTTAAAACATTGATTAAAATCAAGTTCCTTAATATTCTAATTCTTCAACAAATATAAGGAAGAATAGGATGTTAAAAGTGGGATCTCACAAGAAAATATGGCCACATAAAATATAGTGCTGATTATACATTTCATATATTGGACAGAGAAGCAAACATGGGCTAGTTGCATACGGAATGTTTATTTTCTAGCAGATACAAGCGTTGACATAAAGTATAATTATATTATTCATGGTAATGTGTTACCATAAAGAAAGTATATAATTCATGGTAATGTGTTAAAATAAAGAATAATTTTACTCGAAAAGAACAAAAAAAACCAAAAGAAAAGAAAAACTACATATTGAAAAAAAATTAAAAAGCCATCAACTTTTCCATACCAGAGTAGGAGGCATTGCCACATCCCCGAACCGAGGAAGCAACTGACTCCCAAAACCTTGTATGCCAGGGTTTGAAGACGGCCCCATGTTCTGTGGAGTCATGCCATGCCAAGCATTAGATGGTACATGACCACGCATAGGCTCGCCAATACTTGGTGGTGGTCTGCAAGATTCATGTAAATTCAAAGTAAATAAGATCGGTGAAAGAGGAAGAAAATTCTATGGAAATGAACTTCATCTTTAAATTATTAACTAAGTACCTAACTCCTGGTAGTTGGAATCGAGGACCAAAACCTGGGCCCCCAAATGCAGTACCACCCCTGCAAAAGAAATAATTGAACCAAGTTGATATTGTATACTAAGACGCAGGGAGAAAAACATGGGGTATGAATACAGCACAAAATGGATGGATGAGTCCAACAACTGTCAGACATGGACATAAGGAAGTGTTTCAATGCTTCCTGGACTGTCTCTGCAAAAGGTGAACTGACAGTAAGCACCAAAGAGAGGGGTATGAATGTATGATGCCTCTAAACATGCACATTCAGCAAAATCCTCGGGTCTGGTCTGGAACCACAATTTGATGAGTACAAAGAAAAGGTATAAAAGTTGGAATTAAGAAATTTAGATGAATTCCCATGCACATACAAAAGTTCACTTGATTAATCATCATATATACAAGCCAAAGTTGAATAAAAGAGATTTCTAAAGATGACGTTGCAAGTACTCACACCCCCACTTTTTAAAAACAGCATATCTTACTAATATTCTACTTTCTTTTTTATTGGTAGCGTAGTAATATTCTACTTAAACTCCAGTTGTGACTAGGACTAAGCTCAACTTATAAAGAAATGATAATGATGAAGTACAAGGAAAAACCTTGATTCTCCAGCTCTAGGCCTCTTTGGATCAGCAAACCGAACAGTTAATGGCTGATCACACCCCTAGGATGCAAAAGGAGAATGTAAGTGGACAGCCTTGGTAACAGAAAAGGAGAACATACCACTCTCGAAACAGCAAAGTAAGCTTACTTTCATAATGTATATTCCATTGAGCGCATTAATAGCTGCCATCGCCATTTCTCTGCGAGAAAACTTAACGAATCCACAACCTTCAAAACAGTAGAACAAAAAGATTGAGAATTGGTGGAACATGGCAACATTAACTGTAATATACATCTCAATAAAGATTAATACGAAATACTTGGATTAGCACATGGAAGAAGCATAAATCCTGCCAAACCTTTAATATAGTTGACCCAGTATCTAAACTAAAACAAGTGAATAGAGGACACTAAGTCACCAATAATCTAATTATAGATTTTTCTTTTCTTCTCTCTTTAAAGTGGATCTGAATTTGAATTCAATGAGTACCGTAGGATTATGTAGAAAGCATCTATGTGAATGTAATTGCGTTTTTCCCTTATGTAAGAAGTGGGGACAGGATGTATGTTTTCTTCCACTTCCATGATTCAAATGATAGCATTTATTTTACAAGATTGAATAGGACTACATGATGAAACTATAAAAGCACAGGACAAACCACGGCTCTGCTTCATTTCATCACGCATAAGATAAACATCTTCAACTCGACCATAAGGTGAAAAAATCTGAAAAAGGAAGAATCAGACTGAACTTCAATAGGTTTGAGCAATATATATTGTAGCAAGTGAAAATATATTTATACCCACAAGCGCACATGCATGCACACAAGACAAGAATAAGTATACGAAGAATATGCTGCAATGTTTTTTTTTTTTTTCTGGCCCACGAAGGAGGGTAGAGAAATTCAAAGGGCAAAAAAGCCAAGAAAAATGCTGATTTTACAAAACATAGGTATAAGTAAACTAAACATGTGAATACAAGTAAAACATACTTCCTCAACTTCCTTTTCTGTAGCTTGTTTGTTCAGCGAGCCAACAAACAACTTGTACTCAACTGCACCTAAAATAACAAATGGAAAAAATCACATCTGCATCAAATAGAAAAACACACTGACCAATAAAGCATATGATATCCAAGCATACTTGGTTCAAAGTTCGAACTACAATTGGGAAAATGAAAACCTCTTCATTCATAAATAACAATCAGAGATCTGTCTTTGTCTTGTTATCCTCATTATTGTGGTTTCATATCTTCATATGCTTCAGTAATTTATGTTAGAACTGCTATTCAAAAAGTCCCCTTTGCAGGTATAGCAACTTGAGGATGCAGGGAGGGGTGAAGCCCATGTACATAAGCCTCAAACTCCAACCTACTGCACCAATTAATGGCCATGATAAAATAAAAAAATAAAAAGCACAGTAAAATGTTATTGAACCAAGTATATAAATCATCAAGCCTCATCAGATCCGTGTGCCAAACCAAATCTAGCTCAAAGAAATCCATAGAAAATTCAATGTTAATCGAGCAAAATACAAGATAGATTCCACTAATTCAAAAGAATTAGAAAAGCTATCAAAAAATTTTGGTACTTCTGTAAAATTTCAAAATGAGCGCATAAAAAACTGAACAATTGGAGAGGTGCCCACATCCAAGTTTCTTGTGTGGCCAATTGCCTTACTGAAATTTAAAGAAAAACATTGTCAGTTCCATCCTCTCAATTTAGAACTGAAACAGAAAAGCCCTTAGTAATTGGAATTAACTTAGGCCATTCTGGCCTCTTCCAATCAAACCAATCAATCAAGTAGTTCTTCCAAGGCTGAACTTCAATCCACTCCATCTTATTTAAACCACCAACCATTCCCCAATTCTGCAATGTGAAAACTTCACTATACCCATCATTTTAAACATTTCATATAAATCCTTACAAAACAATAATTTCATTTTGAATGCAAGTGACTTTTTCTTCCCTTTTTTGTTGGTAAATTACACTTGATCAGCCGTAAGGTTTAACAAAATTTTAAGAAACTACCCTTCACATTCTGACAATTACACTGACTACCCATGTCAAAGTTTGTCTAGAGACCACCGTAACTGCAATTGTTCAATTCCATTTTTACCCTTACTTGTTAAAGCTTATTTCATTGACAAACTCCAATTTTGTGGTTAAACATAACCACATCTTCACCTCTCTCTCTCCACCAAAGCTGGTGGTCCTTCATCCTCAACCCATCTCCGGCACCACCTTCATTGTTGGCCATAAGCCCTTCCCTCCACCACCCCACCATCTTCCATCCCCTCCACCACATCACCCTTCTCTCTCTCTTGGCCCACAGCCACTCTACCTACACTGCACTGCCACCCCACACCACCAACACAACCACTACCCCATCCCCACCGAAAAAAACATAGTAGCCACACACCCCGAAACAGCCCCTTACCCTCACCCGCCACCCGCTAATATTATCTCTGGCCACCCACTGATATGTAGAAATATAAATATATTAGTGTGTGTGCATCTGTAATCCCAAACAATCTCAAACCAACAATCCCAAACCAAAACCAAACCGCCAACCTCTATTTACAAATCAAACCCACAAGAAGTTGGAAAGAGAGAGAGAGGGGAGAGGGAGTGGGCCGAACCACCTTTATCAATGAAGACCATCTGATTCACCACCCCAGCTCCTATGGACAAACCACCAAACCCGCCACCATTGCTCCTCCTCTTCTCCTCCCTCAAACCCACCATCGTCACCATCTCCCCCTTCCTGAACCTCAACTGTCGGAGATCTAGATCAAGCAAAGAGAGCTTGGGCATGGGTTTGCACGACTTCGTTTGGTGGCAGTTCAAATCCAGAGGTTTTGCATCTAGCCCCAAATCCATTCAGTGCATTCTCAAACCCTCAAACACCCCATGGCTGAACCCCACCTCCATAGATTGGGCATAAAGAAGGTTGACTAAGAAGCTTGTGCAAGGGTTTGCACACAAAAGGTTGGTGGTGAGGGGTCTGTTGGAGTTGCGTGGTTTCAGCCATAGAGGTGGGTTCAAGGTGGGTCTTTGATGATTGTGAATTGGTGGTGGCGATGGAGACGGTTGGGCGTGGGTGATGGTGGTGGGTTTGAGGGTGGAAAGAGACAGAGGAGAAGGAAGATTGGCTTGAAAAATGGGGTGAGATAGAGATATGTAATAGGAAGAAATTAATTATTTAGTTAATGTAATTTATTATTGGTATTTATGTTATCAAGGGCAGATGAAGAATTTTTAAAACTTCACAGTTTAATCAAGTCAATATCCATTATTTGACTAACGTTGGAGTAACGGGAAGGACAAATCTGTTACAAAGTTTTAAAAATAAGGGAGGACAGTGTAATTGTCAAAATGTGAGGTTACTTTCTTGAATTTCGGTAAACCTCAGGATGGTCAATGTAATTTACCCTTTTTTTCCCCTTCTGATAGAGACAGAGTATGAGTGACTATTAACTTTATTATTGATTGGAAAATATAAACATGTTTGTGTCAGAAGTGTGCACAGAGAATAAAATAAAATTAAACACACAGACAAAGGATTGAGGCCTCTGGCATAAAACAAAACACTCTAAGAATCTTTTTTTCATGTTGGAATAGCGAATCTGTTTTTATCTTATGGTTGTCCAGGAGGGGTTAACAACTCACCCAAGAAAAGGGTGGGGCAATGCTTTATCCAATTAATTAATTTCAACATGCCATCAAAAGCACAAACCAAAAGAATCATGACAACGAGTCTATGGGAGCACCAAACTTGACCACAAAGGCTTCAGTAATGCCACTGGGTTTTTGCCACTGCAATCATCCAGCTAAAATTCACAGTCCAAATGAAGGTAAGGGAAGAAACAAGATCAACTCAACTATACCACTCACAATACCAAGGAATAGTGAGGCCTACAATGAAAAAGAAGTAGAAGAAATCTAAAGAACAACATGAAACCCAAAAATCCATTGAACAACTTAGAAACCAAACCAATAACCTCCTAGTCCTGCAAAAAATGAGGTTTTCCCAATGACAATCAACATGTAAACCAATAAACCATAGAACATTGTAACATAGAACTCCTCAATCACCTTCACAATACTTCCCTATAGAATGTAACTTCCTCAAAAGAGGGGGGGGGGGGGGGGGGGGGGGGGGGGGGGGGGTTAGTTGGTGGTTTAAACATCAGACACTGTGAGTTCTTATCCCTCTCCAAAAGTGGCGCCTCATTTTAAATAAGTTCTCATTCATTTTTTAATTTCCAATGAAATTCACCCTATACCAATACAGAAAGACAAAATTATCAGTTCTCTTCAACAAAGAGGCAGTGAATTTTAGTAGACCATTCTGTTCCCTCTGTTGGCCCAAACTTCTCTATACCACACTTTTCACCAATGCAAGTAGCTGTTACTGTCTCTTTTTCTTGTTCTAACAATGAAGACAAAGACAAAAAGGGTACTCTCACATATAGTAACACAGAAGAAGAAAAATTAGAACGCTGACAAGGAACTGCTAACCTAATCATCTAGCCCATAGCCAAAGCCTTTTGATTATGACCTTACAAGCATGTCTTCTCATAGTTTCACTTCAAACACCCACTTTCATGAAAGGTTATTTAATGAGACAATGAATATACACATCAAACAATGTTACAATAATTCCTAGTAGAGAAATAAGGGCTCAAATAATAATTCCTGATGCAGTAGCTGAACATTCCATAAAGAAACTCCAAGTAAATAAATGACCGGCAAAGTTGCAAAGGTATAATATGCCATGTTTCGATTAATATAAATGCTTGATGAAAAACTCAATACATCTCCCAGGAAAAGTAAAAAGAAAAGGCCCTCTCGAATTAGAAATTTGTAAACATACTGGACAAAGGAAGTTCCAATAGCAAAAGATACAGAAAGTCATGGAATATTACCAAGGCGTTCCCTTTCCCCATCAGCATATCTTACTTGGATAGGACCCACTCCCTGAACAAAATAAGGAACAAACAATTAAAAAAAAGTTAGAAACTCATAAGGCAGCAGATGCATAGCAGCAAGAGAGCTCACCCCAGGCAAAGTCTGCTGATTGTGTAAAGCTCTTATCGCCGTATCAGCTTCTTCAGAAGTAGCGTATTTTATAAAACAACATCCTGCAGAAATAAAGAGTTTGTATCCTGATATCATTAAGTTACTTCTGCCTTTTCTATTGATGATACAGAGAGGCAGGTAGATGCAAATGCATGTGCCACTTGACCATGTCAAAAAATTACATAATATGATTAATAAGTAAAGATCAAGAAAACAAAAAATAATACTACATCAAAGATTGGATGTCAAGATTCACAGATCCAAGACACCCAAATTTATGGATATTGGCCAGCATTTCAAACAACATAACCAATGCTGCAGTTATTCATTTAATTCATGTCAGATACCCACACCCATGTCAATATCCTCATTCACAACACATCACTGTTAAAAGAGATAAATTTATGCTGTTTGAGAACACCAGCATTGTGCTTCTTTTATTCAATAACGATCTACATAAATAAATAGATACAACTTCTGGACATCCATAAACAGCATTTATATATGGAAACACTGAAACTTCGCACCATCAAAATGACACCTTGGCTTCTCAATATTTTTAATCATTCAACCATCAAGTCATTCGCAACTAATCCCGTAAATTTGAAGTACATGCAAAAGGCATGACCAAAAAACCCAAAAAAAAAGGAAGCATGACCTCCAAAATGCTGGTGGGAGGAACCATAATCTTTCCATGGCAACAACCAAAAGCAGTGACTAAAACAAAAATATCTCCTTCAGATGAATCTGAAAACCTTTTATAATGAGAAAAGGAAGCCTATAATGTACAACTTGGAAATCACAATATCTGGATCCTCAAATGAACTCATAAAATGCTGCAATCACAATAACCCCACAAACTTAACATTACGGATTTCAGTAGGAATTGAGTCAGTTGAGTGAATTTTCTGGGTTACTAAAACAGAAGAACAGGATGGTATGAAATGCACAGGAAGAACGAGTGCAACCACACTGCAAGTCCCAATGTCCAACGCACCTTTAAGAGGAGGAATTAGCTCTCACATGTTATATTTTCAGGTAATTAAAAATCAAAACATCCACAGGATAAAGCTAACACGTAGGCCATCATTGTCAAGGAATACTTTAGTCACTCTAGAAATGGAACCAAGAAACAGAGTATTATAGACAATATTAACGAACCCACATAATGCGCTCAAAAAAGAAAATTTGACGTCAACCAGACTACGAAAAGAAAATCAAACCCCCTGCATTCACCACAGCAATCATCCAAAAGTGATACCCATTCAGAATAGAAAGACAAACAAAAAGCTAACGTCTCCACCACCTGATTAACTTAAATAATTGTCATATCATTCTTTTGCTCCACAACCATAGTACTACAACATAATGAAATCTGAAAAATAAATGCTTCAACTAGTCTGTAGAACTTAAGAGATCCAATAACTGGAAGGCAAGTGTGTTAAATTTGCTGTGGATGCATCAAAGGAGTCAAAAGTTGGCTTGCATCCAGCTGTACATACACCCATAAGCAATTAGAATACCGTACCCGTAGAACAAATATTTATGAACACCCCTATAGTAAGAAAACTAAGAGAATAAACATCCACGAAGTAAACATTGAACAAGTTGATGTGCCACCTCGGGGCAAAACTCATAGTAAGAATCTCTCTATACAACAATTTGCATTCAACAATGACAAACAACGATTATGTGTTGCATCACTTGATGCCCTTTAATGAATTTTATCTATTTATCTTATAATAAAAAAACAACCACCAAAAATGATATACACACCAAGCATCCGATGACATGAACTATAAAGTAAATAAGCAAAACAATAACCAAAAACGATATACACACCAAGCATCCGAGGATGTGAACTATAAGGTCAATAAGCCATCAGTTTGACCATGAGGGTCCATGTATGTTGATACCAACAATTTAACAATGCAGCTTCAATAGCATCCTCACAATCCAGTATCACTAAATTAAACAAAGCCACAGGAGATACAATGCAGTGGCTCAGAATTTAGCTGACTACGCCATTTCATGTTGCATATTGTAAAACTTCGGGTACGATGTACCTCTCTGGTTGTTCCAATGTTCATTGCACAAGCAGTGTTAGTTCTAACGAACTTAAAAAGCTCTAACTACCTTTGACCAAATAACAATGCCATGCATACAACCACTCATCAGAATATTAAAGTAGAAACGTTCTCTTGCAGAATACTCGCAAGGAGATATATTTGATCCAGTAACCATAGGGATGATTTGACGTATACTGCAACTGTACCATAATAAAATACATCAGTATTCCATCCACATTGAGCTATCACCACCATACCATAAAAGCCACCATGGGACCAATAACATCCACAATGAAAGAATATGTGCAACAAGCTTGCAGAGTTCGAGACATAAATACAGCACATAGACTTCTGCCATCAACCACTATTCTGGGCTCTAGAAAACTGAAAACCCCGAAGCTTTCAGTTAAGCTCATACAAAAGCTTATGCGGACAGCAGACTATCAAGAAACAAACGCCAGAGAGAGAGAGAGAGAGAACATTTTTCATGTAAATGAATATGAAACAGAGCTAATTGGCAGCTCAAATTCCCTGAACAACCCAAATTCGGTTGTGAACATCATCACAATCAGTATCATCTCAGACAAGGAGGGTCAACTTTGGGAGGAGAATGCTGCTGTTTTTTAAGGAAATTTATAACATACAAACAAACCAGACAACCAACACACAAACTTCATATTGATAGCCCATAGGCCACAAAAAGTCAAGAATACACTGGAAGATAACTTCCTCACTCAAAGTGATGCAGAAATCAAACACAGCTGGTAATAACAAATAGCAAAATCCACAGCACCACAACATAGTAGTTAACAAGTGAGCTTCGGCATCCACGCCCACACACAATCGATGACATGACCACAAATTTCAACATTCAATTATAGATTCTTAGAACAGCCCATAAGTTTCAAACCCACTCAGTAGAGAATGGAATAGGTACTTCACATCTACAGAAAAGGATTTCATATAGTGGCAGTGTTGCTAGCTTGGAATTCTGATTGCTTAACTGGAAAAAGAAAAAAAAACTAAATTGCGAAGCGAAATTGTAAATAAGAATAATACATCCACGCTTTCATGGACTTGCCAAATTGAATTAACTTGGGCCACATCCCACATTATCACACCACACAATAAAGGTCCTGACCATGCTCAGCCTTGGAAGGAGCCAAACCAAACGCTCCAAAAAAAAAAAAGAAAGAAAAGAAAACAACCATCCTGAGTCCACAGACCAATGACAAACTATACACAGGCAAAAGAATTAAGTCAACCCACTCACTTGAATATAAAGAATACTGCAAAATACTATTATCCTGTAAGCAAGAGGTCCATACTTCAAAATGTAGCCTCCAAGGGACAAGAAAACAGAGCTCTTGCAAACTAATGAACACTAATTATCAACCATCCATGACTGGTAAACCAACGTTGGACCATCTACGTTACAACTAAAATTGGTATATGGGCCAACCAAGCCATTCAAAAGGAAGAATTCCCAGGTTATCAAAACAAGAAGAAACCAAGTAATTCTCCACATAACAATGTGATTAATACCCATTCATTGGCAATAATCCAAGTATGGTTGTGTCACTTGCTGTACAAAAATTGCACTACCACATATCTTGACATAAAAGAAGCTACAGTTATGGTAATAGACACTCCCATTACAACTGACTTGCTAGGTAATGCCCCCACTGCTGCAGCCAGTAGCACAAGAGCAAGATGTATGCCTTCCATTTCCAGCCACTATACGTAAACTGATTTTTAAAGGGTTTTTCTTGTCTTCCTCTTGGTTGACAGGTTGAACATAAAAGAAAGGTTGCTACCAAAAACCAAGAAGCTTGGAAATTGTTGGAAAAACAAACTGAGATGAAACATAAGCTTACAGGTGCCCCCATCAGTTCCTCAAAGGACCTGAAAAGAGATATGGGTACAAATCAAAGTCAATCAAAAATCAATAGTGTTTGCACATACCTTGTTGCTGTCCTGTTCTCTTATCTTTGATTAAAGCAACCTCTAAAACATTGCCATGTTCCTCAAACAAGGGGCGAATCTGACATCAAACAAAAAATATTTTACCACAAATGACACAATGATGACAACAAGTATAGCAGGACCCAAGTAGCCAGATGCCAAAGCTTGTCACCAAACAACAATCCAAATGTATCTAGTTCATTAAATACTAATAAGGCAATATAGGGCAGAGGCCAGGGCAACTAATTAAATATTCATCTTTATTTTATAGCACCAGAAGTTAGTTAAAACTAACACAAAAAACTGACTCCAATTTATTTTAACTCAGCAATGAACCCAAGACGAAAGAGATGGGTAGTTAATCTATGCGTTAGTGTACTGTGTCAAGAGAACAAGAGAGGAACAACATTACAAAGAAAAACATGAATGATCAAGAAGCATAGGCACTTCTAAACAGGTGCAGCATCCATGTAAACACTGGCATTAGTCAAACACACCCCAACACCTGTTGTACATGCATCGTAATATGTCTTCTCATTTTTCTTTAATATATTTAGGTCCGGACACACTTTAGATATATACATATGCATAACTTAGACACACATTAAACACATTGTACATTTTAAGAAAAAAATCTTGAGAGCCAATGATTAAAATTCAAATAATATTGACTTATACACATTAATCTCTCCTCCTTAAGCATTTTAATTTTAGGAATCCTAAAAACTAAAATTCAAATATGTTTATATAATTTCTTAAAACAGATATCAAGGCTTTTTATTCACATTTCTTTTCCACTATATAGAATGTAAAAAAATGATTTCTTAATATATTTGAATAAAAATATAAATATATTAACAATGTAGAAAATGAAGAAGCCATTATTTTCTTGCAAATATATAAAAGGATAATGCTATACAACTAAAAAATTCATACAGAATTTCTATACAGAAAGATGTGACTGAATGAGAGTTTTCATTTACCCATCGCGATGACTCGTAATTACAAAAATGTCACCACCACAACATTCTATGAACAAATTTTTAGGAAGAATAGCATTTTCTTATATAAAAACATATACTTATTTGTGGCCATGTCCTCCCCATGTCTACATCCTGATATTTTGAAATTTACTCTATCAGTGTTTTATTCCGTATTGTACACATGTTTCGTGTCCGTGTCCAACCTTAGATTAGTAAAACTAAATATAGGAAAAGCCATCAAAGGAAATTTAGAACATCCATATATAAGCATCTTAAATGTTAACATCTCCTCTTGTGAAATAAAGTTTAAAACAAAGATGGCAATCAAGTCCAGCACAAAATAATCTAAACATATAAGAACAACTGTGGATGACTTTCTGAACAGTCTAGTATGACAACTAATATATCTCAGATGTGTTAAAAGCATGATGAAATATTCAACTTACATCTTCTTCAGTGACTGTTCTTGGAACGGATCCAACGAAAAGTTTGGCAAAATTGCCACCATCAAAATGATCTGGAAAAAAAATGTATAACATATTAGTATCTTAAAATATCAAATGGTCAAAACACTAGTATGCGAAAAGGAACAAACACTTCTGAACATCACAAAAATAGCTCAAGGGCAACTGTGATGAATCCAAAATTGTGCCCAAAGGGGTAAAGATCCAAAATTCTGACGCAGCCAACTTATAGAGTTGGCATAAAAGAAATTATATAACAGTTTCAAGCCCTTCTATGCAAAAATTACCAGAACTTGGATGTTGTGTGGCCAGATTATGGGTTTTTTCCCCTTTCTTTTTTCTTCTTGGATATGGGAATGACATGCAGAGAAGGTGGACCTCCTAAGGCTAGACTGTAAGCTGAGCTAATTTTTGTCATATTTCTCTTGATATCAAGTTCCAACTTGCTTATCAAAGATTAGAAATTGTGGCGCACATCATAACTCCCACCAACCCACTAACCCCACTAACTCCATATACTAACAAAGTAAGTGTTCGGGTATTACATAATTATTCCTTGCACATGCTTGATGTATACTGGGGTAAACTTCTTGTTGTGGATAATTTTTGTCAAAAAAAAAAATAACCTCACCAAAGTGGACGCTTCACCAAAAGAGTTTGCTTTATAATAGTATAGATAATATAATAACTAACACATTAAAGTAGCTGTGGTTCCACAGCAATACATCTCATATTTTTATGCACATATGATTTTACTTCTCATATTTGTACGCACTTCTGGTTTTAGGCTTTAGCACTAAGACGATCAAGAATCAATATTTTAACAATGTTTTAAACGAAAAATTTAGAACACAACTGAACTCCAATGAACAAGAATCATATAGCCTCCGAAAACTCCCTCACCCTCAGCATCCAACTAAAAATAATTCTTACTTCACATAGTAGCTTCAGTTGTTGCTGTCCCCACTTTGCTTCACCACCCATCTCTTTATAAGCTCTGAAATCCATCGTCTAACAGTTTAATTAGTATTTAAAGCTCTTAAACTCATTTATCACGAAGCTGTTCTATTAAAGCTGTTCAGTTCAATTTCTATTTCTTTATAACATTTAAATCATAGAAACCAGCAGCTCTTAAGTTCTTTAGTCTTAATTGTAAAGGCCTCTAGAATCCAAAGCTCATTTTGCACCCAAGTTCAATTGCCATCCTTTGTAAATTTTGTGATACCTATAAATGGGAGAACATATATGAAAGCGTTTCCTTTGCCTAATTGCTAATTTCTTCCAGAGTTTTAACCACTAAACCATGCAGCTGAAAGTATTGTCATCAAGATGTTAACCGCGACCAAAATAAACATCAAAGCAATTAATCAATGTTTCGCCACCCCTACGAGATTGCATCAATTAATCCCATAAACAAAAACAAAATACAAGCAGCAAGAGTGTTGTCAAGGTGGTAGTTTGATAATGTTTCACTACTGAAAAGTAAAATAGCCGATGAAATTAATAATTTTAACGTGAGTGCGTGTGTCGCAATTTGCAAACAACTAAGGGTATAGAAAATAGTTCAGAGCATGAACTTTTGAATAATTCGGGGAGGGAGGGATACCTGGAGTTGGAGATCCTTCTCGGCCAGAGAAGGGGTGCCCACGTTTCTGGCCAGAGAGAGGAATCTGATGATTGGAATTAAACCCTCCGCCACCCATCGGACGGAATCCTCCACCACCACCTCCGCCGGGAGGGTATCGGGGCGGGCTGTCAAAAGGACGGTGGTGGTGGCCACCTCCGCCGCCGCCGTCGTCAGAGAAGCCGCCTCGGTAGTTGTTAGGGCTACGGCGGTGGTGGTGGTTCACGGGGCCATCAGGGGAGCGAGGGGGCCCTCTAGAATGCCTGTAGCGGTGTGAATCTGGGTTGTTACCGTAGCGGTCTCCTCTGTGTCTGTCCATTTCTGAGGAAAACGAAGGCCGCCTTGGAACAACTGAGCCCTAACCCCAGAACTAGCGACGCAATAAAACAGAGACAGAAGGTAAGCGATGGCAAAGCGAGAGGCGAGGCGCTGTGGAAGAGAGAGAGGCGCTGATGTGCACGAAGCGGTGTGGGGAAGAGGAATGATAAGAAGTGACATTGCCAAGGCAATATTTGCTGGTGGCAAGGTAAAACCACGTCGTTTTGCTGGTTGGTATTTGGAATATTGGTTCATCCCTTGCACAGTTCAAATAGGACCATATACAGAAGTGCAACTGCGGCCTGCAAAATGTATTTATGTCAACGAAAAAAGCTAGCCACAGCCGCGTCAGTTGGTCAGTCGCGGCTGTGGCACTTGAACACCCTTATACAGGTATACTAACATAAAAAAAAAATTATTGAAAAGCATGTGAATAGGCTACATTGTTCATGACAATGACTCTCAATCCTTAATATTAGTCCAGAACCACAATGTATCCTGCCAGGAATTTTTTCTCATAAAGATGTTCCAATTTTGTACTAAACATTGGTTGCTATAAATTTGTATTTGTTTAAAATTTAAGTTATAGATATGTGACTTATTATTAATAGCCTAATATACGCAAAATACTTGTAAATTTTACTAAACTAATAGGGTTACATATCTAACTTAACATTATTTCTATTTTATGTGAGAAAAATATCTAAGGCATTCTTTAAATAAATAAAAATAATAATAATGATAATTAAGCTTCATAAGGGTTTGTTAGGGTTGTTGGTGATACATATTTGTTGATGAAATTGACTCGATTTAAAATAGTAACCTAGCTCAAGTCTATGCATTTATGTCATAAAAATTTCTTCCAAAAAAGTTATATTATCCATCGCTAACTTTGTCAAAAAATATCAAATTATATTAGAATTGGAACATTATAGTATTTGAAGTACTTATTGTTTCTTTATTATATATAATATGCTTTGAAATTTTGTTTAGAATATTCTTAAGGTATTAAAAATGTAAGCAATAAAAAGTTAAATATGACTTCATATTAACCTAGGAAGAATTAAAAAATTGTCTATGGATTCATTCGGTTTCAAAGGCTAGGCAACTCAATCGCTATAAATACTTGAAAATATATGAATTATCCTTTAATTGAAAAAATAATAATAACTTAAGTTTCATGGGGGCTTGCCAAAATTTTGATTTATTGTTGTTATTGTTGACTAAACATATTTGAAAACATGTGATTGATGAATATTTGCAGTAAAATGAGAAATTGACCAATAATAAGTTATTTCTTAAATAAAAAAATAATAGTTGATACATCATTTAATAATTTTCTGACATATGGACTTTTTATTCTAAAAAAATAAAATAAAATTTATTTTTATTAAATATTTTTTGAATGATATATTTAAAGGATAAACCTGCCATATTAATGAAGAGCCAAAATAAAAAAAAATTAAAACAAAGCAAATAAGTTGGAAAGAACCAATAATATCAAGACATATATTTAACTTGAAAACGATAGATCACGGCTTTTTATTATATAATGATAATCAATAATTATATTATATACGATAGAGAGATGACCATAATACAGATAGTAGTAGATGAAAATTTGGAGAGAGAAACTTTAGGATTGTTTTTATTATTGTTTTCTATTTTTTTACTACTTCTTTTGAGTTTTTTGATCAATCAAAATTTGTATTTATAAATTGGCATTGGATGGTAGGAAAGTAATTATCTTGGGATTTGCAAAGAAAATGAAAGTGAGTAAAATAAAATTAACTTTTTCTTGTTTCAAATTTATAGAGAATATGAAGAAAATAATATGGTAAGTATTAAAAATGAATTGAAAGTGGGAAGAAAAATTATTTCCCCTTTTCTATTTTGGACCTTTTTGTCTCCTCCTTCCAAAACTATAACAGAGGAAAGAGGAAGGAAGAAAAACTATTATCTTCCTTTTCCTTTTAATTCCCTTCCTTTCCTCAAGTTCCAAACAACCTGTAGTGGTACACGAATCTGAAAGGTAACAACTCTCCTATTACTGGGTTACTATACAAATCAACAGTCCTGAAATGAGTTTACAGTTTCTAGCAAATACAAAATTAAAGTAAAATCAGGTCAGTGATAATGTAGGAAGTCTGATATTAACAATGCAATCCTTAGTCACAAAGCAAAACCACTTGCTCAATTAAACAAAAGAACGATACGAAAATCAACAAGGATATCACTATGTAGTGCAGCAATATTTTTGAACGATTTGCCTTCTCCAATGAGGAATTTGCTTTAACAAAATCTCGCTCGCCCAAGCAGTTTCTGTGCTGAAATTAAACTGCAATCTTCAAATTTTTCATTCATGTTAACTTTGATGAAGTTACAAAAAAATATGACTAGGAATCATACGATGACCTCTGCCAGAAATGATGAACCAGTGAACCAAACTAGTGACTGGCAAGAAATTATGGCTCTGTTTGGTACCGGTCTCAGTTTAGTTTCGATTTCGTTTTTCGTATTTCGAAACTAAAAAATTTGGAGAATGCTATTTTTCTTATTCTCTAAAACAAAAAAATGAAACCATCGAAAACACCATCGTTTTCATATTGTTTCATTTTCGTATGAAAACGGTTCCAGAAACTCAGAAAACAACTTTTTAATAGTTTCCAAAATTCGGGTGTTTTCTAAAAATTTTTTAAAAACAAGTTCCGGAACCGGCTTACCAAACGAGGTTCCAATAAAAACTATTTCCAGAACCAATCTGCCAAGCGCAATTTCGTCGAATTTCATAAAACAAATAAAGAAAATAAAAACTGAAACCATAACCAAACAAAGCCTATATTTCTTAGATTGCAGGACTGCACTCAGAAGTATAAGCCAAGATAACAATCAATATTCACCATTCAAGAGAAAGGGTCAGCTGAATCCTAGCTTATAGCAATTACTAAACAAATAATGCAGAACTATGCTATCTTGTTATGGGACCTTTCATGTAAACAAGCATTGGTAAAATGACTAAAATCCGAATTAGCTAATCCAGATGATAGCCAAGAAAGATGAGTGCAAAGTAACGGTTGCAAAACTATTGAAGAATAAAAACTAACAAGTCAAGCTAGTTGAGGCCACACCAAAAGCAAGATGATTCCAAGTCAAGCTAGTCCAATTCATATAATTTTTATTCTTCTTCCTTGGAATGATGCTATTTATATAAATTCAAATACCCAAGAGTTTGTTCTCCTAAAAGCAAAAGAATGGACGAGCACATATCGGGAGTGTTTACTTAAAAGATCAGAAAAAAGCTCTGATCAGTCCTTTACCTGAAAACCCATATCATCACTGCTATTGGGAGCTAAAATTAATCTCAGCAATTGCAGATTCGAGTCTACATCATAAATTGCAATGGACAATGGATATCATTAACGCACATACGAAAATTAGAGGAAACACAAATCATCAAATAGGAAAAAAACATATAAAGAGTGTTTGGACGTAACTTATTTAGTAGCTTATGTCTTGTACTTATAACTTTTTTTAAATATGTTTGGATAAGTAATTTAAAAAAAACTTATATTTAATTACGTTTTTCAAAAAAATTTATTTTTAAAAATAACTTATAACTTATAGCTTACAAGTTAATTGGCCAAATACCATCATAAAATAAACAAAACTGCGCATTCGATGCTAATCTATGCTCAGTGCTGAATTAATTCTCACTCAATGCTTCTATAAGTTTGAATTTCTAATCAGTTCTTTGCATGAAAATCCATACCATCAGCGCTATTGGGGGCTAAAATTAATGTCAGCAATTGCAGGTTCGAGTCTACATCATCAATAGCAATGGACAATGGATGTGGTTAATGCACATACGAAAATTAGAGCAAATACAAATCATCAAATATGAAAGAAACTTATAAATAAATAAAATAACGCAAGCTGTTAATCTAAGTTCGTGCTGAATTAATTCTCACTCAATCCCACTGTAAGTTCGAATTTTGTTATAATTTATCAGTCCATAGTTACTCATCACACCTATAAACTACCACAGGCAATACAAAAAAAGGTATGACTCCACCTTTTTCTTACTCATGGCAGCTAGAGCCAACTGGATTTCAGAATGACAGAGGATATGAGCTAGTAGCCAAATATGTCTTACAACAGGTTTTAATTATATGTATCATTTGGAAACAAACCCGAAATTGAAATTTTAAATACTCAGAGTCAGGGGGTCAGTTCTGCAGTTCTGCTTCCATTAGATCTAACAAAAACCTCAAGAATCCCACACATTAAGTGAAGTATAGGATGAGTGTATTCGAGATATGATCAATCTCAAGCTCATCCACCAAAACATGTATAACCCAAGAAATTTATCCATCGATCTGAGATACCCACCAAATGAAACTGCAAAAAATATCGGAGGATAAACATCAATCGACCCATTTCCAGACCTTCAGTGCCTTTCCCATGGAGAAAGAAAGGAATGCATCAAGAGATGCGTACTGAACTTGCTCCTCGCTAAGCCAATACTCGTCCCAATCGCTCCTCCCAACCCATTCCGGCTTCTCCACGCCCTCCATACCCAGAATCAACTCCGCTAGCGTTTCCATCGATATCATCTTACTATAACCCCGCCACTCCGCCGCAACTTCGCGAATATCGACCAGAGTCGAGACAGAGAGGTTGTGCTTTGAACTGCTCAGCAGAAGTCCATCCCTATGGTTCCAGACGCCGACGAATGTGGTGTGAGATTCCGATAGGAATCGGCGGAGGGAAAGAGGAACGTAGCGGGTATAGAGAAGCTGAAAAACTAGACAGTGTTTACCGACACAGAGTTGCAGGGTGGCGGGCTGTCTGAGACTCCCAGGACGCCACTGGACGCCGAGTCCGACGACGAGGGTGCCGCGACGGCGGCCGTAGATGCGGCGGATCCTAAAGAGCCAGCCGCGGACGACCGATGCCGTTGCGGTGACGGTGGTCACAATGCGATGCTCGTGGCATCTGACCGTGAAGTTTCGTTGTTTGTTGGGGTTTCGTTTGTATTTCGACCTGATGCCTATGCGTCCGTAGCTCATCGTCAATACTCTCTCTCCCCCCCCCCCCCCCCCCCCCCCCCCCCCCCTCTCTCTCTCTCTCTCTCTCTCTTCTCTCTCTCTTTTTTCTCTCGCTCCGGTCGTCAATGGCGGTTGCGTATATGAATGCGTGTGCCACTCATCATGTATAATTTCCATACGTCCTTTCATCGTGCAGTGCCACTCAAACCAGTCGTGCTGAACCCACGACTCTGAGTGCGTGTGTTAGCGCAAAAGTGATCTGTTGGATCTTGGAAATGTGTTATTAAATTGAAGATTAATCATTGGAAAATTTTTAGTGTTGCATTAATTGATTAAGTACTAAATTTTATTATTGAAAATTTCAGTATAAATTTGTTTGTCAATGTTTAAATGAAAAATCACGTCAAAAACAAAGTTAAAGATATTTGAATTAAAAATTAAAACATTTTTGCATCATGTTAGGCAATTAAAATCATTCCACTTGATTTTGCAAAATCAATGGAATGGGCTTAAAATCCTCTCCATTCAGTTGATGGAGGATTTAAAATAAAGATGGACCAATCATATAATGCCAACTCAACGAGGATTTCAAAACAAATGAGTTTGTTATTGGTAATATATCATGATTCAATTGATTAATGCAATGAAGATCCAACTATAAAATGAAAATGATTCAAATTTAATATAAAACTTTTTAAAACAATAAGAGTTTAATTTTGATACTATAAAAAACTTTTTATGTTATATTTTAATTTTTAAAGGACACATCTCAAATTTTAATATATTACTTGTGTAAAAAAAGTTTACATGACTACTAAATCAAAATCAAACTCAGATAATAGTACTGTACATAATTTAATTTTTCATATTATTTTCTTACTTTAAATACAAGGTGCTGTTACTTGACTCAATAATGACACATAGGTCCAACACATCACCGTCTTTTCTTATTGAGTAATATTGTACATAAATTAATTTCTCAATACAATTTTTTACCCACAAGACATAATATAAAAACCTAGTTACCCGAACCGTTAGTAAATAAAATGAACAACCTCAAATTCTGTCTTGAACTCTCAAAATGATAAATAAAACATAATCACATCTCCAAAAGAATTGTTTCCTCTTCATGACTAGGAATCTCGAAATAATAATTACAACTCAAAAAATTCAAATATGAAAATCCCTCAACTACAAGTATCTCATTATAGTACTTTTTGCTAGGCTCCAAGATATTTAATGCTCAAAACAATGTCTCCAAAGTAAAGTCTTAAAGTGATACTCGACCGGCAGCTTCTGTGCTTTCACCTGAAAAATAAAATTTAATCGAAAAATATACAATACACAAGAGTACAAACGCGAAGTTCAAATTAACCAAGGCAAAACTCTATGAATAAATCCGTTTGACAGAGTACTAAAATAACAATCATTTGTCAATTAAAATTATAAACAAAAAATGTCAGTAATAAGTATTTTAATATTTTCACGAGACTCGTACTCGGCCCTTCTCAATACCATGCCAAACGCTACCTACGCCACATAACCACTGCCACACAAGGGCATCCAGTAACCAAACTTTGCCACACAAAGGCATCTAAGAATCAATCCTAGCCAACGATGCATTTGGACATGTATTAATCAATTTCACGGCACATCACCCAAAACATATTCCAGACATGCTCAATACTATAATTTTATAGTTGAGGCAACAAGTATGTTAAGCAAGGATGTGTCGGAGAATATTATAGAGCCAACAATCAAATAATTAGGAATTTAAGATATTGAGTAAGAATACTGGAAAGGAAGCATATTGCATACAACCTGAATACCTCAATCGTGTTCCACTTATCTCGTAAAAATCATCACACAACACGAAGCATCTTTGTGAAATTCCACAATCTAGGAGTTAATATAATCTAATCAAATCGTTTAAAAACGACTCCTAGTGTAGCCCGAGTCTACTAATGCTGCTAACCATGACTAAAATTCATAGAACTCTCCATAAAAGAATGCCTATGAGGGTGAAAACATAGACCTAAAAACAACGCTCTTCCAACTCTATATTTTCTTAACTTTAAACACCAAAATTCACAATGTTGACTAAGCTACCCAATCTAACACAGACTTACTAAAATGAATGAAACAAAATAATCTCTTGTCAACCGAATCCCAAACTTATGAAAATAAAAATAGACATTCCAAAAAACATCCATACCAAATTTTACAATTGAAGGACAAGTCTAGATATTTATTTCGTATTTTAGAACATAAGACAATGTTGTTGAATTTAAGTGTTCGCAGCAGATGGTTCTCACTTTAGAGTTCTGAAATCTAATTAAACGGTATCTAATTGACTTGAAATTTGTTATGCAAACTCATCCATATATTCAGAAAATACAGTAAAAATTTCATAATCTTTTGAAGACTCTAACTTGGTCAAAACTGTTGTCAAAGGGAGGGGTCTCTGGATAGAGCTTTAGAATTCTACAGTAGCAGCTTAATTTAAAAAAAATACCATAATTCAAATATTAAACATTTTTTGCTGAAAACAAAACTCAAATTTTCCTTAGACCTTAAAGTTTAAGTGTACAAAAATTCAGCTCAAAATAAGATGTTTAGATAGGCCAAAAGGTCTCCGAAAGTGGCTGATTTTGCAGATTTTTGCAGCAAAAACTCTTACATAGAGTTTTCTCTCTCAATTCTTGACCAAATCAGATAAATTTTGTGTCTAAATAGAGTAATTTTTCAAGATCTTTCTACCCATGTCTCATAATTAAAAATAAGGTTGTTTGTCTTCCCAAAGGAAGTTCTGAATTCTATTGTGCATAATAGAATACTCACGCAATACACTATAATCAAAACAAATTCTCCATCTCTATCATATCTACTAGAACCAAGAGTTATACATCTTGAAACCAACTTATGAACTCTACTTTTACATGATCTAATCAAAATCTAATGCATGCAAAGCCTTATTTGCAGTAAGGGAAGAATTCTTATACCTGAAATCAGTTTTTCCTTGCTTGTGCTAGCTATTCTCGAAACCTCTCTTCTTGTGTCTACGTGTGGCAACTAACTCCTTCTCTCTCTTACTCACCCTATATTTCTCTTTGTAACTCTCTCTATATCTCCCTCCTTTTCTCTCTATAACAGGTCACAAAGTGGCTGCATGAGACACCAATGTCCAACTAGTGGGGTGCAAGGTGTTTATAATTTATACACTATATAAGTATGAGTGTGTTATGCTAATATTATACCAAAGCACTAACTTTATAATATACTTTGGCCATGCATGCCAAAGAGGGGTATGTCTCTTGGCCGGTTAAAGAGTAGCCTTCTAGAAATGACCTTTGGTCAAATGAAGGGTCAACTTCTAGAAGTGTTCTTTGGCTGATTGGAGTGACTATTGCCGTGTGGGAGATTTGCTCTCCTTGCATGGTGTAGATCTCGTCATATTGTATAGCTTAAATGTCATTCTTTTGCATGGGTTCATTAAAGGGAATGATGGACCGATTCATTGGGTAGAAAATGTTTGGCCGGTTCATATGTGTGGTGTGAGAGTTTAACCGGTTTAAATTTATTCACTTCACTATATAAAAATATACTATAACTCCAAATGTAATTTCACCATAATTCAAGATAATGTATAAGTCCATGGCTAAGAAATCAATGTAAAACATAGGCACCATCTTAATAATTAATTTTTTGTGGAATAATTTCTTAGTATTCCTCTTAGTTTGTTAAATAAAAATTTGAAAGCTACTAATCACTTAGGTAGGTTTTCATCTATTCGATCAATTACCCAATCAAAACTAGAAGTACTACACATAATGTGTTGAGTCAAGATTGATCCCCATGTTGATTTTGATGATAACAAAATCATATGGTTGTTATCTAATGATTTCAATTGAGTGTGCAGGTTAGATTATAATCATTTGATAACAAGAAAATAATTGAGTTGATTGGTTGAGTATCAAACAAGAAGATTACTTAGGTAATCTTATTCTCAAAGAGTTTGAATATGTTCAAAGAATTCAACAAGTATTGAAAAGAAGAATGCAAACAACTAAAGATCTTATGGGAATTCAAGAATTTATTCACTATGAAGACCCTCGATCCTCATGGTTATATCAATTCACTAAAGCATAAATTGCTTAAGAAAGGGGGAGCAAAAGCTTGTATGCTCTGAGGCTTAAAGCACAAAAGAAAAGGGGAGTAAGCTTCTACTTATCACATTGGAAGATAATGAAGAACTTGTGTTGAGAAGCTTGTCAAGAAATATCAAAGGTTGATGAAGTATGATGAGTTGATGTATTCAGCAATCTCATAGTTGCAACCTCATTAGATGATTCTTACAAGACATGGAAGCTCACCTTGAAGATTTGAAGATGTCTTGCAAGTATGGAATAAATCACAAGACTTAGAAGCTTCATTGAAAGTTATGTTGAAGTCTTGAATAGATGGAAGAAGTTATAGAAGAAATCAAGTTGATGAATATCAAGCAAAGAAATTGAAAAAGTTCAAATAAGCATAAAAGATCAATTGAAGAAAAGAGATCTCAAGTCTTGGAAGCTCTCTTGAAGATTTTGAAGAAGACTTAGATCAATGGAAGAAGTGATGTTGATTAAACATTCTAAATGTAATCAAAAGTGTATAGATTTCATCTTGAAGAGTTGAAGGTGTTCTTGAAATCAACATGCCTTGAAGAAGTCTTTTCAAGCCTTAGAAACCTTAGTTGGATGATCCTTGAAGAGCTTAAAGATATTAAAGAAGATTGAAGAAGTATTGCAAAAGTTAAGGATTTTCCTAAAAAGAGTCAACCCCTCAAGCAAAAGAGTCGACTCATTTAAACAGAGGCTGAAAATGTTGATGAAGATTAAAAGAGTCGACCCCTTACTCCGAAAGAGTCAACTCATTCTAACAAAGAGTTGATTGTGCAGTTTTAGACCAAAAGAGTCGACCCCTGGACCAAAAGAGTCGACTAATTTGGACAGAACCTTCAAAAATCTGCAAAAACACAAAAAGAGTCGACCCTTGCTTAAAAAGAGTCGACTCATTTAAGGTAACGGCTAGATTTTTGAACGTTATACTCCGCCATTTTCGTATCAAATGGTCTCTCATCCATCTCCAACGGCTATAATCAACTCAAGGCTATATATACAAGATCCCCAACACATATATGATGATGAAAAACAAGAAGAACATGAGAAGAACTCAAGATTAAGTGCTACAAAGTGATATTTCATCTTCTACATCTTATACACTGTTTTTATTCATTTGGGGGGTTCTTAAGTGAGCTGAAAATTTGTTTATCTACTCTTTGAGAGAGAGTTATTCATTGTACAACTTTCATCTATTATTGGGTTGGTTTGTAAACTTGTGAGTTTGAGTATTCTTGAGAAAAACACTTGTGAGTTTGAGTGTAGCTTAGGAAAAATACTTGTAAGTTTGAGAGAAGTTTGGACAAAATCTCTTGTAAAGTTTGAGTGAAGCTTGGACAAAATCACTCGTAAATTTGAGAGAAGTTTGGACAAAATCTCTTCGGTTTTGAGAGTTTGAGGAAGAGCTCTTGTAAGAGTGAGCTAGGCACTTGGAGAAAAACTAGCAGCTGTGTAAGGGAAGTTTACATAGTGAAATACCTTCGAGAGGATCGAGGAATAGAGGACGTAGACAAGGTTTGGCCGAACCTCTATAAATCTGGTGTTGTTCATTTCTTTCTCTATTTTTCTTCCTTGCTTACAATACTTGCTTGCATTACATTATATTATTTGTTTGCTTGGGTTATTAGTTTGATTGCTCACTGCTACATTGCTTAAATTGTTTTTAGTTGCATTATTTGATATAAATTTCATAAAACCCAATTCACCCTCCCTCTTGGGTTACCTATTTGAACTAACATATTGTAGTTGAGATTCGCATTAACAAATACATGTTAGACTCTTACACTTTATGTTTTGTATGTCAAAAAAAAAATAGTTATAATTTATACATAACATTTTTCTTTCTCATTATATTTTCGTCATTAGTAAAAGACTACAAAGTTGGTGGAGCAACAAACCACCCACTTTTCTCATCACATTTTTATTATTAGTACAAGTAGGTGACCTGCACGTATATTTATTAGAGAATTAGAAATGTCATACATAAATTGTTATAAAATTAAAGTAATATTAAATAAGTAAAATAATTAAATACAGTATATAATAAAAGTAGTTCTTTTAAAACTGTCAAATAATAGTTAAATATTCTTTTGAAACTATTAAAGATAGATCTTCTTAATCATCTAATAATTTATTTCTATCATAGAATAAAACATAAAATACAGTTTGAACTGAAATATTTTACTTACACTCTTTACTTTATTCTTTCTTTCTCTCTTATTTTTTCTCACTTATCTCTTCTCTTTTATAGATGGGAAGATGGAGTTGGTAATTACATGCTACCAACTTTACCTTCAGTCATCCATCCACCTATACTCTTTCATAATATAAATTAAATTTTCATCCACTTTTTTACCCATCATACATAATGCACATGTTATATATTAATAAATGCATGTAAAGTCCATTCACTTGTATCTAGTGAATAAAAAAGTGAGTGAAAAATTAGTTTACATATAACTTTTTGCATATTTATCAATGTGAGCCCACCATATTGTGTCTAATAATGATGAAAATAGGAGTAAAAATGAGTGACTGAAGCATTACTCATTGTAAAACATTTGTTAGTATTTACTACAATTGTAAAGTGTGAAGTTTAGGGTACATTTAGTAAATATTTTTTGTTTTGGTTTTTTATTTTATTTAAAATAAAAAATAAAAAAAATATTAAAATAAGTGTATTCTCTATTTCCAAAATATTAGTCTAGTATTGTTAGCAGAATGGTAACTTATAAATTCCATTATTAGACTGTAAAAAATAAAGAATAAAAACACATACTTATAACACACAATAAAAAATAAAAATTTATAGTACTTTCAAATAGAACCTTATTATTATTTTGTTTTTTTTTTTTTTATAATGAATCATAAAGTTTTCAAGTAGATAAATCCAACCCAGACCTAAAGGAAAAGGAAATTAAAAATCAAATGGATATGCAGCTGCTCCCAGGACAAAACCACATCGTGCCTAGCTGTTAGTTTTGCGTATGAAGGAAGTTTGCCTGAGACTTTGGTCTTTTAAAGAGTGTTTCAACATAATTTATGATTTATATTTATAATTTTTTTAAATATATTTAAATGAATAATTTATAAAAATAATTTATATTTAATTATATTTTTAAAAATAACTTATAACTTACACTTACGAGCACTGTCCAAACACCTACTTCATTTTTAAGAGATCTGTCAAACAAATCAACAAAGCTTTACCTAGTTGACTGCCATATATGAAAGCTGAAATTAGCCATGCATGAATCCTAAGGGAACAATGAAAGAACCGGTTCACACTGTATGTGGAGGAGTGTTATACACAGTCGTGTGATTACGACTCACTCTTGATTTGATGTGACATGTATCAAGTGACAGCTGACAGCCGCTGCTATACCTGTATATATCAATTATGAAGGCAGACTTACTCCAAAATAGAGCTCCACCGAAGAGAATTTTCTTAACTCACGCATCCATATATATAAGTAATATATATATATTATGTAAGCAAGAAATAAATGCAGTCTGCAATATTCAGAGAGCTTCACACACACTCGACGTATGATTTAACAGAGATAGTCCAATCGTATCTATTCTCACCGACAAATTTCAGCCTACATAATCGAGGAGAATCACCGTAGTGTGCTAGATTTTTTGAATTTAACAAAATCGAGGAGAATCAGAAGGTAAAATTGGCTGCCATGCATTTGGATGATAAAGCATTGAGGTGATTTCAATGGTTTGGAAGTACTCAAGATAGGTTTGTTTGGGTTGAATTTGTGTGGGCAATTACTACCAGATTCAGTATACTGCATATGAAGATCCTATGAGGGAATTGACGAAGCTCAAATAGATCACTATGGTGAAAGCATATCAAGAGAGATTTGAAGAATTGGCTAATCGAACCAAAGGGTTAACAGAAGGGTTTTTTGTAAGTTGTTTTACAAGTGGATTGAGGGAAGAAATCAAGGCCGGGGTGCAGATGTTTAGACCAACGACCATTGTTCAAGCCATAAGTCTAGCCAGGCTTTAAGAAGAAAGCATGGAAGCCATCGCTAAAAGAACAAGAATTTTTCCCAGAAATTCCTTAACCTACAACAACAACAAAGAACCTCTCGGTGCTGCTAGCAATGTACAAACCAACCTTGGTATGTCTTTGATTCCTATAAAAAGACTAACTGAGAAAGAGATGGAGGCTAGGAGAGAAAAAGGTTTGTGTTATAATTGTGATGAGAAATTTGTTAGGGGGCATAGGTGCCAAAGGAAGCAGTTGTTTCTCTTGGAAGCTGAAGATGAGGGAGACCCAAAAGAAATTGAAGAAATAGGTGATAGGGAAGTTAAGGAGGAAACAACTGAGGAACCTTCCCAAATCTCTGTTTACGCTATTTCTTGATCCACTTCCTTCAAAACTATGAAGGTAAGGGGAAACATTAGGAAGAGGCTGGTTATTATTTTGATAGATTCAGGAAGTACTCATAATTTCCTTGATCCGAAGGTAGCCAAGAGGGCTAATTGTGACTTACAACCTACTAATCCACTCACAGTATCAGTGGCCGATGGCACCAAATTGAGCAGTAACTACACATGTAAGGATTGCACCTAGGAAATGCAAGGAACTAGTTTTACTACGGAAGTAAGGATTCTACCCTTGGGTGGTTGTGATATGGTTCTTGGGGTACAATGGTTGTCTACTTTGGGACCTATTACTTGGGATTTTAAGAATCTAAAGATGGAGTTCACTTGTAAAGGGAAAAGACATGTGCTAAGGGGGTGTAAGAATGGAGAAATTCATATCATTGACAGTCAGCAAATGGGTCGATTATTGGGAAAGAAGGAGCAAGGAGTTATAGCTCAACTATGTGTAATTCAAGCTGATAAAGAAGAACATGAGAGCCATCCAGATCTTGAGCAATTACTACTCGAATATGCAGAGTTGTTTGCTGAACCTAAGGAATTGCCTCCCATCAGATCCCATGATCATAGGATCAATCTGCATCAAGGAAGTACTCTTACAAGTGTAAGGCCTTATAGATATCCCCATTTCCAAAAAAACGAGATAGAAAGGATAGTGCAAGAGTTACTAGAGGCAGGGACAATACAGAACAGTGCAAGCCCTTATTCTTCACCAGTGTTATTGGTCAAGAAGAAAGACAATACTTGGAGGTTGTGCATCGACTACAGGGCCTTAAACAAGATTACCATTAAGGATAAATTTCCTATCCCTATCATTGAGGAGTTGCTTGATGAGTTACATGGGTCTAAGTTCTTTTCTAAACTGGACCTAAGGGCGGGGTATCATCAGATTAGGGTGCATTCAGAAGACATACCCAAGACTGCCTTTAGGACCCATCAAGGCCACTATGAATTTTTGGTAATGCCCTTTGGGCTTACTAATGCACCTGCCACATTTCAGAGTTTGATGAATCAGGTGTTCAAGGCTCATCTTAGGAAATTCATCTTGGTTTTCTTCGATGACATCCTAGTTTATAGCAAGTCTTGGTCGGAACATTTACAACATCTGAAGATTACCTTAGAGCTATTGAAGACACATCAGTTATTTGTTAAAAGAGCCAAGTGTGAGTTTGGCAAGGAGGAGGTGGAATATTTAGGCCACATTATCAACAGTAAGGGAGTCTTAGCAGATAAGCATAAAGTAGAATGTATGATTAAGTGGCCCACACCTCAGAACTTGAAATCATTGCGAGGGTTCTTAGGGTTGACTGGCTATTACAGGAAATTTGTAAGAGGGTATGGTCAGATTTGTGCTCCTCTCACCAACTTGTTAAAGAAGGATGCCTTCTTATGGAATGATCAAGCTGAGAAGGCTTTCGAGCAGCTAAAGCAGGCAATGTCTCACACCCCTGTACTGGCCATGCCTGACTATTCCCATGATTTTGAAATACAGTGTGATGCTTCAGGGAAGGGCATAGGCGTTGTGTTGTTACAAAGAGGGCAGCCGATAGCATACATGAGCAAGGCCTTGGGTCCAAAGAATTTAGGGTTATCTACCTATGAGAAGGAACTTCTGGCAATCGTGGTGGCTATTAACAAGTGGAGACATTATCTCCTTGGTAGACATTTCATAATAAGAACTGACCATCAGAGTTTAAAATACTTGCTGGAGCAGAGAATTACTACCACCATGCAACAGAAATGGATTACCAAATTATTGGGTTTTGATTATGAAATCAAGTACAAGGCTGGTACAGAAAATAGGGTAGCTGATGCGCTTTCCAGAATTGTAGAAGAAAAAGGGGAATTGGCAGCTCTCACCACTTTACAGGAGCATTGGATGCAGGAAGTTCGAGATAGCTGGGCAGGTGATTTAGAGCTACGAACAATAATTGAAGACCTTAAATCCCACAACAAGATTCATCCAAGGTATGAGTGGCATCAAGGGTTGCTGACGAGAAAAGGAAAATTGGTGATTGGTGATTCACCCCAACTGAAGGAAAGAATTTTGAAGGAATTTCATAGTTCAACTGTTGGAGGACACTCTGGTGTGGATAAGACCATTAAGAGGATCAAAGGCAGCTTCTATTGGCAGGGTTTAAAGGGGAATGTGAAGAAGTTCATTTCAGAGTGTGCAAGTTATCAAAGGAATAAAAATGAGAATGTGAGAATTCCAGGTCTCTTGCAGCCACTGCCCATTCCTACTCACAATTGGACTGATATTTCCATGGATTTTATTGAAGGGTTGCCTAGTTCTAGGGGAAAAGATTCTATATTGGTTGTTGTTGATAGACTAAGTAAGTATGGTCATTTTGTGGCACTATCTCACCCTTATACTGCTCAAGTTGTGGCTCAAGCATTTGTTGACAATATTTTCAAGCTTCACGGAATGCCCAATTCCATTGTTTCAGATAGGGACCCAGTATTTACCAGCAATTTCTGGAGAGAACTATTTCGTATACAAGGTATAGAATTAAAACTCAGCTCTGCCTATCATCCTCAGACTGATGGCCAAACTGAGGTTCTTAATCGATGCTTGGAGAATTATCTACGGTGTGTCACAGGTGATAAGCTTAAGGATTGGAATAGGTGGCTTCCCTTGGCAGAATGGTGGTATAATACTACCTATCACTATGCAACAGGCATGACTCCATATGAAGTGGTGTATGGGCAAGCTCCTCCACACCATAGCCAGTTTTTTGTCCAGGCTTCAACCGTGGCTGCAGTCAATTCTGAATTACGAGAACGTGACCAAACTATGCAAATTTTGAAGGAACATCTCCAAGCTGCACAAAACAGGATGAAAAGAGTGGTTGACAAGCATAGGTCTGAACGGCAATTTAATGAAGGGGATTGGGTGTACCTAAGGTTACAGCCTTACAAACAACTCACAGTCACTATGCGACGTGATCGGAAGCTGGCACCGAGATATTTTGGACCCTTTCTGGTCCTTAAAAAAATTGGGACAGTGGCGTATCGATTGGACCTTCCTCCAACTTGTAAAATACATCCTTTATTTCATGTTTCGTGTCTCAAACGACACCTGGGTCAACGTGTATTGGCTCAGCCCGTGTTGCCTCCTATGGATTTGGATGGGCGTCCAATGCCTGAACCAGTGGCTATCCTTGCCCGGCGAGTGGTGCGCCGCCGTAATCAACCTGTAACGCAAGTCCTCATTCAGTGGACCAACTCCTTTCCTAAGGATGCCACCTGGGAGGAATGGGCCAAGATTCATGAGCGTTTTCCTCAATTTTCGCCTTGAGGTCAAGGTTGCTCTTCAAGGAGTGGGGAATGTTACGAGTCGCAATATAAAGGATTTCAAACGCAACGGTAATGATTCAGATCTTAAAGAGGAGGGATGACGTGGGCGGAGGATGGTTGAGTTTGAGTATTCTGCAGTTGGTTATTCTGTTACACCGTAACAAAGGCACGAGAAATGAGTTAGATAGTTAGGTTTGTTACAAGCAATTACTTTGTTGTTAGAGTCGGCTATTAAAAGGGTAGTCACTGTAACGATGGACATGAAAAAATGGAATACAATTTCTTTCTTCAACAACATCTCTTCTCTCTAGTCAGATTGATTCAATAATATATATATATATATATATCTTTTATATAATTTATATGTATGTACAATTACAGTGTCAGAGAGAGAGAGCGCTCAAAAGTCGAAAACCATTTCCCGATTCATAAGGCTATAGCCTATAAGAATTGTCTGTGGAGTGTAGCATTGAACTATTTCATGGGAAGGGATTAGAATAGGCCGAAGTCGAAAAAAAATCTGAGACAAGGATTCGAACTCTGGAAGCCTAAAAACTCTGACAGACTAGCCCAGTTGATTAACATTGAACTGTTTTACTGAAACATCTACGTAGTAAAGAACAGCTCACCTTATCCTCTTCTCAAGGCCTACGCCGGAGAAGTATGTTCAAATCTGGTATTCAGAGCTCCCAAGCCCTTAAATCTTTCCCGAGCAAGAACGAAGCATAAGCATCAGCACAAGCATGCAGAACTTGATCACGACTCAGTTCTTCGTCGTCCCATTCGCTCCTACTAATCCTCCTGTCGAATTCCAAAGCCTTGGTATCCCAGATACTCCTCCACTATGGTCTCCCTTGACGCGGCTCCGACCGGCATGCTTTGACACCGCGTAAAGCCTCAGATCCGGAGGCTCGCGAAGCATGTCCAGCTCATGCGTCGAGTTCAAGAGTTTGTCGGCGTCGGAATGGTTCCACATGCCAACGAAGGTGTTGTTAGGGTTGACAAGGAAGCGGCGGAGGAGTCTGGGGACGGTTTCCGAGTGAATGAGCTGGAAGATGAGGCAACGGAGGCCGACGCAGATCTGGATGGTTGCCGCCGGTGAGTCCTCGCCGGGGTATAGGTTAGGGCGCCACTGAACGCCCAGTCCAACGACGAGGCGGCGGAGGTGACGGCGGCGGAGGTGGAAAGTGGTTCGGAGCCATTTCCGGACGACGGAGGAAGGAGGTGACGTTGGTAGCGCCGTGGTGGCGACTGGAGTTCCGTTGAAGTCGACCTTGAATTTGCGGTGGTTTTGCGATGGTCGACTCAAGTCTTCAGCGATAGATATTGTCATTGTTACTGCATATAGTGGCAGCAAAGGACGTGCCATTGCGTCTTTTCGGTTTTCTCCTGGTCAGGAATGATGAGGTGGTGGCACGATATCATGCTTTTGATGCTGCGAAGTGAAATTAAGAGCAATTCAGGTGTGATTCGTTAACACCGGAGGCGTTGATCTACCGGGTGGCCTCTATAGTCTACAACACAGCTTGATTTTATAATGAGTTTTCGTTTTTTTTTTTTTTCGCCCATTTATCATTTACCTAATGGTTTTAGTTTTTTATTTGATGGAATAGTGCTTTACAAACAAAACAACAAAAAAAAAAATTACTTAAAAATTGAGTATATAATGATTTGATTAAATTTGGACTTGTCAGCGTAAAATAAAGAAACCTAGTTATGTGGATTTTAAGAGTTTATATCATCTCAATTCCTTAGTAGACTTGGAGATCTCTAATATTTTTTAGTGATAAATAGAAATAATAAATTAACAAGTTGACATATTGTTTAAAGAAATACTAAATGAACTAGGCAAATTAGAGATAGACATTGGTTAAGTCAGGCCTATATTCAATTTTTTTTTACTGGGTATAAAATAAAATTCAAAAAACACCTAAATAAGAACTATAATTTCTAAACTTGTCCATTTAACCTAAAAATACTTTTAATAAGTATTGTTTCTTCAAAATAATGTTATATAATATAAAATATAAAACCATTATATTTAATACATATTTCGGCCTAGCTTCATACTTAATTTTCAAGTTCACTTGATAAAGTATTCGTGCTTTAAAAAAGTCTCAAACTCTATAAATGATGAACAAGTTTAAGGGAGCCAATAAAACCATTAAGATTGTGGCCATTACTAGTTACAAATCAGTTTCACATCCAAAAAGATTAGTCACATGTTTCCTTGCACCCACTTATATGTCTAGTACCTTTCTAGTATACACCTTGATATGAAACTCAACACACGTTCGTGCAATCGTGATATTCATCAACTCAATTATAATTTACAACGTTATTATGAATATTGATGAGTTAATGCATTATTTAAAATGAAAACAAAAAGATTAGGTGATATCAACCCAATTATAATTTATGACTTTCTTATAAATATTGACTAGTTGACACATTACTTAAAAACAATAATAAAGAGATTGAGTGAGAACTAAATAAAAATAAATGAATTTGTTGTTGTATAAGATGAGGCATGGCTGCATGAGAATAGTAAAAACAATAAATTGGATAATAACGTTCTTTCCCGCTTTTTAATCTAATCATTTTGGGCAATCAATCTTTCAAACAATAGAAAAGAGTATAGATTTCCTTTGAAGTTTTAGACTCGTACACTTAAACCCTCTTATTTTAAAAATAGGCAAGGATTTATAGCATGATTCATTAATAATATTTCATTATTAACTAAGTCTCCTCGATAAAATGTTTATTCTATGCATTTTTTTTATTATAACATCTGTTAGTAAAAAACAAAAATATGTACATCATTTAAGTATATAATACTTTTTGAAAGACTAAATATGAAATTATGATATTTTACGTCTATTATGATAATTTAGTTTATAATAAAGTAAACAAATAACAAAAATAGAAACAAAAGGCGCCTATAAATTGTTTATATGTAATGATATGTAAACGTTATTATGTACATATATCATTACTCTCTCTAAAAATAAAATGCTACTCTTTCAAAAGTTTTCACATATTGTCAAACTAGAAATTTAGGGTTATAAAATATACCAAACTATTCGAACTTGGCTTATGTTGGGCTTATTAAAAGTTCATTTAAAATTGATTCATTATATATATAAGTGAATCTTAAATATATTTTAAAATTCATTAATTTTCTAACACTAAATTTATATGCTCTAAAAAAATAAAGTTACGTTAACTCAACTCGATTAAAAATTGTTTGATCAGTTAAAAAATTAAGCTGGTCAAACTTCAAGGGCATCTTGGTTCTTATTAAAAAACTAAAATGACATGATGTTAGCATTTTTTGTTATTGATTTGCGTCCTAGTATTTTTTTTTCAAAAGGAAAGTTTGACAGGCCACGATTCAAGCAATCATCGGTTTTATTTATCGGATTATTATCATGAATAAATATAAGTAAATTTAAATGTATTGGATAATATAAATGTTATCATATTGTGTCTATTCATAATGATAATTTGGTAAACAAAATCAGTGACTTTAACACTACTCTTTCCAAAAACACATAAATCTTTTGTTTGAAAAATGTACGTAAATTCTGACCAAAGTAAGACTATAAATAGATGATTTCCAAAAAATTAGACAACTTAATAGGAGTTAGTCTCACCTTATTCATTTTTCTAATTTCCCATATATTTTCCTGGCAAAAAAGAAAAAGACAAAAATATAAATTTCCATTTGTATTTCAAATTTAGAACTACAATCAAGAAATCGATTGCCATTGGACTCCATAAAATAAGAAAAAAGTTAACTTTATGATGACAAATAAAGGGATAAGGCAGCCAAAAAGAAAGAGATAAACTAAACCAATAGATTTTAACTTTTTAATCAAAAGAGAAGGGCTAAAAAGTAAAAGAGAAGATAAAACTTTTTATTTATATTCCGCCAGTGGTATAAATGATGACGGACTCTCCAAAGGACCCGCTACCAGCAAGAACTCTAATCAACGGGCGATTTTTCATTTTTTTATTGGTACTTCGGAATAATGGCGATTTTTCAATTCGCTTTTATCCGAACCTTTTCCGGATTTAAAAAAAAAAACACAGCTTTCTTTCTACTATTTTAAAAGCAATACGTATATATATATATATATATAGAGAGAGAGAGAGAGAGAGAGAGAGAGAGAGAGAGATTGTATTATATACACACACAACACAATAACACATGTAAACTTTTGAGTATATTCCTGTTTCAAAGAGAGATCAAAGTTCTGTGTCTGGTTTTTGTCTTCGCTCATTCCTCATCAGTCAAAGCGAAAATGGCGAGGCATGAAGAGCTTCCAATCCCAATCTACTCCACACTCGAACCAGTCTACGGAGACGCATCTCAACTCGAAGAAGCTCAGCTCCGATTCGAGAACTTGAAATCGAAGTTCATCGACGTCTTCGGCCACCCTCCCGACGTCTACGCTCGATCTCCAGGTCCTTGTCTCTCCCTCTCCGTATATATATATATATGTATGCGTGTTTTGTATAATTGTGATGCAGGGGGTTGGTGAATTGAGCGGTGGTGATTTGTTTGTGGTACAGGACGAGTGAATTTGATTGGGGAACATATTGATTATGAGGGTTACTCGGTGCTGCCGATGGCGATTCGGCAGGATACGATTGTGGGGATCCGGAAGCGCGATGCTGGGGACTCCGAAAAGATTATCCAGATTGCCAATGTTAGCGAGAAATACCCGTTGTGTACTTACCCTGCTGATCCAAACCAGGTATAAGGCTATATATACATATTTTGTGTATCTATAATCCTGGTTTATGTCATGTAAGAATGCATGTTGTTGTTCTGCTTCAAAACTTTGTCCTCCTTTTGTTGGATGGCAACTTAGTCATCAGGGACGGAACCAGAATTTAGCTGAGAGGGGGCCATGACAAGCTAATGTAAATTTTTTAAAATTTTGTTGAGAGACAAGATAAAATTTCTTGAATTTTGGAAGGTCAATATAAATTTTTTTGAATTTGGTTGGGGGCTAAGGCAAAAATTCTTTGGAAGGCCATGGTAAATTTTTTTGAATTTATTAGGGGTTAAAGTAAAAAAATTTTAATTTCGAGGGGTCTGATATCCATTTTATCATCTAAATATTTAAAAATCTACAGGACCTAAATGCAATTTTGACACCATAGTCTGGCTGTAGTTCCATCCCTGTTAGTCATATACATGGGCTGTGATCACTAAATTCTTCAAGGATGTTATCTGCATGGTCTCTGCGTTTATTGGGTTGACTTAATTTGTACAATGGTACCTACAATCTTTTTGTTGGTAGAGTCCATTCGGGTAGTATATGATGTGAGTCATCATGACCAGTGGATAATGGTATGATGAAAAAGGGGGAAAGCCGAAAGCTAGAAACTGGAGTCAGTTTCCGTGCTGTCCTTTGTCATGAAACTTTAGGCTTTGGTTGTTTCACCAGAAAGTCAATTCCTACAAGAAAATTTATTTTTGGAAAATATTTGGCAATATATAATCTATTTGTCAAGATTTTCCATATGTTTGTACGAAACTACCAATTTTTACATCTGGTTGCTGTTTGGATTAAATAAGAAAGCAAAATAATTTTTGCATGATTTGATAATATCACATGTCAAGGCAAAATATCTCCTTTGTTTATCAGGTAAACGTGAAAGAAACTTAAGTTACCCTAGAAAATGGAAGAAGTTGGAGTGAATTTCTAAATATGGAGAAGTGAAAAACAGTGTTAATTGCTATATTTGAGATTTCTTCATGTTAGATTCAGCAACGAATCTGCTACATTGATGGTGGTGGTACCGTAAAAAGCTATTGCATGTCCTTGATATGTGAACTCTGGTGAAGAATGGCTTTTGTTTTAAGTAATCTATTTCTTGCAATGTGTCAATGTTTTATATGAGGTGTAATTTGTGCAATTGTGAATTCCCTTCTGCCCCTACTCCCCCCCAAAAGGACATTATGGGATATCTCCAAACTTCGATGTACTTCTTCAAGTGTAAGACACATCTCGTGTTTGCCAAATCTCATGCAATTTTGCTCCTTAGGCATAGATGAATTCCCCTTTTTATTCAGGAGCATTGTCCATGGTCGTGCCTCGTGGCATGGCCCACACAATTGAGATCATTTGTCAGTTGCCACTCTACTCTTTGAATGAAATGTCTTTACTTGTCTCGGCCCAAGCAATGCCCAAAGACCCCCATGCCTTTCTTGGTCGGACCAGCCCAAGTAGCGATTTCCGGCAAGTCTTTCTATACTATTAGAGCAAGAAGTGGAACCAATTATTGCAGATGAAGTGAAGGACATTGATTATCTATTAAGTATCTCTCGTCAATGTTCCTCTCCTCTTATTACAAGCAAGATTTTATAAGAATTGGAAAGTGGATCTATGGAGCTCAAATTCAAGGCTTGCCATGAGGCCTGCATGCAAGTGTAATTATATACACTTCCAATTCTCTTGAGTTGCAGCATATTGATGGCGGCCTTTGTCGCTTGATGTTAAGATAAGATCTCTTGCAGGTAGATTGGCTCTGGTTTGTACTAAAAGTGCCTTAAGTAGCCCTCAAGGAGACCGTTTATTCTCTCCATTTGAGCTGATCTACCGACCGTAGCTATCTGTCCATCTTCTAACATAAAAGGCTGCTTTCATGTTAAGTGAAAGAATTATTCCAAGTATTTCAGCTGAAACAACTATGTACAATTTGATTTGATATTCACTTAAATTTTGATAGGAATGGAATTAGCTGCTGGAATAATGCGTTGTTTTTCTTTTTTGGTATGAGATCTGAAGAACTATCATATCTGAGAATCAAGGATTTTGGTTGCAAAGCTCAGTAAAACTGCAATGGTTGCTTTACTATACTGATATAGTTCTATCATTGCATTTATGCAATCTCTCTCTCTCTCTCAAGAAAAAAAGGAAAAGAAAATGCAGAAGAGGAGACATATTATCAAGTGTTCCTATCTTAAATATATGTTACCCTCCTGGCATGACTAGACTTACCTTCTCATATCTGCAAATTACTTTATTCTTGTGAATTTTCTTATTTTTTTAAGTTTTTAGTTGCTCATACTATTCATCTCCAGATAAGTACTTGAATTCCTCTCTATGACCCATGCTGTTTTGTATCTATTCATTCATTAATAGAAATTATTGCATGGAACAAATTCTACTTTTGTCAAGGATCTATTTGTACCAAGTTTTTTGGAATGTTGTTAATTTGCCGTGGTCTTATTTCATTTGTGAAAGAACTTGAAATCATGTTAACATGCTTGACCTTATTCATTTTGTAGGATATTGATCTGAAGAATCATAGATGGGGTCATTACTTCATCTGTGGGTGAGTTGTCAAACCTTACTGTGCACTATTTTGCTTTAAATTAATCACTTATACCATGATGGTGATTAGTAATTACCGTTTGAAATAAATTTGTTTAGGATACTATCTAGCTTCGTTATAGGAATTTATCTCCACAAAAGGTTGAAACGATGTTGGGTAGTGCCATCTTTTATCCTAACTGACATTGTTCGGAATAAGATGGGGGAGTTTGGGGGCACTTCTCAGAGGACATTGCTCCTGGAGAGAAACAACGTTTCCCTCGAATTTTCAGGCTCAAACTAGGTTGAGACGAGAAAGCATGGGTGGGAATCAGTCAGACATTCACGTATTTTTTGAACATAAAATGTATTTCTTTGCTAACTTGTTCTACGTGTGCATACATCAGCATGCTTCTGTGGGCTGTAAAAAATTGCAAGTGTGAGGGAGGGAGACTTTTCTCACAGTGGCTTTGGTGTTTCCTTTTTTAAACAAAATGTTAATGTGGGACACTGCTTTTTGTATTTTTTTTGTTCACATTTTGCAGAAAATTACTGTTTTTTCTAACTTTATAAAGTAGAAATAATGCTGTTTATTTAATACCTTCTTTTGCTAAATTACCAAATTTGAAATAATGCAGTTTTTTACTTAATAAGAATGCTGTATTAACACAATGTTAATAGTATCTCTGTTTCTTGGAATTTTTGTAATGGAGTTTGGTTTTTGAAAGAAGGATACAAAATGTAGTTTTTGTACCTTTATTTGATTATCATGTGGTGTCCTGTAATGCCGGGTGGTAAACCCTCACATTTGTACTTGACTTCTAATGACGCACTCCCATCCTGTTTGGGATCAGATGCTAGATGGAAATTCCATCCTAGCCCCTAGATGATAACTAACCATTCCGATCCCAAATTTGGAGACTTGCTGGACATATTCTTCCATTGCCATTCATATATACATATATATAGGTATATATAGCTGATAAGTAAATCCAGTTATTTGTCTTTAACTATCCATGCTCTAAGCCAGAGTTGAAAGTGGCAGTGAGAATTCGATGTGCTGTCTAGACAAGAGAGATACCTGTCTGCTAAAACATTTGCTACGAGTATTAAATAAAGTTAAACCTTCTCTCTCTCTCTCTCATGGTAAATGAACACCTAATATGTTGGTTGATTTTTCTGTTCTCTTGAAACTGCTTAAAAGCCAACACCACATATCTGATTGTTTTTGTTCTGCAGGTATAAGGGTTACCATGAGTATGCTAAATCAAAAGGACTGGATGTTGGTGTACCAGTTGGACTGGATGTTATGATTGATGGAACAGTTCCTACAGGCATATTTTCTTTAGATTTTCATGCAAAGAAAATGGGAAGGCTGTTGGATAAAAATTAATCACTTAACATTGATAATTTCTGGAGCAGCCGTTGTTTGATAGAATGTTTCTTACCTGAGTTGCCTACTTTTCATTTAGGGTCTGGATTATCAAGCTCTGCAGCATTTGTTTGCTCTTCTACAATAGCTCTAATGGCTGCCTTTGATGTGAACTTTCCGAAGGTATTTTGACCTTAATTTATATATTTCCTTTGTTTCTTAATAGATACTCAGAACTTTATATAGACTGAGCAGTACATTCCCTAGTAATGATCTATATGATGTCTCTTGCTCACACTTCAATCCAGAATTTTTTTTTTTACTTTTTTTTTTGTGTGTGTGAAAGACCTGCCACATTCCTGAGCAATAAATGCATTGAACTTTGTGAAAGTTTTAAGAGTATCTGGTGTTGACCTTAGGATGTCTGTGCTTATAATTTAACTTAACGCTACATTGTGCACTGGTACTTCCACATTTGCTCTTTATGATTCAGAAACTTACGTTCCACAGGCTGGTAGATGGAGACTAGTTGACAATAGCCTGTCCACATACTGAAACTTTGTATCTTTTATGGTTTCTTTTGCTGATTATGATTTCATTCCTTATTTTACAGAAAGAGATTGCACAGCTTACATGTGAATGTGAACGGCACATTGGAACACAATCTGGTGGAATGGACCAGGTTACATATCCTCCGTTATAGTTTTTTTGAATCTTTGGTGCTTTCCTTCTAAAAAAGGGGACATTATGCATGCATGATTCAGCTCCTGCAAAACATATTCCTCTTGCATATTGCAACTTGCAACTTCCCATGGAAAAAGATACATTCCACAGAGAATGCTTTTGCTAAGTTGGTGCCTAGTGTTTGTTGGGTCACACACAAGTTTCTGTAGAGTTTCAGTCTGGGCCTTAGTTTCTGTGTTAGTCTTGTAATGGTGCTCAATCTTTTACTCCATTTGGGCGTGTCAGTCACTTGAAATCTTTTCCACATCAGTCCTGTTTGTCAAATATGGACTTGGCCTAGATGATAGCGAGATCCTAAAACACAGTGTGCCTGGCCGGGCAGTTGCTTAGCCTTGGTATTGTTACCTTGGTTTTCAATTTGACATTCACATTAATGGTCATCCTAGAACTACTCTTCTACTGTGGATTCTCTCCTAATGACGAGTCTGCATGCTTGTAATATAGAAAAACCCTATCTGATGAGAGCTAAACATGAAGACTATGTTGTTTTATGAAGTATAGTGCAATGTAAGTTGGCACACTCTATGATGAGTTTTGGGTTTTTTGATAACCCCATTTAATGATTCAATCTGAAAATTTTCAGTGGATATTGTATTAAGTGCATTTGGTAATGGACAATAAGTTATTATTGAATGCTAAATATGCTCAAAGAAAGGTGGTCTTAAAGTTTGATAATCAATAAAAAAAATTATATTTATGATTTTTTGTTTTGATAATTCAGGACTTATAGTTCTCTGCACTAACAGTTCAGCACTGAATTTTCAGTTTTGTCAGCCCCATTAGTCTGATTCAGTTTTTGTCTTCATTATGGAGCAAGAATCCTTTAGGTTGCTAACACTATCTAATCTTATATTTATTCCGTGCTCACCTATGGGTCAATTGTGTTTTTTTTATCCTTGATGATACTCCTACAGTCACAAATTCCTCCATAGCTGAACTCTCACATTCAGATTGTTCTTAGAGGTCATTTCCAATGATTATAATCTTGAACATCATTCTTATGTTTCCCAGCATGCTAGTTATTTTCATGCACATCAAATAAGTTGATTCATATATTGTTTCACTTTGCAGGCTATCTCTGTCATGGCTCAATCTGGATTTGCTGAGCTGATTGATTTCAATCCTATTCGTGCAACCGACGTACAACTTCCTGCTGGCGGGTCTTTTGTCATAGCCCATTCGTTGGCCGAATCCCAGAAAGCAGTCACTGCTGCTACAAATTATAATAATCGGGTTGTTGAATGCCGGCTAGCTGCTGTAAGTTGTATTTTATTTTATTTTTCACAAGTTGGTGTTAATTTTATTTTCATTTGCAGTTTTGATCACATTGACCCATTTTAACATCTTCTGATTATAATAACTAACAAGTTCTACTATCTACATTCTCCTCCAATACAATTGTCATTTGAGGCAACTCATTTCTTCTCCCCTTCTATTCCTCCTCTTTTCCCTGTTTTAAAGCTCAACTCTTCTCATCTTTTAAGTGATCTTTTCTTGTAGCTTTGGACATGGAGATTCATAGCATCTATGCCACTCGTGTTTTTTTTTTAGGGGGGGGGGGGGGGGTGAGGGGGAATTACTAGTTTAGTATCTTAGAGAGTCATGGTTTTCTCTTCCCCTCGTGCTGATGGAAAGGAAAATATACTTGTTTGGAGCTTTGTATTTAGTCATATCAAATTGCTTCATTTTTTGATTTGGTTATCTTGATGTATTAGGTCTAGATTTGGAATTTATAGTGAAACCTAGATTTGTACATTAAATTTGTGTTGTGTGGTCAAGTATTTATTAGCAGGTTTTGAATGGTAAAACTAAGAGTTCTCATCTCTTTATTTTTCTAACTGGTATAAATTCAAAGAGATATGGATAGCTAAACTTTCAAATTCATTCACAAAATTGGAAACTTCTGCAGATTGTACTCAGCATAAAGCTTGGAATGAAACCCCAAAAGGCAATATCCGAAGTCAAAACTCTTTCTGATGTTGAAGGGTTGTGTATATCATTTGCTGGCAGTCGTGGATCTTCTGATCCTGTCCTTGCAGTCAAGGTATTTATTTTCTGCAGCAACTCTGCTGTAATCATTTGTTTGTTTTGTTTTTGGTTATGTTATATGCCAAGGTCTTATGGTTGTTTCACAGTAAACATTAGTATTTTTATCCCCTGGTAAGTATCAGGTTACCGTAGCTTGTGGCATTGCTACAGGAACTTTTGAGTGAAGAACCATATACGCCTGAAGATATTGAGAAAATCACGGAGGAAAACTTGCAAACTATCTTTGCCAATTCTCCAACTTCTTTGGATGTGCTAAAAGCTGCCAAACATTTTAAGTTATTCCAGGTAACTTTTTCTTCATCAGCAACATTAGCTTTTATTGTGGAAATTACTAGATATGTCTGACTCTGTATCTTAATGCATTTTAGCTTATAGCTGCGGAAATTATTTACAAATAGTTGCAAATTTTATGGGATTCTACTATGTTAATAATGTATGAGTAAATGTCTTTTTTATAGATCACTTGTCAAAAAAACAGACAAGAGAGAGGGAGTGAGAGAGCAACTTTGAAACTTAACAGGACTTGAAATCCATACATTTTTTGCACTTTAAATGTTGTTGGTTCTCTCATCCCTTTCGAAGCATGCTAGCGTGTTGGAGTTAGTGGCTCATATTGTTAATACTAAATTTGGGAACAATATAGCTCATGGGCGGAACGGAGCGGAGCGGATTGGAGAGAACCCCGCTGCTGCTGAGGATTTGGGGATTTTGCCATTGGGTTTTATTTAAATTTGTGTAACTCTAATCAGTTGTAACACTGTTCTTTAGAAGTAATAAGAGAGAACTCCATTGCTGCTGAGGACATAGGTAGTCACACTGATTGCTGAAACTCGTTAAATCTTTGTGTTTTGTATTTGTTTATTCTTGTTTATTGCATCGCATATAGATTTTTGCGCAACATAGCATACTCTGAACTTTGTTTTAACATTTGATATCCAGAGAGCCTCTCATGTGTATTCTGAAGCCAAGCGTGTATATGCCTTCAAGGACACTGTGTCATCAAACTTAAGGTGAGTTAATATTCAGTAACATGAGTTAGCCTTTCGTTTGTGCTATCCATGCTTATGCATTTGCAATTGATATTTCATGTTAGATAAACCTTCAATAAGCTAGCAGACCTGCCCTGGACTAGCTTTGGTGCTTTGGAAGCTCATGGCGTTGCCTAATTCTCATTTTGCTTGATGAAAATGAGAGGCCTATTGATTAGCCTAAAGTGGTCTTCTCAAAAATGAAAAATTGCAGACATAAGTTGAATGCAGTTGAAACTTTTGTTTACATCTTCGTCCTGTATTCATAGTGCTTTGTAAAAATAATACACTGCTTAGATGTGTATCTATCCACTTTCCCAGTGTCCCACACGTTGGTGGAATCAACACCAGGTAATGGTGTAGTTTATTGCCCAAGAAAGGAGAAGTTGACCATTTTAATCTTTTGACTTGAAGTTCGGTTTTGTTGTTGTTCGGTGTTTGAAGTGGTCTATCCTACGCCTCTGAACCTTAAAGATTTCCTGAACAGCCCAAGGAGTGGGACTAAAATGTTTTGTCACTTCAGTTCGCTTGACCTGAAACTTTTTATTATGTATGAATTAGTCCCAGCTCTCTAGGAACCTGATATTACTATGGTTAAATGACCAAGTGAAAATAGTTTCCAATTTCAAGTTTCCTGAATCTAACGTCCAGGAAGTTGTTATTGCAGTGAGGAGGACATGCTGAAGAAGCTTGGGGACCTTATGAATGAAAGCCATTATAGCTGCAGCGTTCTGTATGAGTGCAGGTACTAGTTCAGCTTCTCAAATTAGAAATTTGTATGCACTAAATGACACATAGGGTGACAATAATGATGTAGATGAATGTGAATGTGCTTCGAACCTCAAATATGAGATACCTGTTTCTTGGCCATTGGCTTGGCCAACTTGGCTATTTGTGTGGGTGATGCTACAATAGTTAGCAGCGTATTCCTCGCACGAGATTGCCTATATATATGTATCGTAATGGGCTCTCTCTATCAGCATTTCTGCTTCTCTTATTTTTTCCTCTGCACATTTTCCCATCGATCAATATAAGGTTTCTAGTTTGACTGCAAAAACTGAAGATAATGAATGAAGCTGTGCTGCTCCTTAAGCACCCCTTCAGTCTTCACCATGACATTACTACATAACTCTGATGAACAAATAGTTGTGCAATGAGAAAATGAAGCTTCAATGTCACAGTACATGGCCGTGTTACTCTAGATTGGAATCCTCGGATTCTGTAGACTTAAATTGATCCTGTGTCAGTCTCTTGATTATACCTTTCTACTGTTCCTGTAATTAGCTGCCCAGAGTTGGAAGAACTCGTGAAGGTTTGTCAAGATAATGGAGCTCTTGGGGCTCGGCTTACAGGAGCTGGATGGGGTGGTTGTGTAGTTGCTTTGGTGAAAGAGTCAATTGTACCTCAGTTCATCCTCAACTTGAAGGTTAGTTTTTATTTTTATTTTTATATATATATATAGTCTTTCTAACTACAAATAGGGTATTAATGCGGTTCCGTGTTTGTATCAGGGGCAATTTTATCAAACAAGAATCAACGAAGGGGTGATCAATAACAATGATCTTGGCCTCTATGTTTTCGCTTCCAAGCCATCAAGTGGGGCTGCTATTTTCAAATTTTAGTAGTCTTCTCTGGTTTATCTCTTCACAGTAAAAACAATACATTGCAAGAAGCTTTTATTTTGTTTTATTGTGAAGGGTAATTAACTCATCCATTCAGTCTCTGAAGAAAAGTTGATTCTGTTTTATGAAAATACTCTGTTCTTATTAGAAATTTGTGGACTCCCCCTTTTTTTTTTTTTTTTCTCCCCGAAAATTTAGTGCACCAAACTTGACTGTATTTCTAGGTGTTCTTTTCTGTTTTGGGGCACCTTTTTGGTAGTAAGGTAGTACCAACTACAACCTATTACGGTTAATGGGAGAGACTTTTAAACATTATAAAATTGTTTCCATAATGATGTGAGCGTAATGCTATACAAAATAAGATAACGAAATAAAATAACGTGTCTGAATGGGATAGTCATTAGCAATGACTCATTATATTAGTTCGGTGGAGTTTTTTTATACAAAATCTAAAATTGAAAAAAATTAATTACGGGCCATTATTCTGGTCCAGTTTTTTTAGAAACAAATTTTATTTGGTTAAAGAGAAGATAATGCCGGAAATAATTTTGGTAACTGGTGAGGCTTGTATTCGATCATGATGGGTTGGCTGGCTAAATCTAATGGACCCTAATGGCCATTGAATTCATTGTAGATTTAATACCCTGTCAACCGACCGGATATGGACCGGATCCGATCCAGAATCTCTGCTTAGGATCCAGCATTATTAGAACTTCTAGAACTTAGGCCCATCAGCATTTCTGCTGCTTGTGTCGGTGGTGGAGTTTGCCCACTCAATCTTCACCTTGGGACTATTACCCTTTCAAATTTCTGTGACAGCGTTTGACTGATTCCAGAGCGACTGCGCATTTCAGAAGCATCAAGAGGTTGTGCATTACCATGACAGTAGCCACAGCTGCTCTGACAATAGTCATGCTCACTGTAATAATGAATCTAAAATTTAAAAATATAGAGAGAATAAATTATAGTTTTGTTGAAAAAACGAGTGCTTTCCTGGTTGTTCCCAACCCAGGGGCCCAAAACCCTCGTGCGCTCACTGTTATCTGTCTCTCTCTCTCTCTCTCTCTTCAGTTCTCTATGATCCGAGAAAGATCTTAAAAGAGCCCGGCTCATTGCTCATTTCGATGGTCTATTGTACCTATTGGATACAGGGCCTCTTCCATTTCGTTTCAAAGGTACTTGCTTTCTTTCATATATATTCATATATAAATATATGTGTGTATATATACCTGTATAAAAGTGTGTGTCGTTGGGTTTGTTATCAATGCATTGTGAGGCTTGAATTCTGATGGGTGGTGGTGTGCTTGGGGAACTTCTTTTGCTACACCTTGTGGGTTTGATTTCAATTTTGTGTTTACTTTGATTCCTCTTCCTCTTCTTTTTGTTTTTTTTTTTTCCCAGTGTTGAGATTGACTTTGTCATGCCTTCACTTTGTTCCTTGCTTTCTTCACAAGTGTATTCAAATTCTTTTTGGGGTAGCGGTTAAGCTCACATTATCAGCTAGAGCTTGTGCTAAATATTTATGGATTTTATAAAAAAAAATAAAAAGGGTCTTTTTTTTTAATCTATTAATTTTACTTGTGCATTTTATGTACTCTATAACAATGACTAGATACATATAATGCATTGTAAAGTTTGTATGATTGAAATGCTTATACGGAATTACTGCTCATTTTGATAGTGCATACTGGGTTGTGTTCATGGCTTGAACCTTGGGGGTTATCAGCAAATGAGTGGGTCATAGGGGCTTTGAACGGAAGATATTCAAAGGGGAGATTTTCAAGTGCATTGAGTAGAGTGATAGAAGTTAGAATCCTGTTATTGAAGTACAATCAGTCTTAGTTGTGAGTCATTGTTGAAGGTTGTGAATTAGAATTTCTTAATATCAGTATTCGCTGAGACATTTGGTTCGGTACTACGTGGAGTTTTGGAGTTACATGTGGTAAGGATTTGAATTTTTGGTATTGGCTGTGGAAAATTGAGTTGTAAGGATAAAATAGCAGCTGAAGATTGAAATGGTAATGGATCATATGCCTCCAAGAGAGAGATATTTTGATGTCGATCTTGAGAGTGGTGTGGCTACTAAGGAAGAAGTGGGAATTGCAGACCCCGTTTTGGGTGCCAAAGAAGCAAAGACATTTTTCACCAAGGTCTGCAGTGGGTTTGTTAGTATTGATGGATCGATCAGAGGTGAAAAGGCGGTGAGCTTGAGTGGCTGTGTACCAAATAGCAATAGGGTTCCTCTGGAAATTGTGAAATTGTTAATAGACAAGAATGTGGAGGGAGACGAGCCTGCGGATCTTGTGGAGAATAAATCAGGAAAGGAAAGACGTAAATCGAAAAGTGCTAAAAAGCCTCCCAGACCTCCTCGACCTTCCAAAGCTCTGTCATTGGATGCTGCTGACCAGAAGCTAATCAAAGAGATCTCAGAACTAGCCACGATGAAACGTGCGAGGTCTGAGCGAATAAAGGCACTGAAGAAGAAGAAAGCTGCAAAGGCATCAACATCAACTGGCAACTTCATTGCCACGCTATTCACCATCATCTTCTGTCTTGTTATAATCTTCCAAGGTAATATGTTCTGTTGGATGGGGATTTTCACTTACGTGCAATCATATAATGTCTTTTCTTGTGATTTAACGTGTGTTGGTAGGGATAGTTTTGCTCGTCCAACTGGCCTTTTCTCCTTCATTTGCTGTGAAATTAGGTCACCACAATTGTGGAACTTATGTTTGTTGTTGATTGGTATCTTACTTTTTTTGTAGATGATATTAAATTATCTGAATCACTCTGTGAATTTTCATGCCAATGCATCTATTTTTGGAATTCTTGTGGAACACCCCGATGTGGAATGCTGTGTAATTTTGTATTCCTGGCTTATGGTGTATGTACTTGAACCTTTTTGGGTGCAACTTGGAAATATATCCATGTGATGAATGATGTATGCATGGAGCGTGTTTTCTCATAGATTTGGCAATTCCTATTTCCCGTCTTAGATTCATTCCTTAGTAATTTCTCAAATTAGATTTTGTTAATTATTTTTAGCAAGCCTAAGGATTTGTATTCACATTTGAACTGCGCATAAGGTTTGTATGTTGGCATCGTATGTACAATTGAACCTTTTGCTACTACTCTTTAGTTGTAATTTCTAAATCTAGTCTTCCACTTCTCCTTAGCCTTGTCTTTCGCTTATATTGATTTTGCTTTCTTTCCATTTATGTATTTGTGTACTTTTTTATACTTCCTGGATCATAAAGCTAAGCACACTAATTTCTTCCTTCTCTGTTACTTTATGCTTCTCTGTTTTCTAAGGGTACTTGTCGTAGTAAGCTTTGTAATTTCTACTTCTTCTCCATTTTCCTTTTCTTTTCACTGACAACAGGAGTTTGTGTTTCATTGAATTTGGGCCATGTCGAATGAGATGACATTATTGATGGTACAACATAGCATGGGGTGCTTGCAACACCTTTCAGCTGAAAGCAATCAACACAGCCAGCACAAACCAATTATATGTTGATAGCCTTAGCTTATCAAATTGTCCAAGTCCTTTTAACATCTTAGTTAATCTCCTTTAGCTTAAAGATATGCACAGATCATGAGGCCCCTTCAGCCCAGTAGAAAGAGGAGAAAACAGTGTTGCTGTGCTTTTCTGACAGTCAAGGATTTAGTTATTTGTTACTTTTCACTTCCATGATCTTCAAGAGAGGAAAATGCTTATGTTGTTGCTTTGTCTTTGCAGGAATATCCCCTGGAAGAAGTTCAACAGTAAGCTTCCAGGGCTCCCCAGGATCGGGTCAAGTAGCCGACTCTGGTTTCATCTCGGTTCCTTACCACGGCAATACATCTGCAAGTGATACCAGTATTCCTGTTTCTGGCTCACCCAGGTATATTACTTCTCTCTCTCTCTCGCACAAAATGAATTTGCTACTGTTCATTGCAGCATTGGTTGACATGCTAGATCTTACAATTTTGCTTTTGAAGGAAATGGCAGTATTGTGAATTGAATCTTCCATTTGCACCATTTTTTGCAGTTTAGTGGAGAAGGTTTTCGGTTCAGAGCCCGGTGATAATGTGAGAAGAGCTGCAGGATGAAGTGGCATACATCTGGTAATTGAGAGTTCATAGCCAATCCATAACGAAGAATGGTCCTTGAAGTCGTGGCAGCCATTCTTGATTTGCAGTTTCCTTCTGCCTGATAAAAGCCTGCAGCATCGTATCCCATGTACATAAATCAAAATATGGGGTGAGCTAAATTACGATACAAGCTCTGCTGTTATCTTGTGAAGGATTGAGGTTGCCGCCTCAGCAACTAGCCTGGAGAAATTATGTTTGGTGCGGATTTCCTACGAAACTGGTGTACAGGTGATTTTCCAGCGATTTCCTCGGCAAATTTGAGAGAGAATCAATGTGTCCTGCCCAATAGTACTGTTGAGTGTAGTAGTCATTTTGTTTTAATATCAATGGGAGCTAATTTTGTTTCCCAAGACTGTTTTGACTCACTCTGTTTCGTACAATTCATGTGGCCAGATCCGCAAAGTAAGCGAAGGCTTCAATTGCTTCGTGTTCTTGAGAAAGCAAGATCCGATTCCATTGGGTAGTTTAGCCTTCTTTTGATAGGTTGAGTAGCTTATTTTCAGGATAGCTCCATTGTTTAAGCCTTGCTATTTGTTTGTTTGTTAATCTCTCTGTCCCAGAAACTAGAAAATAGGAGTGCACGAATGGCTAGTGGGGACAGTCTAGTGTGTATCAAACCAAATACCAAGAAATTGTGTCATCTACAGGTCTAATGGGCATTGTTTTCTCTGTTTTGTTGGTGAGACTGGTTAGTTCTGCCACTTGAGAGAGAGAGAGAGAGAGAGAGAGAGAGAGAGAGAGAGAGAGAGAGAGAGAGAGTTCTGGTAAGGAGAATTATTTATTGATTAAAGAGAGGAATTATTGGATCTCTGATAACAGAGAACTATAATGAACCATGTCTTCTCCCAATTCCTCCCAGCAATGACTTAATTATGGACCTTATTATAGCAAAAATATCCGACAGAAATTTGCCCATACCAATGAGTACACGAGGCAGTCTCTTCAAACCCTTCAAAATCTTTTCACATTCTACAGCCCCTGCTGCAGATTTGGACATGCGATCTTCAGCAGCTTTGTGATCCCCCTTACTCAAAGCCTGAATGGCTTCTGGGATGTGATCACTCAGGACTGTGTTGTAAAATCTACTGCACTTGCTCAATGGAACTCTATGTTGAGGGTTAGACACCTTAAGATTATTGATATGGTTTAAAGCAACAGTTGCCTTAGCTTTCGCGACATGAACCAAAATGAGGCTTAGACCTTTGACATTTGCGCCCAAGCTTTGAGGGTGGGAGCGTAAAGTCGAGGAGCAGAGCTGGAAAGAAGGCGTGCGCTTGCACGTTTTGGTTATCAAATCATCCCGAGATTGGGTTAAGGGTAGAAGGATGATGAGAAGAAAGCCGAACGTGAGGGGGACTAAAAATCTCTTCATATTGTATGATGGGGATTTTGTTCAAAGCCAAGGTGTCAACATTTTTTATAGGAAGCTAAGCTTCTCTCTTGAGGGTTTCGCTAGATTTGGTTCTAAGATCCTAGGTTTGGAATGTACATATTGCTATACTTTCCATTTTCTCTTATCGAATGCTGACATTTATTTGGGAGTTTAGTTTTCATAAAAGCAAATCCATGCAGATTTTCTTTTTCATGAGAGAGAGATCTTTTGAGAATTACATGACAATTATTTGTACTTGCAAGGTGATTTTGTAGGACAGTTCTACTTTGTTAATTTATTGAACAGAGTATAATTAGTTTATGGAATGGAGTAATTAAGCTTCTAATATTTTGGATGGCTTATGGTTAAATAAGATTAAGGGGGTGTTTGGTCAACTGGCTTATAAGTTATAAGTTATTTTTAAAAAGTTACTTTTAAAAATAATTTTTTTCCGAAAAACGTTATTAGATATAAACTGTTTTTTTAAGTTCCTCACCTAAACACATTTTAAACAAGCCATAAACTATTAAATAAGCTACGTATAAACACCCTTAAAGCTAGAACTTATCCAAACTCATTTAAACATCAAAAATTACCTTTAGGCAAAGCTTTCATGGCTTCTGGGATACAAGATTTCAAGATCAGATTTTATTTATCACCACATTTACTCTAGGGAATTCTTGCAGCTTCAATCTAGTTGGCTCCTTTCGAGCTTGTTAATGGATTCAAAAGTTCCATTGCCTTAGTTTAATGATATCAAATATCATGAAGGCTAGACCTTGGACATCTAAATTGGAGCTATGATAATGAAATGTAGATTTCTTGTCATTTTTGTAAGAATTTTATCCCAAAATAATACGAACACCAACACACACAGAGATGACACTTTGTACAACAGCTGGCTTGTCCTCTTGGATGCTGAAATTAATGAGAATCCTACATACGGTTTTATGTCATTTGTTTATTAAGTTTTCATGGTTTTGGCCAGGGGCTAGATGGTTCTTTTGTGCCAAATGTGTTTATGGTGCCATCAGAAAAGGCTCTCATCAGATGATGTTTGTCTGTGGTTGGATTTTGATAAAGAACTGTCCATCCAGCTTTGCTGGCTCTGAGAGAGAGAGAGAGAGAGAGAGAGAGAGAGAGATTGGAAACTGAACTTAAGGAATATTATAACATGACAAAAGGTAGTTGAATCTGATGTGAGAACACTTGCAACAGTTCAAAAAAACAGACATACCATAAACTTTAGTCCATAGCTGCACATTAAAACATTCATGCATGTAATGGAAACGTTGAAATATTGAAAGGAGAATTATCAACTTATTGAACATAATAATTATTAATTCTTCTACGATCAAAGATGTATCTAGAATAACATCTTTTTTTCCCAATGCCCACGCAGGATGGACTTTATTATGTATGTAATTATAAGAACAAGGTCATGCAGAAGATTGTCCACACGAATAAGCTCGGGAGATGATTTCTTAGTGTTGCTCAAAATCTTTTCACATTCTTCAGCCCCCAATGCTGCTCTGGACATGCCATCTTCAGCAGTTTTTGGATCATCTTTACTTAAAGCCTCAATGGCTTTTGGGATATGATCACTCACTAGAGTGTTGTAAAATTCACTGCAGTTACTCAAGGGATATTTCAGCTCTGGGTTGGCTTCTATCAGCTCCTTGATGTCGTTTGAAGCAGCAGCCGCCTTATCCTTCGCGACATTAAGCAGAATTAGGCCTAGACCCTTGACATTTGCCTTGGAGCTGTGAGGGTGGGATTTGAGAGTCGAGGCACAGAGTTGGAAGAAGGGTGTCTGATTGCATATTTTGGTTATCAAGTCATCCTGGGCTGCAGCACAGTAATGGATTAAGGGTAGGAGGATGGTAAGAAGGAATATATAGGTGATAGAGACTAGACTCTTCTTCATTGGGCTATTATTGCACCAGCTGAGCAGAAATGGAAAGGAGAAGATTGTATGATGGGGATGTGTTATTGAAAGCCAAAGAGTGTTCTCTCTTTTATAGACAGTCTGGCTTCTCTCTTAATGTGAAAGCAAACTTGGCTGGATTTGGTTTCAAAGATTCTGAGTCTTAATTTTTCTGTATTCACATCCTGAAATTTATTGCGGATGATGTGCAAATAATAGCAAATAGCATTTGCATACCCTTTGACACATAAGAGAGAGAGAGAGAGAGAGAGAGAGAGAGAGAGAGAGAGAGAGAGAGAGAGAGAGAGAGAGAGATATTGGCAACTGGACTAAAGGAACATTACAAGCCAAAAGGTATTAATTAGACGATGAAAATCTGGGCAGAAAATTAAAAAGATCTATAGATAAATTATCAATAATACTAAAGAGAAGAATCATTGCATCTATGTTCAAAGATATAATTACATTACTTCAGGGATCTTTTAACTACGGGCTAAATTGCGTAAGCTTCTTGACATTGTTTGAAGCAGCAGTTGCCTTAGCTTAGACTTTGACATTTGCCTTGGAGCCAGTTTTAATACACTTTCTTAGTTTATAAAATGGCATAATCAATTTTAATTCTGTTAGACAGGTTTTTGTTAAATGCATTAATTAAAGCTTGACCTAATCCAATCTCGTTTTGACCGTCAAAATCAAACCCTTCCATGGTCCATGATCATCACATTGTATTTGGCAGCGCATTTTCTTAGGGTTCTCACAACTGCAGTCTAATTGGCTTCTTTAATAGCTTGCTGAAGTGACTTAGCATTTTGGCTGCCCTAGCCTTAATGATTTCAAACAATCTACATGAAGGCTAGACCTTCAACATCTGCATTGGAGCATTGTGGGCACTATTTAGCTAGAATTGTTTTAAGATTTTGTTGAAGAGATGATACGATCCAGATAGAAAAAATTATTTCTAACATGCCAAAAATGAAGCTGATCCTACGTGAAAATGCAATGGTTCATACATTAAAGCCTTACCCTAAACCTTAGTACATGAGAACAACATTAGGCAATGGAGAATCATTAATTAAGGAGGAGATATTGGTTTATGTCATATTAAGTAATAGAAAAAGAAGAATCATTGCATCATTTGCATCCATGATCAAACATAGAATCAGAACAGATCATGACCATTTCCTCCCCCGGATCGACGACGCAACATATGGATAATGGTTTTGATTATAACAAAGAGTCTAAACAGAAGTTTGGCCAAACGAAAGATCGGCGGTAATCCAGGAATGCCGAACAAAATCTTTTGACTTTGTTTAGTCCCTGTGGCAGCTTTGGACATGATACCTTCAGCAGCTTTGGAATCATCTCTGTCCAGAGCTTCAATGGCTTTTGGGATATGATTATTCAAAACCGTCTCGTAGAATTCATTGATCTTGCTTAAGGGTTCTTTCAACTGCGGATTTGACTCCATAAGTTTCTTGATTTCATTTAAGATAGTTTTGGCCTTAGACTTTGCGGCATCTATAGCAATGAGGCTGAGATCTTTGGTACTTGCCTTGGAATTTTGAGGGTGTGATTTCATAGTTGAGACACAAAGTTGGTAATAGGGTGTTTGCTTGCATGTTTTGGTTATCAAGTTGTTCTGAGCTGCAGCCAAGCATTGGCTTAAGGTTAAGAGGATGGTAACAAGAAAGAGAAATGTGAGAGAGCTTATACTATCCATTGTTTGGCTGTTACTGCACCAGAAAAAAATAAGGGATTGGAAGGAAAAGATTGTTTGATGTTGATGTTCTTCAAGCCAACTTCTAATATTAGCTGTTTTTATAGGCAGTCAGGTTCCTCTCTTACGTACTATGCAAGTCAACTTGGCTAGAAAATGTTGTCTAGATCACATCCTAAAGTTAATCTGTGGATATATCATATGTTATCAAAAGCAAATCCATTCAGATACTCTATGACCAAATGGACAGACATCTATTGAGTATCAAAGGCATGCTATATAAAGAGATTTGGATTCTCTCTATTCCATTAATTAATTGACCAGATAAGGTCATTTAAGATGTATTATTAAAATTATTTCGTTTTATATTAAATTTTATTTCCTAGCAAACTTATTTATTTATTTATAAGGAAGTCTTAATATTGGTTGAGTTGGCATCATTTGATATCTTCATTATTATTTCAAATGATGTGCACATCAGCTCCTTAATCAATAAAATAGGAATCTCTATTTCAACCGTACAGTGAAGAGAATCTAATTCCACATGGATTCCAGTTAACAACGGTATTTTTTACTCTCTTTTTTTTAATTAATTAAATATTCATGATAATGCTATTAGAATCAAGGCGGACCCAAGAATTTTGTTGAAGGGGTCAAGGTAAAAATACTTAAAAATTTGGAGAGTTAAAGATAAAATATGTTCTGATTTTAAGAGGCGAATACACTTTCTCATCATAGCCACTAAAAAATTATAAGATCTAAAAATAATTTCCAGGGGCTCGGGTTCCCCTTTATCTACAAGTGATTCCACCACTGGATAGAATCGCAATACAAATGAATCCACCTAGTTTTCTTCCCATAAAACAAGTTTTGCCCTACATGTATATAGAAATGATTGGTAAATGTCGGATTAAAATCCTCCTCATTCCACTGTTGGAACAAACATTTCTATTTCATTAATAGAGAAATTGACACACCAATTAAAATAAAAATAAAGAGATCCGATTAGTTCACTTAAAACTTACTTAAAAATAAATGAGTTGGTGATTATATATAAGAAAATAAGTATTAACTTAAACCTTCCTTGAAAATAAATAAATAAATTTGTGATTATATATATTAAGAGAATAAGTTTTAATGTAAAGCTACGTACCATTGATTAATAGAATGGAGTTTGCATTCCATCGTTTCATTCCAACTATAGAATAAAAAGGATACAAATCCAAAAATGTCAAGAACTCAAGCTTGATTTCTTTAATAAATATGGTCAACAATACACATCCACGCCAGAGTTTTACCTGCCTAATAACAAGAGAGAAGAATATATAGTAAGTAATGGATATATCCCACAAGAGTTTCATTCTATGTACATTAACAAATCATTCAATCTTTGTAACATAAACATAGAATCCTAAAAATAATATCTAGTCAAGATTATCAAAATTTCTAAACAGGAGATGAGCTGCCTATATGTATGTATATATATATATATATAAGAGCTAAAACAAATACATTTTAAACCTAAAAACATTATCATTCTTCATCCCAATCTTCTGTTACCCATGATGACGATCAGTTTGGTCCCTCTCAAACTTACCTTTCTTGTTGCCTTCCTTGTACCATTAATCCAAAGACCTGTTGCAGCTCAAGATGATTTGGTAACAAAAACATGCAACAGGACACCATCCATTCAACTTTGTGTCTCGACTCTACGATCAGATCCTCGAAGCAAAAGTGCAGATGTAGCAGGTCTAGGCCTCATTGTTGTTGAGACAGTGAAGGCCAAGACAGCGGCTACTATAAGCCAAATCAATAAGCTTATGGCATTTAATAATCCACAGCTGAAAGGCCCCTTGAGCAATTGTGCTCAATTCTATAATGCAGTTTTAAATGCTGATATCCCATCAGCCATTCAGGCTTTAACTAGAGGAGTTCCCAAATTTGCTGAATCGGCCGTGGTTGATGCTGCCAATGAGGCTGATTTCTGTGAAAAGGGTTTCAACCAGTCCAAATCACCACTTACTGATATGAACAAACTGGTGCATGACCTCTCTGTGGTGGCTACATCAATAGCAAGAATGCTGTTATAAATGAAATCTCCCTCTCTCTCTCTCTCTCTCTCTCTCTCTCTCTCTCTCTCTGTGGACAAGAATGCTTTGAAATAAATATGCTTCTTACTTTCAGTTTTATAAGTAGAATTTGAATGCATAATGTTATGTTATGGAATAGGGTCAGAATATGGCTTTGAAGTACTTTGAAAGCTGGTAATTAATGAGAGTTGTCTGGTTGAGATAAGCTTGGATAAGGTTAAGATTTAACCAGAACCTATACCAAAAGGTACAAGTTAGTTAATTTATTTTACTATCTTATAAACTAGAAAATTATGTTAATTAAAAACTTTATCAAAGTAATACAAAAAGTAAATCTATCCCACAAAACTAACATTCCAAGCACAGACATTTGTCTTGCAGTTCTTGGCATATATCCTTCTTGATGAAAACAAAATCAACATATAAATTTCAGAAGTGAATTAGAGTAAATGGAAGGACAAGAAGATGTACATGGGACCCGCAGAGTTTTGAAAGCAACTCTAGCCAAGTTACCATCTTAATTCTGGCAAGAATTTTAAAACCAACTCTAGCCAAGTTACCAATTTCTGAGAGGCTAGGGCCACCTTTTTCCTAAACAAAACCAACAATCCAAAGTTGAAAGATGGCTTAAATAAGTGCAAGGAACCTTACAAGACAATTGTGAAGGAGCATATACCAAATGCTATTGAGGCTTTGAAGAAAAACAATACCAAAGCTGCTAAAGAATCCATGTCCAAAGCTGTGGCAAGGGCTGATGAATGTAGAAAGAGTTATATCAGTAAACCACCAACGACATCCCAAAACTGATGGGATCTGCTAGACAAAAAAAAAAAAAAATGGGCAACAATCTGTATAATCTCCTGGTTGTAAATGGAAGCACAATAAAGCAAATGTTTAAGTAATTTAAGTGGAATTTCTGTAAGAGCTCTTCGCTATAATCAAAACTATGATAAAGCAGTAACTATAAGCTGTTGATTTATTTTCATTCTGTATTGGATCATAGATATAACATATCTGTATGGATTTGTTTTCATGAAAAGAAAATCAAGAAATAAATTTCTGGAATAGATTAGTCATTAGAGTAACTGGAAAGACAACACTGTTTGCATTTGGCACAAGAATCTTACAACCAAATCTAAGCCAAGTCTGTCTATAAAAGAACTAGCACCTTGGCTTTGAAAGGAACACAAATCATAACAAATTCTCCTTCCTATCGATGATGAAGAGCTTAGACTCTCTCATATTCGTCTTTCTTCTTTCCATCTTCCTAGCCTTGAGCCAATGCTCCATTGCAGCTCAGAAAGGTTTGATAACCAAAACATGCAAGGAGACACCCTACTACAATCTTTGTGTTTCAACTCTCAATTCGGGCCCTGGAAACTTAAAGGCAAGTCTTAAAGGTCTAAGTCTCATTGCTATAAACGCTGCGAAGGCTAAAGCAACTTCAGTTGTAACAGACATGAAGAAGCTTATCGCATCGAACCCAAAGTTGAAAGCTCCCTTAAGTGAGTGCAATGGATTTTACAACACTCTTGTGAGTGATCATATCCCAAAATCTGTAAAGGCTTTGATGAAAGGGGATCCCAAAGCTGCTGCAGATGGCATGTCCAAAGCTGCTGCAGGGGCTAATGAATGTCAAAAGAAAATGATCACCATGTCACAAAATTTTGCCAAAGATGGCATGTCCAAAGCTTGGGAGGCTTTAAGAGATTTATGCAAAACTGTGTATTATCTCTCTCTTATAACTAAAAACATAATAAGGAAGTTGCTCCGCTAATTTGAGCAAAGTTTCTATATGCGCTACTAGTTATCATTGTAATAAAGCAGTAGTTGCACTTTAAAAAAGTGTCGTCATCATATCATTCAAGTGAGATTTCTCATCAAATTTGTAAAATGTAAAAATTATAATGTAAATAGTACCTTGAAAACAAAGTTGCTACTTATTTCCTTCATTTTTTTTTTCTTTTCAACACGCTGCTAATTTTTTAGTTAAAGCAAGATCTCCTTTAGTATCGCATGCACCTATTCCACACCAACTCTATAAAATATACAATAGCAAGTCAAGATTTACGCAGCAGTGAAAATTCAAATCCATGCTCATCTCTAGTTACGGTTAGACTAGTTAATAGAAACTTGTTATACCAACTAACTGTGCTATAGCTTTGGGGCTTATGTTCTTATTTTTGCTGTACCAAAACAGAAAAAGAAAAAGAAAAAGAAAAAAGCAAATAGTAGGTGAACTGCAAATAAACTTAAGTATGGGTGCAATGTTGCTAATTTTTAAAACCTAAGGGTGCATTTGCAACTTACAGCAAAAATTTTCCGCTTCGATCCACGTTACATATTCACCACATTCACCATCTCCACATAATCCCGCACTGACCTTGCACTCGCAGAGCTCCAGAGACTTCACATTGCACAATCCTCGATTATACCAGTGATATGGACACAACGAGCTCCATTACCGATCAAGCCCTCGTCGACGACATTGCAGACCACGAAGATTCGACGATGGACCTACACCACCAAGTGAAAGCACAAGAAGATCCATTCCTTCAATTTCGTTGATCACGCGAAATCAATGTTATCGCCCGACGAAGGTGGAGGCGATGATGAGTCGAATGGACCGGGATGGAGCTGAATCTGATCTCGGAATGTCATGACTTGTGTTGCTTATTCAAGCGGAGTCACCTCCGCAATTCTACTCTCCGATCTCTCTCAGGTTCGTGGACTTCTAGATTTTCCGAACTTAGGTTTTGGTTTATGTATTGTTGTGGTTCGATGTATCGATTTGTATGTAGGCCTGGAATAAGCAGCAGAGAATCGGTGCTTTCAGGAAGCGACCGCAATGCATAAATCAGTTGAAAAAGCAGCACAAGAGATCGAAGCTTCCGAACAAGGTCACGATGGATTCGATTTATGACAAGAATTTCTTGCCATTGAATAGCGTTTTCGAAGCTATTATTGTCGATGCGTTTCTTCTTCCAGGTGCAATTAAGCAAATAATGTCATAAATGATGTTCATGATGTTGCCTTTTCACTGAATGAAGCTTTGTTGTGTTTATTATTGAGTTGTGTTGGTCAATTGTCCCAATTTTGGTGAAAATATTCATAGCAGTTCTGTTCTATAGCTGAGATATTGCATCAAATGTTGACTGCTGGAATCAATAGGTGTCATTGTAGATCTGTAGAGAAGCCTGAAGTTAGTTTGTTGATGCTGGTACGAGTGCTAATAAAATGGATGAAGTATACATTGATCCCACATATATTAAACTATATAAACATGTGTGCTGTTTCTTATCATACCATTTAGTTGCAATGCCACATGTATTCAGGCTTGATAAAGTTGTTAATGAATTTTGCAACACTTTTGATGCCTATTTGAAGTTGTATATTGACAACCAATGTGTCTATTGCTTGGAGCATCGATTTCTATGCGTTACTGCATACAGTTCTGGACTGACATCTGGAGGTAGCTTTTTGTTGTTTAATGTAGTAATTGTTCTATGTCGTTCAGATACAAACATCTACATGCTTACTTTTGGGATTTTTGAAGCTCTAATACCGTTGATCTGTATCTCCACTGCAGGTAAATGGTTATATGCTTTAGTAATAAACAAATAGCTATGTATCAACTTGACACTTTACTGCAAGAATGTGACAGATTGTTGCTTCATTTTCTTCAAGGAATACATTGATTTACAACCAGCATCTCTAATATCATTTGAATTGTCTTATTTTTCCTGCATTATTGCTGGTACCTTGCACATACTGCATGTCATGTAATGTCTTTTTTAGTAGACTTCTCTTGTTATGGTTGGTGACATTGTTGAGAGCTGAGTTCCTACAAATTAGGCGGTCTTTAACTGCTAGTTAATCGACTATGGGCTTTTAGCTGCTTGCAGACCATTTATATACGGCAGATTGTTATATTTTTTGTTTTTCTTTAACATCAAATCAACCCACGCAAAAAGAAAAAACCCGTGCATGGGAAGCTGCTCTTTTAGTATCTGAAGTGCGGTGCAGTTCAAGTGTACTGAGAACTGTAACATCCACAATTTTTAAGTGATGTTATTGTTTGTGAATTACCCTGTCCGGACACTAGACTCTTCAGTAAGGGTAGGGAAAAAATTTGTCTAACTCAACCAATATATGTAAGTTGTGTCAAGTTCCCTATTTAACTATGCCTAATACTCCCGTTTTATGCATGACATGCCATACTGTCACGGGCTGGCAGGTCGGGCACTACACGGTGACAGTAATGCGACCTGCTATGATCATACGCAGCGGAATACACCCGTGAGGTGACTATGCACCAAGAAATAGTCCCGTCAAACTCAAACACCAAGGCATAAGATTATGCGCTTGTCCAGGATCCATCCGTAATGCCCCGCATATCTCTTTAAGCTCAGACTACTGATGCTCAAGCCATAAGGCAATCCAAGCTATGGGCGATAGTAACGCCATACTCAAATGCGCGCACACATGACAAGCAATGTGCTTAGCGCCAGTCCCTCCCGAAACACAAGCAATATAGCCATGTGCAACTAGACATGCGCGTCAGCCAAGCGTCACCCGTTAGGCACAACGCCTCCATCCATGAAGCTCTTAGCGCCCCGCGTCAAGGTTGCCCGCAAGGAAAGGCACCACCGAATAGCAACTGTTAAGCCCACAACATTGTGCCCCATGACACCAATGCTAGCCAAACCAACCGGCCGTGTGCACGAGCGTGAACCTAATGCGCAAGTGCACACGGGACACACGGCATGCAAGTGTGCACACCGAGGTCCAATCCGTCATGAACATAAGCCTCCGAAACGATATGAATGCGGCATAGCTGGTGCGTATGTCACAACCCCATCCTCGACGCCAATGCCCAACATTTGCCCCACCGGGCACAATGCTGCCCATGTAGCCCCTTGACTAGCATGAGGACTACAGTCACGTGCCACAGCCGGCCCCCAAGTCTCGCCCACTCCCTTGGGGGACTCACTTGAATGCTGTCCCTTTCGGTAGCACCAGGGGGTGGTAGAGTCAGCACCATGCCCCCCCTTATAATAGCATTCTGAGCCATCTCTAAACTGATAGGAAGAAATATCCTACCTCCTTCGAGGAGTCATAATCCATATATCCAATAAATATGAAAAATACAAATTATGATATTGCCATGCCATCGGCCAATCATGCTCTGACATGCCCCACGCCAAGGTCCCTCGCGGCCCCCGACGTGCCACGGTTGGCAACCCGTGACACATACGTTGGCTTGTAAACATCATTTTACTCTAAAAAAATGGTAATTATTTAAGAAATATGAAACATAGCTGTCTTAGTGTTCTTGGACATGAGAATTTGATGAATCTTACACTGAAAACACATATCCACACCCGATACCCATGCTTGATTCATGGAGTCCATGTAAACACAGATAAGAACTTTAATACTAGACTTTAATGTAAATGAAAAGCCATGACCAAATCATTGTGTAAAAAAAGATATGACATGAGTATGTATGAGTGTAAGTTTGTAACCATAGTAATGTCTTGAGATTTTGTGAGGGTACTCAGGGTAGTTTAATTCCCATCACGTTTCTCATTGAAAGATTGTGTAAGCACATCACTAAATATATATAATTTTAACACCTTCCTTGTTCCTAGCAGGATTGAATGTGTAGGGCCACTTGAAATTCAGGGAAAATGTGGTAGTCCACAAAGGAAACAAATCACTCTTGTTGATAATGATGGTGTCTGGTTAAATTTCTATTGTGGGGGCGAGCAGGTTCTTCTTGCCAATCTTTTTAGGTAGGCCATTGTAATGGATTGCTTCTTTAATGTTGCTTTCAATCCTATTACATGCATTTTAGACATTTTTTTTTCTCCTCTTTTTCCCGTTTGCAGTATGGAAAATACGCTTGCTATGTATAGACCACATTTTGTAGCTAATTCTGTTGACACTGCTATTGAAACAGGTGACAAATTTTGTCTTCAATCTGGCAGTACAACACAGTTATATTTGGGGCCTTCCATACAACATGAGGAACAAGTAAGTCATGAATGGTTTGTAGATTAGAAATCATTTTTGCTTTCAAAGAGGAGCTGACTTCTGTGATTCTCAGTCATCTATAGCATTGACAAAATCGGTATCAAGGATCAAAGCTGTCAAGTGCATTAATCCTAGTCAGGGACTCAAGTTTCTCGAGTTTCCTTGTCCTGTTCCTCATGGTTCCATTGACTTCAGTAATTATCCATTTTGAGTGCGTCACAAGTAAGAAAATTCAATAGATTGTGAGAATTTTAGGTTTTCCATTGATACCAACACACAGATACTTTTTTTTATTAGCCTATATTCCCGACATGGATGGTTCAGCCCTTCAACCCGATCCTATCTTTCCCCGGCGCTTTCCATCCAAAGCTTTTTACTACCTTCTCCTTACCACTCGGCTGGCATGATTGAAGGAGATGCCCCGCCCGCTTTTTGCCGTGTTTTTCAGCTGTTAAACTTGTATTTAGAGGACACGCATTACACCCCTCATCCCTTTGAATCTCAAATTATATTTCCTTCCAATTTCCTTTCATTTTCTTCGCAAAACCAAACAAAGGAAAATATTCACACTACACTTTGGCTCTCACTTCCTTTCCCTTACAAAAGTTCCAAAAAGGCCCTTAGACTGTTGTGACATAGAAACCTTTTCTTTTGTTTCCTGAAATAATTTTTTCTTTTCCCAAATCGCATACGAGTTTGGCTGGACCAAATTGGACTTTGTCATGTAAATACGAGATTTTCACATGCCCATGCCCTTTGTGGTCGTGTCGTTAGCAAGTCACCTTGCGGGATTGTCGACTGCGGTTTCTGTCATTGTATGATGCTGAAGTAGTACACTTTCCACTTGAAAATAATTCTTGCAGATGAGAATGCAAAAGTTTTTGCACGGTGTACTGGTCAGACTGCTACAGTTCCAAATACCTCCTGATGAATTCTATGAACTGCCTGAGGTAATGCCTAAACTTCATTCTTCTATTTCTTGAGTAACATATTCTACTGGAGGTAATGCCTGAGGTAATAATGGCCCAACTTAGGAGGAATATTTGCAATCATGTGTCTATTCTGTCTTATGAGATTTTATATTATCAAACTGTCTTAAAGCATATAAAGGCATAGTTAAATCTACTCTTATCCGTTTGGAATCGTTTCAAAATTTCTGTTTTTGTGTTTTTAGAAACAAAAACAATGGAAACTGGAAAGTTAAAAAAACACCACTGTTTGCCTATTGCTGTTGTCAATTTTATATGGAAAAACAATTTTTGAGAATTCAGAAAAGTTTATAAAATTATTTCCTGAAAATGGGAATTTTCAGAAAATTTACCCAAACAGTTTTCCAATCACGTTTTCTGTATTAGGCTTTGTTTCTTCTGTTTTTTAGAACAAAAATAGAATTCAACAAAAAAAAAATAAAAAGACTGAAAAACGTTTTTTGAAAACAAAACCGAAGGCGCAAGCTTTCTTGGCTGTTTCACTGTCACATATAAGAAAGATTTTGCCTTGTCTAATGATAATGAAGTAACTGTTGATGATGAATTCTTAAATTTGACTAGTTTCTACATTTGGTTTTTGTCTCAGTTCTTGTTTTTGTATTATTTCATTTTCCGGGATCTCCAAGATCGCATTTGTTGGGAAATTTTTTCTGAGAAAATACCCCATTTTTAGTATAAAAAAAAAAAGGTTCTCTAATATAAAAAAAATGTTTCCATGGTGTTTTCAAAGTTTTTGTTTCTAAAAACACGGAAAGCGGAAACAAAAATGATGATGAAAAAGAGAATTGTGAAAATGTTACCAGACAAATGATTTTTAGTTTGTTTGCTAACTAATATTTTGGGGGTCTTATGATATCAGGAAGAACAAATTATGTACCTTTCTTTACTCGAGAATGAAAGGTTCAAGTTGAAGGTTATGGACTTAGTGACAGCCTAACTGAAGAACATGGGAAATCACTTGTGCACTCAAATGTAACAACACCTGCTATACAGGAAGAGCTGAAGATTTCTTGCAGCATCAAAAGCAAAGCATGTGTTGTAAAATAAATTGATCACTTTCCAATATGGAAGCTTTAAAAGTTGTAGTGCAAAATGCTGTAAATTTAGGTAATGGCGGGCAAATGCAAACGCAATTGGCAACTGCAATTTACGCAAACGGTATACATGTAAATTTGGCCCACCTGGTTAGGTTTCAACCTGGGTCAGGTTTGCCTCGAGCTTCTGCCAAAATTTGGGCTGGGCCAATTTGATAAGTCCTGGACCCCAGCTTAGCCCACGTTTCTAAGAGGGTATTAGGCTTGGTTGGGCCTTAGACTTGGACGGGGCCTTGGGTTAGGCCAAGCTTTGTTTTTGTGTTCTTTAATTTCTTTGGAGTTATTGGATTGGGTTTACAAACCTATTGGGCCCAAGTCCATTATAATCTGGGCTTAGGTTGGACCTTATTAGGCTTGGCCCAATAAAATTGGGGGTCTATTGGGCCGTATTGAGTTTAGCTCAAATCCACTATTATTTGAGCCCGTAATAGACCTAATTGACATTGGGCTTAGGCCCAATAAGCTTGTGTGTTTATTGAGCCGAGCCTATGATAGGCCCAAGTCTATTATAATTTGGGTCGCCCAATTAGGCCTATATTGGGCTTTGGCCCAATAAAATTGGGTGTTTAGGGGTTGGATTTATTATTAGGCCCATGTCTACGTAATTTTGGGCTGGGGCCCAATAGGCATTTACTGATTGGCATATTAGCTGAGGCCCAAGTTCTCTGTGGACAAGAATGCTTTGAAATAAATATGCTTCTTACTTTCAGTTTTATAAGTAGAATTTGAATGCATAATGTTATGTTATGGAATAGGGTCAGAATATGGCTTTGAAGTACTTTGAAAGCTGGTAATTAATGAGAGTTGTCTGGTTGAGATAAGCTTGGATAAGGTTAAGATTTAACCAGAACCTATACCAAAAGGTACAAGTTAGTTAATTTATTTTACTATCTTATAAACTAGAAAATTATGTTAATTAAAAACTTTATCAAAGTAATACAAAAAGTAAATCTATCCCACAAAACTAACATTCCAAGCACAGACATTTGTCTTGCAGTTCTTGGCATATATCCTTCTTGATGAAAACAAAATCCACATATAAATTTCAGAAGTGAATTAGAGTAAATGGAAGGACAAGAAGATGTACATGGGACCCGCAGAATTTTAAAAGCAACTCTAGCCAAGTTACCATCTTAATTCTGGCAAGAATTTTAAAAGCAACTCTAGCCAAGTTACCAATTTCTGAGAGGCTACAGCCACATTTTTCCTAAACAAAACCAACAATCCAAAGTTGAAAGATGGCTTAAATAAGTGCAAGGAACCTTACAAGACAATTGTGAAGGAGCATATACCAAATGCTATTGAGGCTTTGAAGAAAAACATTACGAAAGCTGCTAAAGAATCCTTGTCCAAAGCTGTGGCAAGGGCTGATGAATGTAGAAAGAGTTTTATCAGTAAACCCCCAAAGACATCCCAAAACTGATGGGATCTGCTAGAAAAAAAATAGGCAACAATCTGTATAATCTCCTGGTTGCAAATGTAAGCATAATAAAGCAAATGTTTAAGTAATTTAAGTGGAATTTCTGTAAGAGCTCTTCGCTATAATCAAAATTATGATAAAGCAGTAACTATAAGCAGTTGATTTATTTTCATTCTGTATTAGATCATAGATATAACATATCTCTATGGATTTGTTTTCATGAAAAGAAAATCAAGAAATAAATTTCTGGAATAGATTAGTCATTAGAGTAAATGGAAAGACAACACTGTTTGCATTTGGCACAAGAATCATACAACCAAATCTAAGCCAAGTCTGTCTACAAAAGAACTAGCACCTTGGCTTTGAAAGGAACATAAATCATAACAAATTCTCCTTCCTATCGATGATGAAGAGCTTAGACTCTCTCATATTTTTCTTTCTTCTTTCCATCTTCCTAGCCTTGAGCCAATGCTCCATTGCAGCTCAGAAAGGTTTGATAAACAAAACATGTAAGGGGACACCCTACTACAATCTTTGTGTTTCAACTCTCAATTCGGGCCCTGGAAACTTAAAGGCAAGTCTTAAAGGTCTAAGTCTCATTGCTATAAACGCTGCGAAGGCTAAAGCAACTTCAGTTGTAACAGACATGAAGAAGCTTATCGCATCGAACCCAAAGTTGAAAGCTCCCTTAAGTGAGTGCAATGGATTTTACAACACTCTTGTGAGTGATCATATCCCAAAATCTGTAAAGGCTTTGATGAAAGGGGATCCCAAAACTGCTGCAGATGGCATGTCCAAAGCTGCTGCAGGGGCTAATGAATGTCAAAAGAAAATGATCACCATGTCACAAAATTTTGCCAAAGATGGCATGTCCAAAGCTTGGGAGGCTTTGGGAGATTTATGCAAAACTGTGTATTATCTCTCTCTTATTACTAAAAACATAATAAGGAAGTTACTCCGCTAATTTGAGCAAAGTTTCTATATGCGCTACTAGTTATCATTGTAATAAAGCAGTAGTTGCACTTTAAAAAAGTGTCGTCATCATATTATTCAAGTGAGATTTCTCGTCAAATATGTAAAATGTAAAAATTATAATGTAAATAGTACCCTGAAAACAAAGTTGCTGTTTATTTCCTTCATTTTTTTTTCCTTTTCAACACGTTGCTAATTTTTTAGTTAAAGCAAGATCTCCTTTAATTAGTGTCGCATGCACCAATTTCACACCAACTCTATAAAATATACAATAGCAAGTCAAGACTTGCGCAGCAGTGAAAATTTAATTCAATGCTCATCTCCAGTTACGATTTGACTAGTTAATAGAAACTCGTTATACCAACTAACTGTGCTATAGTTTTGGGGCTTATGTTCTTATTTTTGCTGTACCAAAACAGAAAAAGAAAAAGAAAAAGAAAAAGAAAAAGAAAAAAGCAAATAGTAGGTGAAACTGCAAATAAACTTAAGTATGGGTGCAATGTTGCTAATTTTTAAAACCTAGGGGTGCATTTGCAACTTACGGCAAAAATTTTCCGCTTCGATCCACCTTGCAAATTCACTACAATCACCATCACCACATAACCCTGCAACTGACCTTGCACTCGCTGGGCTCCAGAGACTTCACATTTCACAATCCTCGATTCTACCAGTGATATGAACACAACGAACTCCATTACCGGTCAAGGCCTCGTCGAAGATATTGCAGACCACGATGATTTGACGATGGACCTACACCACCAAGTGAAAGCACAAGAAGATCCATTCCTTAAGTTTCGTTGATCACGCGAAATCAATGTTATCGCCCGACGAGGATGGAGGCGATGATGAGTCGAATGGACCGGGATGGAGCTGAATCTGATCTCGGAATGTCATGACTTGTGTTGCTTATTCAAGCGGAGTCACCTGCGCAATTCTACTCTCCGATCTCTCTCAGGTTCGTGGACTTCTAGATTTTCCGAACTTAGGTTTTGGCTTATGTATTGTTGTGGTTCGATGTATCGATTTGTATGTAGGCCTGGAATAAGCAGCAGAGAATCGGTGCTTTCAGGAAGCGACCGCAATGCATAAATCAGTTGAAAAAGCAGCACAAGAGATCGAAGCTTCCGAACAAGGTCACGATGGATTCGATTTATGACAAGAATTTCTTGTCATTGAATAGCGTTTTCGAAGCTATTATTGTCGATGCGTTTCTTCTTCCAGGTGCAATTAAGCAAATAATGTCATAAATGATGTTCATGATGTTGCCTTTTCGTTGAATGAAGCTTTGTTGTGTTTATTATTGAGTTGTGTTGGTCAATTGTCCCAATTTTGGTGAAAATATTCATAGCAGTTCTGTTCTATAGCTGAGATATTGCATCAAATGTTGACTGCAGGAATCAATTGATGTCATTGTAGATCTGTAGAGAAGCGTGAAGTTAGTTTGTGGATGCTGGTACGACCGTACGAGTGATAATAAAATAGATGAAGTATACAGTGATCCCACATATATTAAACTATATAAGCATGTGTGCTGTTTCTTATCATACCATTTAGTTGCAATGCCACATATATTCAGGCTTGATAAAGTTGTTTAAGAATTTTGCAACACTTTTGATGCCTATTTGAAGTCGTATATTGACAACCAATGTGTCTATTGCTTGGAGCATCTATTTCTATGCGTTACTGCATACAGTTTTGGACTGACATCTGCAGGTAGCTTTTTGTTGTTTAATGTAGTAATTGTTCTATGTCGTTCAGGTACAAACATCTACATGCTTACTTTTGGGATTTTTGGTGCTCTAATACCGTTGATCTGTATCTCCACCGCAGGTAAATGGTTATATGCTTTAGTAATAAACAAATAGCTATGTATCAACTTGACACTTTACTGCAAGAATGTGACAGATTGTTGCTTCATTTTCTTCAAGGAATACATTGATTTACAACCAGCATCTCTAATATCATTTGAATTGTCTTATTTTTCCTGCATTATTGCTGGTACCTTGCACATACTGCATGTCATGTAATGTCTTTTTTAGTAGACTTCTCTTGTTATGGTTGGTGACATTGTTGAGAGCTGAGCTCCTACACATTAGGCGGTCTTTAACTGCTAGTTAATTGACTATGGGCTTTTAGCTGCTTGCAGACCATTTATATACGGCAGATTGTTATATTTTTTGTTTTTCTTTAACATCAAATCAACCCACGCAAAAAGAAAAAACCCGTGCATGGGAAGCTGCTCTTTTAGTATCTGAAGTGCGGTGCAGTTCAAGTGTACTGAGAACTGTAACATCCACAATTTTTAAGTGATGTTATTGTTTGTGAATTACCCCGTTCGGACACTAGACTCTTCAGTAAGGGTAGGGAAAAAATTTGTCTAACTCAACCAATATACGTAAGTTGTGTCAAGTTCCCTATTTAACTATGCCTAATACTCCCGTTTTATGCATGACATGCCATACGTTGGCTTGTAAACATCATTTTACTCTAAAAAAATGGTAATTATTTAAGAAATATGAAACATAGCTGTCTTAGTGTTCTTGGACATGAGAATTTGATGAATCTTACACTGAAAACACATATCCACACCCGATACCCATGCTTGATTCATGGAGTCCATGTAAACACAGATAAGAACTTTGATACTAGACTTTAATGTAAATGAAAAGCCATGACCAAATCATTGTGTAAAAAAAGAAATGACATGAGTATGTATGAGTGTAAGTTTGTAACCATGGTAATGTCTTGAGATTTTGTGAGGGTACTCAGGGTAGTTTAATTCCCATCACGTTTCTCATTGAAAGATTGTGTAAGCACATCACTAAATATATATAATTTTAACACCTTCCTTGTTCCTAGCAGGATTGAATGTGTAGGGCCACTTGAAATTCAGGGAAAATATGGTAGTCCACAAAGGAAACAAATCACTCTTGTTGATAATGATGGTGTCTGGTTAAATTTCTATTGTGGGGGCGAGCAGGTTCTTCTTGCCAATCTTTTTAGGTAGGCCATTGTAATGGATTGCTTCTTTAATGTTGCTTTCAATCCTATTACATGCATTTTAGACATTTTTTTTCCCCTCTTTTTCCCGTTTGCAGTATGGAAAATACGCTTGCTATGTATAGACCACATTTTGTAGCTAATTCTGTTGACACTGCTATTGAAACAGGTGAAAAAATTTGTCTTCAATCTGGCAGTACAACACAGTTATATTTGGGGCCTTCCATACAACATGAGGAACAAGTAAGTCATGAATGGTTTGTAGATTAGAAATCATTTTTGCTTTCAAAGAGGAGCTGACTTCTGTGATTCTCAGTCATCTATAGCATTGACAAAATCGGCATCAAGGATCAAAGCTGTCAAGTGCATTAATCCTAGTCAGGGACTCAAGTTTCTCGAGTTTCCTTGTCCTGTTCCTCATGGTTCCATTGACTTCAGTAATTATCCATTTTGAGTGCGTCACAAGTAAGAAAATTCAATAGATTGTGAGAATTTTAGGTTTTCCATTGATACCAACACAGAGATACTTTTTTTTATTAGCCTATATTCCTGACATTGATGGTTCAGCCCTTCAACCCGATCCAATATCCTATCTTTCCCCGGTGCTTTCCATCCAAAGCTTTTTACCACCTTCTCCTTACCACACGGCTGGCATGATTGAAGGAGATGCCCCACCTGCTTTTTGCCATGTTTTTCAGCTGTTAAACTTGTATTTAGAGGACACGCATTACACCCCTCATCCCTTTGAATCTCAAATTATATTTCCTTCCAATTTCCTTTCATTTTCTTCGCAAAACCAAACAAAGGAAAATATTCACACTACACTTTGGCTCTCACTTCCTTTCCCTTACAAAAGTTCCAAAAAGGCCCTTAGACTGTTGTGATATAGAAACCTTTTCTTTTGTTTCCTGAAATAATTTTTTCTTTTCCCAAATCTCAGACGAGTTTGGCTGGACCAAATTGGACTTTGTCATGTAAATAGAGATTTTCGCATGCCCATGCCCTTTGTGGTCGTGTCGTTAGCAAGTCACCTTGCGGGATTGTCTACTGCGGTTTCTGTCATTGTATGATGCTGAAGTAGTACACTTTCCACTTGAAAATAATTCTTGCAGATGAGAATGCAAAAGTTTTTGCACGGTGTACTGGTCAGACTGCTACAGTTCCAAATACCTCCTGATGAATTCTATGAACTGCCTGAGGTAATGCCTAAACTTCATTCTTCTATTTCTTGAGTAACTTATTCTACTGGAAGTAATGCCTGATGTAATAATGGCCCAACTTAGGAGGAATATTTGCAATCATGTGTCTATTCTGCCTTATGAGATTTTATATTATCAAACTGTCTTAAAGCATATAAAGGCATAGTTAAATCTACTCTTATCCGTTTGGAATCGTTTCAAAATTTCTGTTTTTGTGTTTTTAGAAACAAAAACAATGGAAACTGGAAAGTTAAAAAAACACTACTGTTTGCCTATTGCTGTTGTCAATTTATATGGAAAAACAATTTTTGAGAATTCAGAAAAAGTTTAAAATTATTTCCTAAAAATGGGATTTTTCAGAAAATTTACCCAGACAGTTTTCCAATCACGTTTTCTGTATTAGGCTTTGTTTCTTCTGTTTTTTAGAACAAAAATAGAATTCAACAACAAAAAAAAAAAGAATGAAAAACGGTTTTTGAAAACAAAAGCGACAAGCTTACTTGGCTGTTTCACTGTCACATATAAAAAAGATCTTGCCTGGTGTAATGATAATGAAGTAACTGTTGATGATGAATTCTTAAATTTGACTAGTGTCTACATTTGGTTTTTGTCTCAGTCCTTTTTTTTTTTTATTTCATTTTCCGGAATCTCCAAGATCGCATTTGTTGGGAAATTTTTTCTGAGAAAATACCCCATTTTTAGTAAACAAAAAAAAAAGGCTCTCTAATATAAAAAAAAATGTTTCCATGGTGTTTTCAAAGTTTTTGTTTCTGAAAACTTGGAAAGCAGAAACAAAAATAATGATGAAAAAGAGAATTGTGAAAATGTTACCTAACAAATGATTTTTAGTTTGTTTGCTAACTAATATTTTAGGGGTCTTATGATATCAGGAAGAACAAATTATGTACCTTTCTTCACTCGAGAATGAAAAGTTCAAGTTGAAGGTTATGGACTTAGTGACAGCCTAACTGAAGAACATGGGAAATCACTTGTGCACTCAAATGTAAGAATACCTGCTGTACAAGTAGAGCTGAAGATTTCTTGCAGCATCAAAAGCAAAGCATGTGTTGTAAAATAAATTGATCACTTTCCAATATGGAAGCTTTAAAAGTTGTAGTGCAAAATGCTGTAAATTTATGTAATGGCGGGCAAATGCAAACGCAATTGGCAACTGTAATTTACGCAAACGGTATACATGTAAATGTGGCCCACCTGGTTAGGTTTCAACCTGGGTCAGGTTTGCCTCGAGCTTCTGCCAAAATTTGGGCTGGGCCAATTTGATAAGTCCTGGGCCCCAGCTTAGCCCACGTTTCTAAGAGGGTATTAGGCTTGGTTGGGCCTTAGACTTGGACGGGGCCTTGGGTTAGGGCCAGGCTTTGTTTTTGTGTTCTTTAATTTCTTTGGAGCTATTGGATTGGGTTTACAAACCTATTGGGCCCAAGTCCATCATAATCTGGGCGTAGGCTAGACCTTATTAGGCTTGGCCCAATAAGATTGGGGGTCTATTGGGCTGTATTGAGTTTAGCTCAAATCCACTATTATTTGAGCCCGTAATAGACCTAATTGACATTGGGCTTAGGCCCAATAAGCTTGTGTGTTTATTGGGCCGAGCCTATGGTAACCCCAAGTCTATTATAATTTGGGTCACCCAATTAGGCCTATATCGGCCTTTGGCCCAATAAAATTGGGTGTTTAGGGGTTGGATTTATTATTAGGCCCATGTCTACGTAATTTTGGGCTGGGGCCCAATAGGTATGTGCTGATTGGCATATTAGGTGAGGTCCAAGTTCACCATAATTTGGGCTTGGCTAGACCTAATTGGGCCTAAATTAGGCTTTGGGCCGAATATTTAAGTGCTTATTGGGCCGAGCATATTAGTTTAGGCCCAAGTTTATCATAATTTGGGCTTGGCTAGACCCAATTGGCCCTATATTGGGCTTTGGCCCAATAAATTGGGTTCTTATTGAGCCGGACTAACCATTAGGTCCATGTCCACAGTTTTGGACCTTTGATAGACTTAATTGGGCCTTTCCGTCTTGGGTCAGCTTTACAATTTAAGCCCATGCCTAGGCCACCAATAAAGGGCCTGGTCTGGTCCTAATTGGGCTATGACAGCCTTTGGCCCAATAGGCTTAGTGGGGCTATTAGGCTGCCCATGCACCTAGGGCCTATGCTGCTGGTCTGGTCCTACTTGAGCTACAGCAGCCTTCGGCTCAGTAAGCTTAGTGGGGGCTATTGGGCTGCTCATGGATCTCAGGCCCAATTTATATTGCACCAACCACCGGTTAAAATGCTTATTCTATGGTCTCCAGTTTAAGGATATCGCCTATCGAAGGGGATTTATTCACTTGATCATCAATTGTAATCGTCTTTGCAAGAAATCTACCACTCCAGTGATATTTGGTGCTTTCTGTCATTTCATTTTCACCCTTTCTTTGGAGAAACAGTCAAAAATACCATCTGAGCATATCGGCATTAGGGCACTTACATCTCAGCTTAAAGATGGCAAAACAAACTAGAAAACGGGTTCGGGGAATATTGGGAAGGGAAGGGGCTAAACAGCAATCAGAAAAGAAGAAAACAAAAAATAGAAATGAAAAAAACAAGTTGCCACCCAATAGATTCATCCTCAATTGTTACTTCTCTTATTGCCGGCATGAGAATTCTATTCTGAAAGGACGGCATTGACCAATGCCCGCGAACGGTCCCACTCATTTAATCCATAGAGAGCTTCTACTAGTGATTCCTGAAACTCAAACCCACCATCCGCGACAGGATACTAGAGTTGGAAGAGGGGCAATCACTTTCTGAAGAAAGGGAATCTTCCCAAATTGAAGTGAAAAGTTCAACGCTGACCTGAATAGGACTTTGGTATCATGATTTTCATATATGGCCACCATGTATCACCGACAACTGATTTAGCAAGACAGCAAGCTCACAATCCTTCCACACCAGCAAATCTTTCAAACACTGCTCCGGGACTGGAAAAATATAAAGCATCATTACGTGCAATGAGATTTACAATTAGTACAAAAGTTTGACATAGAACAGATGTCAACAGCTACATAACGGAGGTAATAACGTGCCAAATCAAAATTTTGTGCTAACACATACAATGATACAATGACTTCTTTTCTATTTAAGGACTGGATACTCGTAACTTTTGATTAGTAAAGGCAATTTATTCCAATTTTACTTCTTTTCAGCTCCATTAGATAAATAGACATATTTCTCTGAAGTGAATGATCAGGTCCCATTTCCATAACTGAATTGAATGATCTAGGCAATAATTTTATTGAGTGTGAAATATAGTTGATTTAATATAAGCAAAGCAGACAATCTCTTGACAAAGTCTTGAAACCGTTTTCGTCAGATTGTTCAAGCAAATTCAAATCATCACCCAGTGTTAGTACCGTCAATGAGGGGCGCCAGGAAGGGCGGACTGGGGAAAGACCCAGCCTTGCAGCATTATTTGAAACGAAATAGCTGCCCTCAAATTTAAACCTTGATATGTTAGCATTGTGCTCATTAGTGGTCCCTAAAACCACATCAATTACGATCACCTAAGAGGAGTGGGGTTAGCGCAGTGCTAAGTGGTGCCGCCACTTATGGCTTATGTCATGGGTTCGACTCACGCTCCCCTTTGCCTAGGGCTTTTGGCCCTCTGATGTAAACCAAAAAAAAAAAAAATTTACGATCACCTAAAGAAAAGGTTACCTGACAAATATAAGTTGATGCAAAGTCATTGATTGCAGCAACTCCACAGTGAATCTGGGAAGCAATCTCCTTGGCACTGTGCTGACTACCTGAAAAAACAGCACAGCCAAGCCCATTTTTTAGTCATTTGCAAGCATTACAGCCTCTTCATCAGCGCTGAATGTCATTATTGGCTTGATTGGTCCAAAAGCCTGCAAGTCAATCAAGGTCATGCAGATTTAGCATGTTGTCCATTTACCAGGGAAATACTAAAAGTGCATTTCTATATCCCTCAAGAATAAATTATTTTATTTTATTTTGACAATATGAAGGTACAAATGCATCCCTGAGAATATGGTCGTGCAGAAAATATAACCAGAAAAGATGAAAAAGGTGGAACAATATGATATTCTAAAATTGATGGGAAGTAGGGGAGGATGTCAATGGCCCATTAAACAAAAGCATAAAGTCTGAAAGACATTAGCTATTTCCTGAATAATTGAATGACCTCTTCCTGTATCAACTTCGTTGTGTGGTTTACATTCACAATTACAGTAAGAGGGAAGTACTGATCAACAGCAGCTATACCAATATTGCCAACACTTTCCCGACCAACAATTTCAACTCCTTTGTCTATCGCATCATTTACAAGGCTTTGAAGCTTACCTTGGCCCCCCCTCAACACAAATCCCGGGTCCGCCACTGCATATCATACTTTCCAGCCCAAGTAGACTTTATGTAATTACAGGACTGGATACTAATGAGATTTAGCACACGGCATCTTTGATTTTAAGCAGTTATAAAGTGCATTGCTAAAGTTCAGTATTGACACAAGTAAAAACAGTGATGACGTGAAGATAACCCACTTCTCAAAGGTGGGGGGATCTATTTCCACACCAATCAGCTTATATAACAAGTTACTTAGAGTACCTACAATCGCAGCCAGTTGTTCCAGTTGTCATCTCTGGGGCTAGAATATGTGATTAACAGAGGAGTATTAGATAAATGTTATGATTTACCTCAGAGAAAGATGGATGTGTTGAGGAAACCCTGGGAAAACATAAAATTTATATCTTCTTGTTACTTGTACAGTCAACGAGAGACTTTATTTGTTCCTATAGAGAATTTTCTTTTTTCAATTTTCCTGGAACAGCATATGGTTTCGGACATAGGCAGCCAGAACCACCAGTTACATACCAAAAATTTGAACTATGGGATTCTCCTTCCCTTTTTTTCTCCTGATAGATTGTAGCATAGCTTTCAATCCAACACCAGTACTCTTTTATCCTCTTAGCTGGAATCCAAAAATTGCTAGTTCATTGAGTCAAATATTTGCATTATCCCACTTCACTACGCTTGAAAATAAATGCATCTTAAATGAAGGAATTAGCAATAAAAAAAGCACAACCAGGGTGTGAAATTGTTAATCCAGCAGAGTTATCTTGATCACGGAAAAAATATTCTATCATACAAGATTTTCTCCACAACTCTGAGTTGTTGGGCTCTGGATTATCTTCATTTCAGTTCTAATAGAACACATGATTTCTAATACAGACTTAGTATGCTACAAGCCTACAGCCAACACAGCACACTATTTGGCCATCTACCCCTTGCCAATAATATGTTCATAAAACCATTAGAAGGGGCAAAAATTGAAGGATTCTTTATTGTAACAACTAAGAAGTCAAAATACCATAAAGTGTATGCAGTCATTTAAGTAAGAATTTAAATTCGAAGTTCATCTGAACCCAAGAAGACAAATTGCAACATATGGAAGACATCTTAAATACATAATGGGTCAGAAGGAACTTACGGCAGTAACAGATTGTACGATTTTCACTACATCAACAATGAAGCATAAATGTTGCCATGAACATAAAATCTCTCAGCCCCAGCACAATTCTGTCTACTTGACTGAAGAGCAGCCCTTACAGCAATTTGTGCAACCTATGTAGCAAAATCTTTTGTGAACAATTCATGGCATTAGAAAATACAGCTTTGTTTTGCAGAGGTTTAAGTCAGTCAAATAAAAAGTGATAGTCAATTACAAATTTTAAGATCCACTAAACCATCGTGAAATGAGGAAGATACATATATGAGGCCCATATACATCGTCACACACACTAGTAGCATCTTTCCCATGAAGCTCAAGTGTAACTGGTGTTTATCTCAGCAGCATTTCTCATTATCTGTAGTAACAGCAAACATACCAGCCAATGCAGTTGGTGAATACAATTCAATGACTTCACAAACATACACCAGACACGGGACCAACAGAAAAAAGCTTAAGTGCAATGAGAAAGGGGCATAAAAGAATATCATGGCACCCCTAATATTCTAAACATGAGCAACCTCTTGAAAATAAGAGGTCTGTATAAACAAGCAAACATTCTGTTGAGTCATAGTTTTAGACTTGCAAATGCAAATCTGCTCATCATTGAAATATATCATTGGACAACACCTATTGAAATTTGCCAATGAACATGTTGACATACTTAACAAGCTTCTTCTAACGTAGTCCTTATTTCTCCTAAGAAAGCATTTACATTCTACCATAGTATTTCCAGTATCACATGAAGAGATTCTGATTAAAGTGACACATGAATGAAGACGAACAACAATCTCTAAGTAATAGTTGGCTACAAAATGGAGCAAATAAAATATAATGAATGAATTGTACCAAAAAATATATTATAATGAATGAAATATAGGAACTTCGTCCACAAAAAAAAAAAAGTTTAAATGATGATCATGGTGAACCCCAATTTTGGTCGAAACCTTCGTAATTCAGTTAAACCACTATTCATATTCAAGCTTGCTTTACTTTTTTAGCGCCACTATGTTGTCTGGATGTACTATTTCAGTAGCTACACCTGACACAAAAAACCTATTCATTACAAACAGATCCTATTACTTACTAGCATATAAGCTCTTGATGCTCAAAAAATATAATTCAGAAGTATCTGCACAAACTAGCATCTTTGCTTGAAGCTACTTGTTGCCCATATTTTCTGTGACTTCCTCGCCTGGGCTAAACGCTCCTTGACCTAAGCATATTCAATCAGAGTTCGCTGAGTAATTGCACTCATACATGCAAATATGGGTGTCTCTACTCAGGCATGTATACATGAATGCATATTTGAATCTAGTTATACATGTATTGACAACGCAGGTGTATGACTGGGAGGGTGGTCAATCATTTCAGGAAATAGTATTTAAATGAGAAAAGTTCCATTTACCACAGCAGAAAAATTGCATAAATAAAAAATTACATGTATCACAACACCAAAAAGTACAAGCAGTAATTTTAAAGTAGCATATTCAAATGCTGGATTGCTCAACATTTCTTGGAAGTTAAAAATGTAATGTAATAACATAGAACGCGAAAATTGACAGGGAAATACACACACAAGCGCACCTACAACTATAACCAACAAAATTATGCAAAAAAAAGCAAATAAAACAAAACGACAAATCCAGAGTAAAAGCCTAAGTAGCAGAACATACATGCAGACTTCAGACTTGGCACTATTTTTTAACATGGAAAAACAAAATTATGCAAAAAAGAGCAAATAAAACAAAACCACAAATCCAGAGTAAAAGCCTAAGTAGCAGAACATACATGCAGACTTCAGACTTAGCTCTATTTTTTAACATGGAAAAACAAAATATCCTATCCATTTAAATCCAATGATTGCATGAATACAGAAACAAGTCCAATAGCGTCACTGCTTCACAATTACTATTTTCACAAATCCACTAGGACCACAATAATAATAACATCACGTAACACATCAGGTTTCAATGCCGAGAAGTACCCCAGGTATTTCAGCGTTGCAGACTCATAGCATTCAACTTTGTCTGTATGCCTTTTTGAAGGCATCTCTGCATGGAAATCCAAGTGAAATTTGAGCGACCAGTTGTCTTGGAGCTCATACCAAAAAAATTGCCTTGAAAATATTAAATACCACAAACTTTGGTACACAAGCATAAAACACAAATATAAAGTGAGACAATTAGGTTCCAATTAAATCATGGAAAATTTAATGCGCTTATCAATTGCAATAAACTCATCACTTCTATATCCCAAAACAGAGAAAATCTACAGTAAATCACTTCAATTATAGCAAACTCAACTAAGTAAAGAACATAAACAGCAGTTGTAAGTCGTTTATCCATTCTTCACACAAGCCAGGTTGGATCAGCAGATATAATCTCAACAGCAGCAGCAATTCGCATGCATTCTACATTTCCATCCTAGCTTTCGCTTTCCATAGAATCATAACGACAAAATTCACAGAAATTCATGCATGATCTGATATTATATAGTCTGCAATCTACAATTCCAGATTCAAAACGTCATAAAATCGGCAATCGATAAGCAACATTACAGAAAACTCATATAAATGAAGCTGAACGTTCTCCTTAGTCTGATTTCCAACATCCAAGGCTGCAGTCATCAACATTACAGCAAAACACCATCCATATCAACCTATATACATATGTGTGCACATACAAACACAAATACATATATGGAGAGAGAGAGAGAGAGAGAGAGAGAGAGAGAGAGAGGAGGTACTATCGGAAGCGATCGACTTCGATATCACGCACATTGAGAAGAATGAGCATTAACAAGAATCTACAGATCGCGAAGGCAAACGCCACCAGAACACCATTTCTGAGAGCAGAGAGTCTGTGATAAACCCTAGGATTTTTGAAGCACATCTTCAGAGAACGCTTCCTCGGTGAATGTTTCTAACTTTCTATCACTGTCGTATCAAAATATGAATATGCGATGTATAGAAATAATCTTGTGAAAGAGAAATACAACAACCAAAAGCGAAAAATCAAATTCGAATTTCGCTTTGGATCGCTGTTTCTCTTTATTTTCTGTCTGTAACTCTGTATATATGTGTTTTGTTGTTTTGAACATCTATTCTTATATACAAGGGATAACTCCAATGGGTGCCCACCGTGTCTTTAAAGCTGCATCAGTGTGTGTCTCTCTTTTTTTTTTTCCACCAAATTGTCCTATTAAATCTATTTCATTTCTGTTTTAATTAGATTAGATTTCAATAACTATACAAATAAGTGAAACAAAAAATAATCAATCGCTCAATGTTATTTGATATCTGTTGTAATTATTTATAAATTCTAGACTGCATCGTTTCATTTACTTACCGACATGAATAACATCATTAATTTCAGTAATTTAAGAGATTACAATAACTATCATCGCCGGCGACAGTAATTAAAAAATTACACACGCATCGCGTATGCTTACCCGTTAGTAATTACCAAAATGAGAAATAGAACCAAAACCTTTAGAAAAAATAAAAGTGAAAAATGCATCTAAAAAATATGAGGAACGGAAGTGGGATAGATTGGAAAAGGAATTTCATTAAGAAACTTTCACAAAATTAGAGATCGTTAAAAAACTTAGTAGAAATCTTTATAAACTGACATGGATAATTCATAAATATTTAGTTAGAATTAGTGAAAAAAATTAATATTTCAAGTTTTTAAAAAGTTTTTTTCTCAATTTTTTAAGTATTTTCGTCAAATATCCTAAGCGTATGTTAATTGTTTTCTAAAAATTTCTAAAACGTTTTTCTTGCTTCTTCGGTACATATCCATGAAATTTCCAAACAAATTTTGTACCTATACCGAAAACCGAAAAATGCGCTTCCGATTCCAAATGAATTTTCTGGCAGGCACTATGGTTGCAAGGACTTGATTCATTTGCATTCTTTGTTTGATTCTAGATATAATGATTCTATTCCACAAAGACATTAGAGTTGTCAATGAGTCTGCTTGAGATAAGCCTCGATAAGGTTAAGATTTAACAAAAACCTACCAAAGCATTTTATAAACTAGAAACTTATATTAAACACTTTACCGAAGTAATACAAAAGGTAAATCTACCCTATACAACTAACCTTGCAAGCAGAGACATTTGTCTTGCTATTCTTGACATCGAGTGAAAAATAATAACTTAGATGGATTTGTTTGATGAAAACAAAATCCACAAATAAATTTTAGAAGTGATTTAGAGTATATGGAAGGACAAGAAGATGCACATGTGACACACAGAATTTAAAACCAACTCTAGAGCCAAGTTTGATTGTATATTAAGACAGAGCAGAAGCCGATCGAGCTGCATATAGAAGAGCTAACATGTATCTTATATCAAGAAGAAGGATAATTGAGTTTAGGGTGTGTTTGATACTTGAGGAGAGAAGAGAAAAGGAAAGAAAAATAACCTTCCTTTGTTTGGTTCTTAGTGTGGAAGGGAAGGGAAACAACTACAAGGGAAATAAGAGAGAAGAAAGAGGGAAACAAGAGAGAAAAGAATATTGAGAAAAAGGTGAGTAAATTTACCTATTATTTTTTTTGTCTCTTTTTCTTTGAAATCAAACAAGGGAGAGTGAGTTTCTTCTCACTTTCCTTCATTTTTCTCTGCAAAATCAAATAGAGGAAAGACATTTATTTTCTCTACCATTTCTCTCACATTTCAATCTCCCTTACTTTTCCTTCCTTTTCATTTCTCTTCCACAAGTAACAAACACACCCTAAAGCCTCTCGAATTCATATTTCTCCTTAACATCTTTCCAGCGTTAAGCCAATGCTCCATCACACCTCTGAATGATGTGATAAACAAACTGAAGCTCAGAGAGAGAGATTGGCAACTAGAGTAATGGAAAATGCTACACCGAAGGTAGCAGAAATAGGACAATGAACTTCAAGCTAGGCAGAAAGAAAGATGTCTTAAATTATGGACCAAAACTTCAATAATGTCTTGTGGAGCAGAATTGTTATATCTAAGATCAAACAAATTAGAATGAATCAAGTCCTTACAACTACTGCTTTATTATGATACCAACAGTAGCTCATACAGAAACTTCCCTCAAATCAATGGAACAACTTCCTTATTATGATTATAATTATAATAAAGAGATAATACACAGTTTTGCATAAATTTTTGAAAGCCTCCCAACGCTCCCTTGATATCCTCAATGTGCCAATCGAAATCTTGTCACATTCTTCAGCATCTGCAGCAGCTTTGGACATGCCATCTTGTTCAAATTTTTCTGATATGCTGATCATTTTCTTTCGACATTCATCAGCCCCTGCAGCAGCTTTGAGTTGAGTGAGAGAGATCCGATCTCCTCCTCCTCCTCTGTTTTTCCTCTCTATATCAAGTAAAATTCTTCTCCAATTTATTGGTGTGAGCGTGTGTTTGATTTCTGGCCCAACAAGTGGTATCAGAGTAAGGTTAGAGTGACCGGAGCAATTTTTTGCTATTTTTTTAACGGCTGCCCAGAAATTAAAGTTGCTGAAATTGTGTTTCGATCATACCATTGTGTTCGTCTCATCGATACGAGTTCAACGGCGCAAACCGCGTTGAAAACGGAGCTAAAACGAGCCCGTACGAATCGGTCAAAGTTCTGTTCCGGCAAGTCAACGCCGGCGACGTCACCGGCGCCGGAAAGACAAAGATGACGTCATTGATGACGTCATCGTTGACCAAGTCAACTGCCACGTCATCAGCCCAGTTAGCGCCTCGTCATCAGCTCAGTCAGCGCCACATCATTGCCCAGTCAGCTACCACGTCATCAGAAGCTGCCACGTCATCAATACCTCTGAAAATTACAGTTTGGCCCCAAAAGTTTCCAAATATTACAGTTTGGCCGCAGCACTTTCTGAAAATTACAGTTTGACCCCTGAACAAACTAAAATTTTTAGTTGAGCCCTTCTTGAGGTTTTTCACCGTTCCGGACGCAACCGTGCACTCTGTTTTGGCAAATTCTATTTCTATAGTGCTGTACAAGCCAATTGAAGAGTAGATTCATGGAGGAGCCATCAACATCAACCTCAAGAGCTATGATTATGCTCACCTCTTCGAACTACGCCATTTGGCGGTCTCAAATGGAGGACTATTTGAACTGCCGGGATTCATTTGATCCCTTGGATGAAATAGGGGTGAAACCGACGGACACAACGGAAGTCGAGTGGAGAAGGAAGAATAAGAAAACTATTGGTCTGATCAGACAATGGATCGACCATAGTGTATTCCACCATGTTGCTTAGGAGACAGACGCATACACTCTCTGGACAAAGCTGGAGAATCTGTTTTAAGCAAAAACTGCTCGAAACAAAGCTTTTTTGATGAAGCGCTTTGTCAACTTGAAGCTAAGGAGCGGTACTTCAATTGCTGAGCACACGAAACAATTCCAGAACTATGTGAACCAACTTGCAGCCATGGACCTGCCGCGAGACGATGAAGAGCAAGCCCTCCTGTTTCTTAGTTCTCTACCAGACAGTTGGGAGACATTGGTGGTAAACTCACCATGGCGATGGTCAAGGATGCCTTATTCAATGAAGAAGCCAGACGGAAGGAAGCTAGCATGGAGTAATCATATGCCCTCGCTACAGAAAGCAGGGGGAGGCCGCAAGAAGATAATAGAAGCCGAGGAAGAGGCCGAGGCAGAGGAAGAGGTAGAGGCAGAAACAGAAGCAGAGGAAGGTCACAGGATTCTGGCAGATCTAATGACGGACATGGCAAGTTCAGTTGTTATCATTGTGGTATTGAAGGTCACATGAAGAAGGATTGCCGAAAATTAAAAAGGGAGCAAGGTCAAGGCAATCACCAACACATCAAGGAAGATGGTGACACCCTAGTCACTATTAAGGGAGATGTTGCAGTACTCTCCGTGGAAGAAGAGACGTGCCTCCACGTTGCTAGCCAAGATTCTGAATGGGTGGTAGACACAGCAGCCTCCTACCACGCCACTCCCCACAGTGAGTTCTTCACAACGTACAAAGCTGGAGACTTTGGTACTGTGAGAATGGGGAACACCAGTTCATCAAAGATTGTGGGAATTGGTGATGTTCAAATCCAGACGAACAATGGCTGTACGATGGTGTTGAAGGACGTCAGACACGTGCCCGACCTTCGGCTTAATCTTATTTCTGGGATAGCCCTTGATCAACAGGGTTATGACAACCGCTTCAGCAATGGCACTTGGAAGCTGTCAAAAGGTGCCCTGGTTGTCGCTCGGGGGCATATTTGCGGCACGCTATACAGAACCCATATGAAGGTTTGTTCAGACAGCCTCAATGCAGTTGAAGACGAGGCGTCACCAAATCTGTGGCACAAAAGACTCGGTCACATGGGAGAGAAAGGGTTGTTCACACTAGTGAAGAAGGCTCTCATTCCAGTAAACAAGGAGATTGCACTAAACCCCTGCGAGCATTGCCTGTTTGGCAAGCAACATCGAGTCTCGTTCAGTTCCTCAACACGAAGGAGATCAGAGTTATTAAGGCTAGTACACTTTGACGTTTTTGGTCCCATTGAAGATGAGTCATTGGGCGGTAACAGGTATTTTGTTACCTTTATAGATGATGCTTCACGGAAGGTATGGGTGTATTTTCTGAAGACCAAGGATCAAGTACTCGGGAACTTCAAGATCTTCCACGCAATGGTGGAAAGGGAGACTGCCAAGAAGTTGAAGTGCCTCCGGACAGACAATGGAGGCGAGTACACATCCAAGGAGTTCAAAGCATACTGCTCAGAACGCGGTATCCGCCACGAGAAGACGGTCCCACGCACCCCACAACACAATGGAGTAGCCGAAAGGATGAACCGGACCATTGTGGAAAGAACCCGGTGTATGCTCAGTATGGCTGATCTGTCAAAGCCATTCTGGGGTGAAGCTGTTCGTGTTGCCTGCTATCTGATCAACAGATCACCATCAGTGCCATTGAAATTTGAAGTTCCGGAGATGGTGTGGACTGGCAAGAAGGATGTCTCCTACTCTCACCTGAGAGTGTTTGGGTGCAAGGTTTTTGCACACGTATCCAAGGAGCAGAGACAGAAGCTCGACATGAAATCTATTCCATGCATCTTCATTGGTTATGGAGATGAAGAGTATGGTTACAGACTATGGGATCCAGCAATAAAGAATATCATCAGAAGTAGGGACGTTGTGTTCCAAGAGAACCAGTTTTATGAGGAACCAACTAAGTCCAGTGGTTCTAGTTCCCATGTTCCTGAGATGACTTCAGATCCAACACCAGTCCAGCTCACCACAAATACTGGAATGCAGGAGGTGATTCCAGAAGATGAAGAAGAAGAACAGGGTGTTGAGCAGGGGGAACAACAACCCCCTCCACCAGAAGAAGAAGAACTTCCACAACCAGTTGGTGAGGTACGTCCTCAGATTGACGAGCCTCAGCCAAGAAGATCTGCAAGAGGTCGTGTCCTGATTCCGTCGACTAGATATCCGGAATCAGACTACATCATGCTCACTGATGAGGGGGAGCCAGAGGACTTCAAGGAAGCACAAACCCATCCAGACAAAGGCAAGTGGATGGAAGCCATGCAAGAAGAGATGAGTTCCTTGCACAAGAATCAGACTTATGATCTGGTAAGGCTTCCCAAAGGAAGAAAAGCCTTGAGAAACAAGTGGGTTTTCAAGCTAAAGAAAGATGATAGTGGAAAGCTAGTCAGACACAAGGCTCGATTGGTCGTCAAAGGATTTCAACAGAAGAAAGGAATTGACTTTGACGAGATTTTCTCACTGGTAGTGAAGATGACCTCAATTCGAGTCATACTCGGATTGGTAGCTAGCCTGAACTTGGAGCTTGAACAGATGGATGTCAAGACAGCTTTTCTCCACGGAGATCTGAAGGAAGAGATCTACATGGAATAGCCAGAAGGGTTTGAAGCTCCCGAGAAAGAACACTTAGTCTGCAAGTTGAAGAAAAGTCTCTACGGCCTGAAGCAAGCACCGAGATAATGGTACAAGAAGTTTGACTCATTCATGGTGGGTCATGGGTACAAGAGGACTGCTGCAGACCAGTGCGTGTACATTCAGAGATTCTCAGATGGTAGCTTTGTGACACTCCTTCTCTATGTGGATGACATGCTGATCATTGGACAGGATGCTGCCAAGATTAGCAAGCTAAAAAAGGAGTTATCTCAATCCTTTGATATGAAGGACTTAGGCCCTGCTCAGCAAATTTTGGGCATGCAAATTGTTCGTGATAGGAAAGCCAAGAAGTTGTGGCTATCACAAGAAAAGTACGTTGAACGGGTGATTAGAAGGTTCAACATGGAAAATGCCAAGCCAGTCAATACTCCACTGGCTAATCATTTCAAGCTGAGCAAGAGTTCGTGCCCCTCCTCGAAGACTGAGATGGAAGAAATGGCAACAGTACCCTACTCTTCAGCAGTAGGTAGTTTGATGTATGCAATGGTGTGTACAAAGCCAGATATTGCTCACGCTGTAGGCGTTGTGAGCAGATTTCTCTCTAATCCGGGGAAAGAGCATTAGGAAGCAGTCAAATGGATTCTCAGGTACCTAAAGGGTGCATCAAAGCTATGCTTGTGTTTTGGGGGAGCTGAACCAGTCTTGGAAGGCTATACAGATTTAGATATGGCCGGTGATTTTGATTGTAGGAAATTTACATCAGGATTCCTCTACACTTTTGCAGGGGGAGCTGTATCATGGCAGTCCAAACTGCAGAAGTGTGTGGCTTTATCTACAACGGAGGCAGAATATATCGCCGCAGCGGAAGCTGGGAAGGAAATGTTGTGGGTAAAGCGGTTTCTCCAAGAGCTAGGAGTCAAGCAAAAGGAATTCAAGGTGCATTGTGACAGTCAGAGTGCTCTGGATTTGAGCAAAAATTCAATGTACCATTCCCGCACCAAGCATATCGACATTCGCTATCATTGGATACGGGAGGTGATGGATCAACAGCTGTTGAAGCTCGAAAAGATTCACACAAAAGAGAATCCAGCAGATATGTTGATAAAGGTGGTTACTCGTGAGAAGCTCGAGCTATGTAAAAACCTAGCCGGAATGAACGTCAACTGAAGGACATCAAATTGTGTTCTCCTCCAATGGGTATGAAGGGGGAGAATTGCTGGGTTCATACCTCGTCTAGCTGCCGGACCTTCGAGAAGGCCGGCCACCTACCGAAGTTGACGAAGACCAGCCGCCCATGTGAAGCTCGCCGACCATGGAAGTCAAAACTGTGCAGCTCCTCCCTCCCCTATAAATAGAGGATTGAGGTGAGGGAGATAGGCAATTCAGCTCAAGCAAGAGCAAGAGAGCAAGAGAGGTTTTTTTTTTTTGGGTGAGAGTTGTAGTTGAGTGAGAGAGATCCGATCTCCTCCTCCTCCTCCTCTGTTTTTCCTCTCTATATCAAGTAAAATTCTTCTCCAATTTATTGGTGTGAGCGTGTGTTTGATTTCTGGCCCAACACTTTGGACATGCCATCTGCAGCAGCTTTGGGATCACCTTTCAGCAAAGCCTCCACAGCTTTTGGGATATGATCACTCACAACTGTGTTGTAAAATTCATTGCACTCACTTAAGGGATCATTCAACCTTGGGTTAGATGAAATAAGCTTCTTCATGTCTTTTACAATAGAACTTGCCGTAGCCTTCACAGCGTTTATAGCAATGAGACTTAGACCTTTAAGAGTTGCCTTTAAGTTTCCAGGGCCTAATTGCAGAGTTGAGACACAAAGTTTGTAATAGGGTGTCTCCTTGCATGTTTTAGTTATCAAACCTTTCTGAGCTGCAATGGAGCATTGGTTTAAGGATAGAAAGATGGAAAGAAGAACGACGATTATGGGAGAGTTTAAGCTCTTCATCATCGCGGTGATATTGCAAGAAAAGAAATTAAAGGATAGGAAGGAGAATATGTTATGATTGTGTTTCTTTCAAAGTCTAGGTGTTAGTTCTTTTATAGGCAGACTTGGCTTAGATTTGGTTGTAAGATTCTTGTGCCAAATGTACACAATGTTGTCTTTCCATTTACTCTAATCTATCCCAGAAATTTATTTCTTGTTTTCTTTTCATGAAAACAAATCTATACAGATATGTTATATCTACGATCCAACACAGAATGAAAATCAATCAACTGCTGAATTATAGCTACTGCTTTATTATAATTTTGATGATAGTGAAGAGCTCTTACAGAACTTTCACTTAAGTTTGCTTAAACATTTGCTTTATTATGCTTACATTTACAACAAAGACATTATACAGATTGTTGGATATTTTTTTGAGCAGATCCCATTGGGCCAGTGGTGTCGTATGGGGTTTGCTGATGAAACTCTTTCTGCATTCATTAGCCCCCACGACAGATTTGGACATGGATTCTTTAGCAGCCTTGGTATCATTTTTCTTCAGAGCCTGAAAAGCATTTGGGATATGCTCCTTCACAATTGCCTTGTAAACTTCCTTGCACTTATTTAAGCCTTCTTTCAACTTTGGATTGTTGATCTTTTTTAAGAAAAAGGTTGCCCTAGCCTCCGAGAAATTAGTAGCTATGAGGCTTAAACCATTGATATCTAGTTGGGAGGTCAGAGGACCTGATTTCAGAGCTGACCTACAAAGCTGGTAATAGGGTGTTTTCTTGCATGTTTTGGTTATCAAATCATTCTGAGCTGTGACTGAGCATTGACTTAAGGCTAGAAATAAGGTGGTGAGGAGAAAGATGAATGTGAGAGAGTCTAAACTCTTCATCGTTGGGCTGTTGTTGCTTGCACCAGAGGGAAAATATTGGAAGGAGGAGAAGTTTTTCTGCTGGTGGTGTAAATCAGGCCAAGGTGTTAAAACTATTTTATAAGCAGCTTGGCCTTTGATCTTAATATGTATTCAAACTTGGGTAGATTATATCAGAGTTGGTTTTAAGATTCTAGCCACATGCATCCACATCTTTGTTTCCATTTACCCTAATCACCTCTGGAATTTATTTGTGGATTTTGTTTTATCCACACACACACACACACACACACACACACACACATATATATATATTTTTGGCACATTAGATATATTTCTATCAAGAAAGCAAGACAAATGTCTGTGCTTTCTATGTTACTTTTGCAGGATAGATTTAGTTTTGATATTTCTTGTATATTTTGTTTAATACAAGTTTCTATTTTATAAACTGGTGAAAGTAATGAAATTAACTAATTTATGCTTCTTTGGGATAGGTTTTGCTTGAATCTTTACCTTATCCAAGCTCATCTCAACCAACCTAATTGACAACTCTAATTACTAACTTTTCCATGTAATTTAATTTAAATCATATTAAAAGCACAAACATATCAAGACTCGTGCCGATGTGGGACAAGCCTTCAGCCCAACTCGAAGTGTTGAGCGTGGACATGAGACTAAGCCCAAACTCCCAAGAGGAGCCCACTGGCAACAGTTGGAAAAAGACTGCATGGCACAAGCTTTTTTTCTTTTGAACAAAATCAACCACTTAACAACTCTTTAAAAATGATAAGTTAAGTGTAGGTATATAAACATACACATGCCCAAGACTCGTCCCGATATATGGCAAGTCCCCAAACTTTTTAAGGAGTTGTTAAATGATTGGTTCTGCTAAAAAAAAATTTCAAAGCCACATTTTGACCCAAGTGCACGAAATGACAGTTGCGCATTAAACTTTTACCCTTGGAATTGGAAGGAATTAGACAGATTCATTTAGGATATGTTTGGAATTTGAATTTGTGAACACAAAAGAAAAAGAAAAGGGAAAGAAAAAAGAAAGGAGAAAGGCAAACACATCAAGAGAGCAAAATTTCTTACTTTTGTTTGGTTGGATTGAGAAATAAGAAGAAATGAACAACAATTAACCAAAATGACATCTCAAAGCTAACCCCTTTTTGGTAAATTCTAATAATTATTAGTTATGGTATCATAACCAACTCGATCGACCGTATGGGATCAAGGGTCAATGTTTAGTAGGGTTGACCACAAGCCAATTATGATATTATTGAATGTGGATCCCTCATATGGATGCGAGAGAATAAAGAGAAAAAGATTGTAACGATCCCAAATTGTATTTTTTTTTGGTGCGCTAAGTCTCACATCAACAACAAAATTAATCAAGTTATTCAAGTTTCACTCGCGTCCGATTTACTACAACTCATTTAAGATTCGCTCGTTATATAAACAAATCAAACTTAAATTTATTTTAAAATTTATTAATTTGAGATTCCCTCGTTATATGAACAAACCAAACTTAAGTCTATTTTAAAATTCATTGATTTATTGAGCTTGGCTCGAGAATTCAACTGATATATTTATATGCATTCTAAATTTTATAAAAAAAAATAAAGCTAATCTAACTTGGCATAATTGAAAATTTAAAACGACTGACTCAAACGATGATGATCGAGTTATGTTTGAGAATATTTTAAAGGTCGGGTTGACAATCCGACGGGTGAAGTCTGCCACCAAAAGCTTAGCCCAGTTTGCGAGTGCCACAATAATATCAGTATGTTTGGTAGTGTTGGGCCCAATGAGCAAATGACGGCCCAAATGCGGCAGAGAATTATCAGATTTCACAGGGGTGACGTAGCTGAGACACGTGTCACGAAGGGAGTGATGCGGCATGCAAGCCAACACGTGGTGTGCAGCTGACGACGTGTCACGATCTGCAACATTACCGACATGCAGACCGGTAAATGACCGAAGATGTCGTCGGGATATATGTAGCTGAAACTGGTGAACTAGAAGACGAAACCGTATACGGAGACGGTTGAGACTTCGCCGGCGAACTCCGGTGAGGCACCAAATTTAACATAAGTTGTAAAACTCCCCGTGTATCGGCCGCTCGGATCGACGTGAAGGGCTCTCGTGTCTTTTGGGTTCCTACCATAAAGAGCTAGAGTCTTTCTATTGGTTGTTTCTGATTGTTTCGCCCTCTCTCTCTCTCTCTCTCTCTCTCTCTCTCCACAGAATAGTTGATATCTTGCTATCTCCCATCTCCATAAACAGAAACAAGTTTTTCACTTCCTTACCTACTTTCCCTAATTGATCCAAGGTCCAAGAGGAGCATATTTAGTTCAGCACAACATCTTTGCTATGCAGCCAAAGCTAACACTGAATATATATCTCAAATAAGCAGCAAATTGTTTAACTTTTTCTGAGCAAAAACTCCAATATTTTAATGTCAGCCTTCTCTGAAATTGTAATACAATTTAATGTACTTCTTTATACCTTAAAAGGCATAATTTTCAGGGAGGAATTAGTAGAATGAACTGGACTAGCAAAACTTGAACTGATCAATACCCATCTGAATCGGACAAATAGTTGTAAATCATTGTGGCCCATTGACAAGAGCTATTTATTCATGAGAGGTCTGTTACATCCATCAAGAGAGAGAGAGAGAGAGAGAGAGAGAGAGAGACCATTTATAACAACGTTCTTATGATTGTAGTAGCCACCACAGAGAGGTCATGCAGCTCTCTGTTGACAGCAGTTAGAGGTGATTTGGACTGTCTGAAACCCTTTTCACAGGAATCAGCCTCATTGATAGCATCAACCATGCCCTCTTCAGCAAATTTGGGATTACCTTTAGTCAAAGCCTCAATGGCTGGTGGGATATCAGCCTGTAAAACTCCATTCTAGAATTCAGCACACTTGCCCAAGGGAGCTTTTAGCTGTGGATTGGATATCATAAGCTTATTGATTTGGCTTAAAATAGCAGTTGTCTTAGCCTTCACTGTCTCAACAACAATGAGGACTAGACCTGCTACATCTGCACTTTTGCTTGGAGGGTTGGATCGTAGAGTCGAGACACAGAGTTGGATGAATGGTGTCTTGTTGCATGTTTTGGTTACCAAATCATCTTGAGCTGCAACAGGGCTTTGAATTAATGGTAAAAGCAAGGCAACAAGAAAGGTGAGGGTGAGAGAGATCAAACTCTTCATCATCGGTAACAGATATTGTTATTCAAGGCCAAGGTATTAGCTCTTATATATATGGGTATATATATATAGGCAGCTCATCTTCTCTCTTAAATGTAGACAATCTTGGTCATATTTCATTATGGTTGTGCTTCCATTTAGTCTCATCACAACTTCATTTAAAGGAGTCTTAATTTTAATTGTCAAATGCTTAATGTTCTTGGTGGGAAGTGATTTTAAAGTTTCATTAATCTTTATATTTTTCACTTTTTCTTTATTCTAAAAATCCAGTATAAACTTGAGAGGGGGAGAGGATTCACCCTTGTATCTTAACTATAGACGTAGCCAAAACCATTGAGGCAATGACAGATGGTGGAAAAGATCTATTTATTCCCGAATCATGAGGAGCCTTATTACATCTGTGACAAGAGAGAGAGAGAGAGAGAGAGAGAGAGAGAGAGAGAGAGTCCTCACAACAACATTCTTATTATGGCTCTAGCCACAACAGCAAGGTCATGCACAGCTTTGTTCATAGCAGTAAGAGGATACTCTGATGGACCAAAACCGCTTTCGCAATTGTCAGCCTCGATGGCAGTATCCGCCATGCCATTTTCCGCAAACTTGGGATCTCCTCTCAGAGCCTGCTTGGCTTCCGGGATATCAGCTTTTAGAACTGCTTTGTAGCATTCAGCACACTCACTTAAGGGACCTTTCAGCTGTGGTTTGGTCCCCAACAGCTTCTTGATCTGGCCTGAAGTGGCGGCCGCCTTACCCTTCGTGGCAGCCACCACAATGAGGCCTAGACCTGCAACATCTTCGTGTTTGCTTCGAGGGTCTGCCCGCAGGGTTGTGACACAGAGTTCGAAAAAGGGTGTATGCTTGCATGTTTTGGTTACCAAATCATCCTGAGCTGAAACAGGGCTTTGGATTAATGGTAGAAGGATGACAAGAAGAAAGGCTAGTGTGAGAGAGACCAAACTGATCTTCACCATTGGACTTTTGTTGCACCTGAGGAAAATATGGGAAACAGCAAGATGGATGATATTGATGATGAAGATATAAAAAGCCAGGGTGTTAGGCTATATATATATAGGCAGCTCATCGACCTTTGTAATATACAATCTTGGCTGGATTTGGATTTAAGATTCTATCCATTCACTCTCATCACCTCTTGATATTTATTTGTGGACTATGTTTTTATATCTCCAAGACTCTAGTCTCTAATCAATTTTGTTCTTGAATTAATTCCAAGGAAATCGGTCTGTGTCTGAAAGAAAAACCAGTAAATTAACAGGTACTGTTGTCATATTTATGGGATTTTTCCACAAAACTTATGTACACAACCATTATTTTCTAATATGATACATGAAATTTAATTGGCAGGCTTTTGTAGCAAAACTGCAAATCCATTAAGGACATGTTTGGCCTCCCAGATATCAGAATAACAATGATAAAGAGTACCAAAGTTTTACTAAGATCAGTAAAATGCTATTGCTCAGCTCCTCTACATCCTCTAAAGTTCCTTCTTTAATTTTTTTATTCTTGATAATATTTTAACTGAAATAATTTCAGGGAAGAAAGTTCAACTGAATTTATTCAAGAACACCATTATCAAACAAAAACATTCAGAACCAAATACAGAATATCAAAACCCTTCTAGACATGATGGTCTGCTAGGGGATTTGGGGGCAAATATACTCACAAATCATGCAATAAACAAGCAAAAACAGAGGAGAATCACAGCACACACAATGTGAAATTTTTCTGCACAAATGCAATATTTTAAGCATGCATCACCAGAAAACAGAGCAAGAAAACAGCTATAAAGAGACTTATCTCGAGCAGAAATCTGGACTTTTCTTCATTGAAAAACCGATATAACACAAGCTTTTAGTCCTTCAAAGCATCAAAAAAAGCCACACAGCAACACACTTTTTGACCTCTTTTTCTTCTATTCGGTTCTGCTACAAAAGGGAGAGCTTTCTGCTCTGTTTTTCTGCAGATTTTCAGCGCCCTGTGGCTCTTTATCTGCTGTACATCACACCTTCTCTATAAACTTTCAGACACAATTTACACTTAATAACATTTAGGTACAAAAACATATAAATATTACAAAATCCACCCAAAAGTATACATACATTAAGAAAAATACCCAAAATTGGGTTTCCATTTTATACACCCAGCATGCCCGCGGCCACAAGAGAGAGATCATGCAGAGCATTTTACCGACACCCAAAAAAAGTAGACGACTCAAGTCTTCGACCTACTATTTGCAATGGGTTAGATTGGAATGGTCTAAGCATAAGGACTTAGATGGATTTTATGAATTGCGAATGTACCTAAATGGAATTGGATGACTTGCGAATGTACCCAAGACGGATTTCAGTGATTTTTGAATGCGTATTAGAAGAAAACCTGAGGTCATTGAATTCGAGTCCTCTTAAAAGCTACCAAAATTCCAAAACAAAACAAAATTATATCAACAGAACATTTATCCCCATTGAATAAGTAATTTTTCTTTTAAAATGTTAAATAACAAGGAATTTGGGAAATGAACGTTACAATGAAAGATTTACAACACTTCAACTTTTCCTCACCGACTAACTCTTGGCTCGGCTCCTATAATCTTTGGTTATTTTTTTTCACTCTGTAAAACTCAAAACATGTGTGTCACCTGTACCACCACACACTCTGCAAAACCAGAACCTCAAAGCAAGGAACACAAAACAAAACAACCAGGATACAAAGTGACCGTTACAAGAGTCTATCCCCCAGCAATTGGGTACTCGGGATTTGTATTACTGGTCAAGCACCCAACATTGGGAGGCAGATTCATCGAGAACACTGGGACCATCCGTTGATTGCAATCTAAATTCCCACAGCACACTGTTGACTCCTTGTCACTTTCGGCATCAAACTGAGCATTCTTAGGTAGCTGGGATGCTTGCACTATCGATAGTGTCAGCTTTCCAGTATGGCCTTGATAACCATTACTTATGCTCTTAACAAATCCTTCCTTAACAGACCTTATGTCCAAGAAACCACGCCTGCCAGGTTGTAAGCCCCAGTAAAACACAACGTTTGGCTCTGCTACATTCGCGTCAACATGCTCTGTAGGGTTGGGGTCACAAAAACCCTGAATCTCCTCCAGCTGTGCAGCAAACAAATAAAGTCTAAGGAAGTGTTTGAAAGAAACAAGAAGTATCTAAAGATCAGGGAACTGTCTATACAGATAAATATCAATGCCACTAAAGATCAGGGAATTTGCATAATGCCACTACAGATGGATTTAAAGACTACAGGAGAGACAGTCTGGCTGGCCAGTAAGTTAGAATCCAAATTTTTTATGAGTTCTCTTCTCCATAGGATCCACATAATCAATTAGGCGATGATGCCAAAGATGACATTACTAGGTGCTATGTTGCATAGACTCAGGTATGAGTGTCGGATGCGTGTACATGTCTAAGTTTTGGATTCATCGAACTCTCACGTCTAAGGTTACAACTTACAAGGACATGGCAAAATATTTATATTTCTTAAGATACTTTTATTTTATAAGACAAAATAGTGTTCACAAGGTGTTACAGTGCATTTCATGCATAATATAGGAGTTTTATGTATATTTATATCGTAAACTCGAATTATTAAATATTTTTGTTGGTTGAATATTCATTAATAGATGTCAAACACATATTCCATACCCATATCCTTATCAAGTGTCCGAGTCCAAGTGTTGAATGTCTGAAATGGGTAATTCATACATTTTAGAAGAGTAAGTATAACATAGACCAGGAGTATTCAACTTCAAAAGTCATCAAAGAGAATAGAGTATGCAACTCCCAAGTCATCAACAGAATAGTAGCCTGCTGGTACACCACTTGACCTCAAGTCTGGTATGATTAGCAGTACGTTTATACAGGTCATTTTGACCCAAAAAAAAAAAAAAAAAAGAAAAGATTGTTTGGATAGATCTCCCAACAAAATAATGTCATTTAATGTAAGACCAGATTCTTTTTCATCAAACAGAGATGACAAATGAAATACTCCTTACTTTTCCGCTCACATGCAAAAGCATCTCAACTAAATAAGCGCACAGCGCAATTACATGCTATTTGCACTTGTTTCCATATGTATTCTGAATATTGCCCCTTTCAGCTCCAATACTTTATATTGTTGGTTCAGGTCCATACTTGTGTATATTGCCTTCCAATAGGCAATCGATGAGAGAGAAGAAATTTTTTTGAGATTGAACTGTTGAGAATTTGAGAAATTTGGAACGGAACTACTCTCAAAGGGGAGAAAAGATGCCCGGAATGCAAGTGTGCCATCTGGAGACTGTGACTTGAATGACAGATAGCTATTATATCAATGGTTGGTGGTAACAGCAGGCCAGGATTTGGGCATGCTTTACTACTTGAGGCAACTAGCAACTTAGCACTGCCTCATTCCCCCCACACATATTTAGAGCTGCTAGTTTGGTTAATTCTCTACCTTGAACATCTTGCAAGGGGTGCCAGCAAACATAGACTTTGTTCACAACTTGAAGATCTTTATTTTCCTCATGTATATTGGTCCAGGCCCCAAGTTTACAAAACAACAGTCAATACACACAACATACAAGTAGTTGCCTACATAATCACACTAGCGATAGATAACACAAAGATAATAAACTATAATGAGCTGGAGCAACTAACCTTGACAAGAAGACTGCGGAACCGCGACTTAACCCAACCCACCCATTCTCCTAACTCATCTTGATCAGAAGCCGAAAGACATATTTTGACAAACCGTGTGTACTTCTTTGTATAGGGAAAATTCTCAAATAGGCAAGTCCAATCAAAATCTGGTCTCAGGAGGTCCTGCAATATCAAGAAAAAAAGAGCTTAAGCAAATCCAAAGATGAATAAAAACAAACTACACAATCAGATTCCAAAAATACATCACAAATGACCATTGACAGTACTTACTCAGCAAAAGGTACAAGAGGTGTTACAATCAGGATATTCAATAATAAATAAATAAATAAAAGATACCTTAGTCAAAGCATGCCCTCGGAGGAACTCTGTCCTGATTCTGTAGAATGTGCTTTTGGTGATATTGGAATGGCAATATTCATGTGGTCTACATGGCAATCTAATGGGCATTAAGGACCGAATTTCAGTGGCACTTAAAGTCATCGGAAACATCCCATCCTGCAGAATTACTGGAGTTGGCCAAGGCCAAAAGGCAAACGTCTTAAAGAAGCTTGAAATCAAACCACTCAAGCTGGCATTTGGGTGACTTTGACAAATAAATGCTGCCAGAATGGCTAAATGGACTCCTCCGAAAAACCCAAGTAACTGCAAATAAATGTAGAATTAATAGGATTCAGCGGGAGGAGAGAGAGAGAGAGAGAGAGAGAGAGAGAGAGAGAGAGCACACAAAGCTGAGAACACATAAAGACAAAGCTCAAATTTGACCCAGACACCAAGCGTATATGCCCTTACATTACCATACACTCCTCGCCTTTTCGCCCATAATTTAACACATCGCAGCAGTGATTGGAATACCTGGAATAGAACAATCCAAGAATATATGAGATCTACAAGACTTCCGAAGGCACCAGGTAACACAAGAAAATTGAGAGCTACAAAAATATGCTGCTTCCAGATTCTCCTGTATGTATTAATATCAAAGGTAGCAGCAATTTTGAAAACAACCCCACAGGCATTCATGGCTTGATGCCATAGATAGCATGCTAATAAGAGTTCACTAGATCCTAATGCAGGTGCTGAGAACCCAAAAATAGAGGCATCAATTCTTAAGCCAGAAGATCGATTTTGCACTAGAAGAAAAATAAAAGCCATAGGCAGCCATAGATAGCATGCTTGATACCTCCATGTTTGGGAGAAGCTGAAGAATGCATTTGTTAGCATGAACTCCAGACAAACTTCTCCAGCTGGTTTCATCAATGTCCCTCAGAAAGAAAGGGTTGAGTATGTCCACATTCTGCAGATCATAACTCGGCAAATGAAATCTCCATATAATAAAGAAAAACAAAGAATAATTAACAGTGATTAAGTAACGAGATTGAAGACATACTCATTGCAAACATGTTCATGCAAACAAAAAAGGGGGGAATTTATTAAAATCAGCAACAATAAAAAATAAAAAAAAGGCTTAACAGGAAGATAATAGATACAGAAATTTACATACATGAGATCCTTGAATATAGAAACAACCATAGAAACTCACTGTTTTTGAAAGACAGAGATAGAGTTATACAGTCTTCTCACTCACCTCAGGGACAGATATCACTTTAAGTTGAGCATATGGAAGATCAATTGAGATGCCATCAAGTTTAAACCGCATTAGAGGAACTTTTGCATCCTTGACGCAGTGAACCTCAGATACTTCTGGTCTGCTAGTAAGCATGTCGTGTAGAACAATAAAAAAATCCTCCTGCATGGATTGCAAGATGACAAGTCAAGAGATGCTACTACCTGCACAATTCATATATGATATATATGAACAGGCAAATAAAAAGCTTACTGCCATAGTAGCGAAGCGAGGGCCAACACATAAAGCATCAATATCTGACTCTGAATTATGAACCTGAATAGAACCAAAAAAAACAGGTGACAAGAATGCATATGTACAATTATTTGAGAGGAGCGGAGCTAGAGAACTTTTGATGCAGAAGCTCCACTTTTTAAATTGAAAACCAGAATTTTATCCCTTTTGTATAGTTGGTTCTCTAGTATTGTTGATCCATCCTTGACCCAATTTTTGGACTTCATAGAGACTTCGGAATAATAAATTATTTATACATGTTTTAGGTGTTTTGTTTTACTTCTCTTATATTCTATATGGTTGGCACCCCTGTGGTGCCTTCCTAATAAAATCTTTATTATCATATATATATGAAAACTTCCCAAACATTCAAAAGTCCCAAAATTTCCAGTCAGTATTTTAAAACAGTGGATATGTAGATTCAAATGTCCCCTACCAGCCCTATTTAGGCTTTTGCTCTAAGAGGAGCCTCCTTTTGTTTAAAAATATATTCAACTGCCAGCCAATTAAGTGATAAGAATTTCACATTTGGATGTAAATTATCCTGCCAACCCCATTCAGACTTCTCCCTGGAACAGAACCTCTATGTATTAGGAAACTTAGAACTACTACCAATTACGAACCTATTGAATGCCAACAAGAAAAGCGCAGACCACATCTACAACAAGACGCCTAAAGGAAGACTATTTAAACATATTTTGTCTTCCAAGGATAGTAGCTAGATCTGGTCGTTGTAAAAAGAAGGTGCTATTCATTCCCATATCAATTCTAGTTGACGTGTTGCTACTTGCTAGCTATTAATAAGTGCAGCAAACAATGTCGGACACCAACACCTGATCATACTTATCCTTCATAGTTTATTATCCTCATTAAATTAACCAAACTTCTACGATTAGGAAAACTTTGTAAACTAAACATTAACAAGTAAATACAAAGCTCACTTAACTTTCCTTGTGCATGTGCTACATAATTCATAGTTACCACTATTTGCTACTGATGCATCTTAAATATACTATCTGTGTGTGGGTGGGGAGGGGGCCTTATGTGATGGGGTTGGTAACATGCTTTAACGGTAATGACATGTCCCTTAATCCAAATTTCCTTTAACTTGCATAATCAATTACCAATCACCACATCAGGCCAGCACAAGTATCAAAAAGCATTTTTATTGAATAAATGCCATAAAAAAGGAAGTACAAGTAAGCAGTTAATGAACTAAACAAGTTCAAGCTAACATTCGTAAATAAGACAGCCACCTGATACTTGAAGACACCATCTAAGAATTGAACACCAAGAAACATGGTATTCACTTCACCATGCTACTCATCAAATATAAGGAGCTTAATGTACATTGAATTTGAAAAGTAAAATAAATAAAGAAGAATAACAATAGACTTCCACAGGGAACAACACTGATTGACCCTAATATTTTACGAATTTCACAAAAAATCATCAAGAGTTGCAAAGGGTGGAGGATCAAAGCCCCCCAGGCCCAAACAAACAAGGGGAAACAAGAAAATGAAAGAAAGAGAAGAAAAAAATTCCAACCAAACGACTTACTCCAAGGCCGTACGATCCATACGTTAATACCGTGGCAGAAGCAGCTATAATGTAGTCGTTGCGAAGCCGACTTTGGTGAGCAACGCTCTTAATCCATTCCAACACAATCTGTGAGGTGACATGAAAGATTGAAATTCGCAATAAGCATCACATAACTCTGTTGAAGTCAGCAAATACTTACCATAAAGACTATCTCCTTAATCCGTTTTAACAACTAAGGTAACTGATGTCAATATGCAGAGATAAACTGAAATCGACATATAATTGAATTGCAAAATTAAATGGACCCCCATGAAGCTGTGTCCCTTGTAACGGAGAAAGAGAGAGAGAGAGAGAGAGGAGGGACCTGTTTGAGCTTCTCAATGGCATTTTTCCTCTTAATTTCCTCTTCTGAAGAAGGCACAAGTCCTTCGTCTGACATAAACTACAGACATCAAAAACAATCAACAACCAAATAAGGAATCGGCATATATGTTAAAATGCGAATCAAATTGGGTGTTCATATATAGCTTACCTGAAGCAGAGATCGCGACCTTGCCTCCTCTATTCGAACCAAAACAGCTGGGTTCAAAGCGAAACCAACAGGAGCGACCACGGGTGGACTGGCTGGAACCAATTGCGGCACCACTGGCCCATTGCTAGGGTTTATCAGACCAATGGGTGGTCCCCGAACGAAGGTCACAGGTGGGTTCACAGAGCGAAGATCAATCAATTGGTGAAAAGGAACAAAAATACCTTGATTTTGCTCCGGATATGCCATACACACAACTCAGATCAATTAAAGGAAATCGAAATCTCAGGCCCAAAGAAGACGATTTTAATAGGGTTTTTAATCAAAAGAAGAACAACTATTACAAACAAATATGTGTGTATATGAATAAATATATACAGAGAAAGAGAGAGAGAGAGAGAGAGAGAGAGAGAGAGAGAGAGAGAGAGGAGCTCTGGATTGAAGACTTCGAACTTTGAAGTTGGAGAGAGAGAGAGACAGAGACAGAGACAGAGAGAGAAGGAAAGCGAAGATGAACGAAAACAGGGTGGCTTGCTGATGATGGGTTTAGCTTTTTGAAGTTCAACGGTGAAAAACCGAAGAGAAGAACGGAGGGGTACTACCGTATGGTCCGGCTTTTGCTGGTCATCCACGTGTCGATACCGCGTGGGGTACATGTGTCCCCAAGTCGTTTGTTAGGTTGGAACCCATTTTTCTTTCATTCAACGGTCGAGATCTAAGCAGGCATTCATCACCAATAAGGTGTACATGCCCGACAGATATTAAAAATATAGCGAAAATAATATCTAAAACTATCGACACTATCTTTGTACTGAGATTCTTTTACTGGACTTGCGAGGTAAATTTTGATAAATTACTGTGTGAACTATTTCACCAAAGAACCAAACCATTGTATCAATGTTTACTGTCTTTTTTAACTAGTGTATTTTATTTTTTATTAAAATTTTCAATGAAAATTTAATTTTCTCTCTATTATGGGCCTTTAATTTAGGCTTTTGACTTAAAAAAATCATAACTAAAAAGTTAGTATAAAAAAGAAATAATTAAAAAGCCAAAAAAAAACTAATCTAAATGAGAGTATATGCTAATTAAAAATGATTCGTTGAATATCATGGTTTGTGGCATACAATAACTAATAGTAGTAATAGCTTTAAAAGAAATTATGGAGTTGTTGTTGATAAACTTTTTGTTACTTGAAACTTCGGGGGCAAGTTCACATGGATTCAAAAGAAATGACCGTTTCATGGGTAATTCTTCGATTGAAACAAGTTGTTTGCTTAATAACTCGGCTTTTAATTTTTTTTTTCCAGTTTATAACTATTAATGTTGAGACAAAATAGTAAAATTATTAATTTTTTAATTAATATATATTAATACATAATAGTTTAGACTTTTTTTTGTTATTTTTTCTATCAAATAGAGATAATTACACACGCGATGCGTGTGTAGAACCGCTAGTAATAGAATAAAAGCTCTTACAAGCTAAAAGCTAGGTGTCACTTTGATTTCTTGTACGATTGAGCTCTTGAATTCAACTAATCTAATGAACGTAATTATCAGAATAAGAAACATAAATAACACAAAATTACCTTACTCTCAAGATTCATTCGTTCCGACATAAAACATTTTTTATTGTAATTTTTTTTTTTATGTAATATTCTCAACTCAGACACCTTTCAAATAGAGATATTAGAAAAAAGTTGTTCATTTTTTTCTTTTTTTGGGTCTCAAAGGGTTGTGAAAATGAAGAACTCCTAAACGATAATGAAAAAAAGAAAAAGAAAAAAACTCTAGGTCTCTTTGAATATCGTAATATCTTTGGCACAAGAACATAATCTTCTATTTTTTTTAAAAAAATACCGAATCAGGTTCTTCTCCTGCCTATATCGCATGGAACATGTTAATTCAAATAATCTTCATTTATACTTGCTTGATTTAAATTGAGAAATCATGTTGGATTTATGAAATCATGAGATGACTCCTAATCTCAAATCAATTTGAAATTGGGCATGCAAAAAAGTACTATGCAGTTGTTAAAAAGAACTATGCTCATGTTGGTGGTTTAGGGGAGATTGCAAAGAAAAGTCAAAAGTTTATGCTGGCATTTATGCCATAATATTTCCTCACCTACTTATATAAATGCTATAATTAAAAGTTCTTGACATGATAAGAAATGAAAACCAAAAAAAAGAAGACAAAAACAGTTTAAATTTGTTATTATTATTATTTGTGTTTATATGATTTTCGTCTTTGCATTCCTTACCAATTGAGTAAGAAAAAACAGTTTTCCTTGTGTTCTTTTTTCTGATAGACTTTCTAAGCAATCAACTATATAATTAAGGGCAACCATTTGCTTGTATCAACTAATTTACCAGCTTATTTAAAATATAATTTTCTATTTTTTATGCTTTTTTTTTTAATTTTATGTACACTAATACAAAAGGTTTAAGCTACTTAGATGAGTGTTTGGTCTACCCAAGTTGTCGAAACGTTACGAACCCACTCATTTGGCGAGGATTTAAATTCACTGGCCTCTTCCTTTTCTCCAATTGCCTTGTACCGAAAAAAAAAAAAAAAACTTACATGAGCTAGCTTTTAAGTTTTTTAGACTTATCGAATAAGCTAGTTGTCACGCTTATTTTCTTTGGCATTTCATTGCCCAATTCATAATCCAAACTAAACCTTAATACACTTCTAAAATTAGAGAATTTTTCCAGAAATAAGCTGCTGTAATTAGCAAACTTCAGAGAAGCCAAACAGGCATTATCATTGCCAAGTAAATAGGCCAAAACTTCTACTATTGGGAGAACAGATATCTTCACCCAGACGTACCCCAAAAGGAAAAGAAGAAGATGAAGAAGGAGGAAAAAAAATCTTCAAACAACTGCTTTTATGAGCAGAATTTAGTGTTTCAAACTGCATTTGGTCTGAATTTCCGACTAAAATCACTATGAAAGCATCCAATCTCTCTGTAACGACAAACTACAAACTGCAAAATTTACCAATCAAGGCGAAATTTTCATTCAATTAGTGTATATATGTATGTACATGTGAGAGACCAAAATCAAAGCATGAAGTAATTAGAGAGTACAACCACAGAATATAAAGAAACAACAGAGAGTGGCCACCAAAGCTAAGGTCTCGACCACCGTGACGAAGGGCCACAACACGTTGTCAACCGAGTAATGGAACCACGACCAGAAGCTCAGCGAGGACCACCCGTCGGTGAAGTACGAGAAGTCAATTCCGGGCCACCGGAAAATCGATGACCTTATCCAGAAGTCGAGTTCCGGCCACCGGATCCTTCTCCTGCACATCCCCCTACACTCTCTCTCTCTAGGATCTGTGTCTTCTCTCTCTCTCTCTCTCTCTCTCAAAGTCTATGTTCTTGTATGTACAGTAGTGTTGGATGTTAAGAGGAATAATTTGGTTTGGACAAAAACATTTCAATATAAAGATGACTAGGAGGATATTTTGGGTAGGACAGTTGGGGTTGGGGTGTTCCTATCAGCTAAGTCTTTAATAAATTAATTACCTCACGTATGCCGAATTTTAAATTTCAATTTCAATGACTGAGATACCTAAATAGCAATAGCAAATTGGGCGTCGTAAACATGAAAACAACCTGAGCGTCACGGGTTTGAAAAATAAAAATATCTCTGAAATTGTATATCCTTGCATAAAGATAAAGTTATGTACAATTGGGTATTATTTTATTTATTTATTTTCATAGATATTGGTGCTGAGCCATATTAGTATGAATTGCAGTTGTTTTAGCAAAGATTGATCTTACCCTCCAAGAATAAATCAAGTGTAATGGGCATGTTTTTGAGTCTTGTGACATGTTTATTTATTAAAAAAAAAGAAAAAAAAGAAATAAAGAGACTAGTTTTTTATTCTTTTTAGGTATATTGAAGGAACAGAGTTTTGAGGATAAAAGAATGAGTTGAACCGTTGTCCTGTAGCTAACTACTTTTCTCAATTTTTTTGTTTTTTCCTCGGTCTATTATGAATGGTAGGAATTAAATTAATTAATTATGGAGTGTTATCTGATCAATGCATTTGTGTTACTTACCGCAAGTTGTTTACACTCACTTTCGGGGCGTGCATGGGTCAATTAAATTCGGGTTACCCAGTCCTCGAATTCCTGCGATTGCTAAATAAGCATAATTAAGGGATTCAATTAAAGTTAAATCAAATTGTTTGGTCTAATAATTGTAAAGCGCAAGTCTAAACGGTTGAATTAGTGTCCTGACCTGTCTTTGATCCTCTCTCCTACCTCATGGGACTTTTGATTAGACCCCTGGTTCGTTTCCTCCGTTGCTTTCACACAAATGTTCTTTAGACAAATGGGCTTTTGTAATTATTGATTCATTAATACTTTATCTGCCTTCATTGTTAAGATTTTGACCCCATAACCCCCAAATGACTGTCATTTTCTCTTGGTCTAGACATTTCTTGAAGTATTTCAAGAGACTAGTGAGGTGGATTTGCCACAGCACAGCACTGAACATTGAATGGTAGGAAACCGTGCTCTTCCTACCTACTTCAACTAGTAGTTGGTATCTATCGGTTGTTAGCTCTGCCATAAAAATTGTACACTTATATGTGTATATATATATATATATATGCAAGTAAAATTTTTAAGAAGATCTAATTGAACTCTCGAACTAAATTAATGAGCATAAATAATTTGCAAGAGAAGAAAATAATGAGAATGCGTCGATCCTCTTTGAGCCGAACGCATTCCGATGATTAATTTAACAAGTTTAATCACAATGAATTGAACAAAAGACTCTAACTTTATCTCTAGTGAACGTTCCTTATACCTTAGTAGTATGGAGTATTTATAGGCTTTAGAATGCTATAAGTCCTATAGGAAATTGTACTTTGTCTCCTCCTAAGAGTCAATCATTTTTGTATATTGTTTAGTGTCCTAATTCTTTTAGGAATGGACTTGCATATGCTAGACCGACTTAGTCCTTGTTGGATATGAGCTGTAATTACCACTGTTGAGGCTACCATCTGGGCATTAGTGAGTTTGGACTTCTCTTGGCCCAGGTCAGCAACCTGTTCTTAGGTGGGCCTGACCTATTGTATTTGGGCTTGGTTATTTTGATTCACAATTGCCCCCAGCCCTAGTGCTCTTTGGAAGGGAGCTAGGGCTGGTGTCACACAGCTATAGGCATGCGGCGCACACTCGGTGCAACCATCGAGTGCCATTTAATGAGATGTGATTGTTGGGAAGCCTGATTTTGGTACCGTCATTTCACTCTTTTCTGTAGACGAAGGGTTTGCCTCTCCAGTCAAAATAACTGAACGCTGATACTTCAGATACTCTACCTTTGCTTATTATCATACGAAGAAACAATACTCTTTGTAAGTCTTTCTCGTTTGTTCTTCTCTCTTTGCTCCCCATCCAAAACCCTAGGATTCACTGTCTGTCTTCCATAGCGAAAAAGCTTAGGAATATGCTAGCTAGTCCAGCCACCATTGCGGCCTTCAAACGTAGGTATAACTTCCCTGAAGGGGTAGAGATTAGATTAATCGGGCCTAAGGATGATGGCTAGTTTGAGAATGAGGAATGGACTCCCTTCCCTTTAATTGCCATTGTAGAGGGTGGACTTATGTTCCCAATTCACCCTTTCCTTACCGCAGTCTTAAATTACTATGGGATCGCTCACATCCAACTCCAACCTAATTCTTATAGGATAATCATGGGAATGATTAAGTTAAATAGGGGCCTGAACCAAAACTTAGGCCTCTACGAGTTTCATTACTACTATTTGATTGTAGAGTTGAGTGGTGCTAAGTCAGACCGAAAGAGGTACCATTTTTGGGTTAGGAGTGCTTTGAGATAGTTGGTCTAGTTCCTCCCTAGTTCAGGGAAGGGGATCGATGACGTTATTGTGAGGGTAAGCGGGCCATGGGAGTTCGAGAACATCTTAGAAGAGGTTCTACCAACAATGAGATGCCCTAGAGTCCCGAAGACAAAATGTGGAACTTTGCCTCATCTAACAGGTTTTTCTTTTTCTTTTATCTCTGCTTGTAACTGTCTTTGCTGATGTTAACATCATGTTTTTACTTTTCAAGTTGACTTCGGCATCAGAGACAAGTACATTGAGCACGTCGGTGTTGATATCGTTGCTCTCGACCAAGTTTGAGCATATAAGGGCGAGGGCGAGATGAGAGAAATTGGTCAAGCTGCTCACATATTGTTGGGTTACCCAATCCGATACTAGTCCTTCTCGGTAACTAATGGAGTACCAGCTGACGTGATTGCCACCCAGAAGGTGGAAGGAGGCCAACACCGACTTGGAGACTTTCCTATGGTCCTGCTATAACTTCTTGCTGTTGAAGGTGGCATGGAGCGTCCACAACCCCGCAATTTGGCGACCGTCCTTAAGAGGAGGGGCATAAGGAAGAAGGAGGGGGATGGAGCGACTGCATCCACCGACACAGCTGCTATTGCTTCTGCCACAAGTGCTTCTACGTTTATGGCACCTTCTGTCGTCACCGTCTTTGTTGTTCCCACACTGGTGGATTTGGTTGAGCCAATGTTGCCTTAGGAGGCGAAGAAGAGGAGAAAATTAGAGAAGGCTGCTGAGGCTGAGGGTGTTTCACAGAAGACGGCGTGCCCCAAACAGGAAGACAAGGGCAAGGAGAAGGGGTTAAGGACTGAGGAGTTTATAGTGCGGCCAAAGATTTATGGTAGTGCTATGACTTTTTAGGATTCCATCCTCCTTGGCGCAGATGTTACTGTTGGGGCTTTCTAAGCTGTTTTGTCTTCTAGCGATATTAAGGAACTAAGTGACACAGCCACCGAAGACTTGTTGATGGGAGTAACTCACACATCGATGGTGGTAAGGCATCTTGCCTTTGCTTTTTTTGATTGATTCTTTATCGGGTTTTTTTTACTGATGTTTTCTTTTGTTTATTCCAATCAGGGAGCGATTCAGAGCCTAGAGGTCATGTAGGGCTTCGATAGCCTGCAAGATCGACATAAAAGCTTACTGGAGAAACACGGTGAGTTGAAGAATCACTTTCATGACCGAGATCGGGACGCTCATACTCTGGAGATGGCACTGAAGAACAGCCAAGTCATCCTTGTTAAAACCCAAGCTTGCTTTAAGCAAAATAGGAAAATTTCAGTGTGGTGACGGTTGAGACTGCAGCTTTGAGGGTTCAACTTGTCGAAGCTTAGAGGTCGTCATCTAAGGCGAAAGCAGGCTTAGTGGCAACCACAATGAATCTAGAGAAGATAAAAGCTGAGTCACTAGCCCAATATACAAAGGGTTATGAGGATGACAGCGACTTCTATGAAGGACAAGTCAAACAGATCTGCGAGCAATTCTTTCTAGAAGGCTGGAAGGCAATCCTAAGGAAGCAAGCATTGGATAAGTCTTCTCTTTTCTGGACGGAAATACTTGCCCGGGGCGAAGATGACTTGGGATTCGATGCTGAGGCTGATGAAGACGGAGAAGAAGAGGCTCTTTTTAGAGTCAAGCCAACTAAAACTAACCTTACTGCCTATCTGTCTTCCATCAAGAAGAATCTTGCTGCTGACCCACCTTCTGCCAAAACTAACCTTACTACTGAGACTAACCTTGCTATTGACCCTCCTTCTATTGAGACTAACCTTGCTGCTGACTTGTCTTCTGTCGAGACCAACCCTGCTGCTGACCCATCTTCGTAGCTTTCTTTTTCTTTGTATTTTTACTTTCTTTCTTGTAATTTTGCCTATGGGCAAGACAGTTGTAGTCTGTACTTTATTTATTTATACAAGAAGTTTTTTGATCATCTCTGTTTTTATACTTCTTTTTACTTAAGCTAAGTATTTCGACTCAGGTTTTTCCTGTTATACTTTTGCTAGTTTATTGTACTTGATCTGAGTGAGTCTAGTTTCTAACTATGACCTTTCTTTTTTAGCCAAATTATTCTCTATTAGGAAGACTTAGTTTTCTACTAAATTTTTGATATGTCTTGGCCATTCTTGAGTCGACCTGCCAAACCCAGGCAAAAATAAGTTAAACACTTGGTTTTATTCAAAAAAATTTGGCCTTCGTCGGCCGACCTGCCCAACTTGGACAGGATCAAGTTTTTATGATTGATTTTTGTGACCTTTATTGGCCAACCTACCCAACTTGGATAGAACCAAGTTTTCACTCTTGGTTTTTGTGACCTTCATTGGCCGACCTGCCCAATTTGGACAGGTCCAAGTTTTTATGTTTGGTTTTTGTGACCTTCATTGGCCGACCTATCCAACT
>CM065387.1:695000-835000 GCA_033060915.1 Euryodendron excelsum | reverse complement strand
ATGAACATACCTTACACTTTAGTGATATGGGGTATTTATAGGCTTCAAAATGCCATAATTCCATAAGAATTGTACTCTGTCTCCTGCGAAGAGTCAATCACTTTTGGATATTATATAGTGTCCTAGTCTTTTTAGGAATGGACTTGCGTATTGCTAAACCGACTTGGTCCTTACTGGATTTGAGCTGTAATTACCATTGTTGGGGCCACCATCTGGGAATTAGTGAGTTTAGGCTTCTCTGGCCCAAGTCGGCAACCTATTCTTAGTTGGGTTCGACCTATTGTATTTGGGCCTGGTTATTTTGATCCACATTTTACAATAACAAAGTCATATTTCATTTTTGAAAACAAACATGAAAAACTAAAGGCTCATAAGGATTTTATTTTTTCACCTGAAGATCAAGGGTGGCCAAATCCTTCAACCCAATCTTCGTCCATGTTTGTGTACATACACTTGCATTTTTATTTTTGCATGGACAAACTTTGCTAAAAGTATGAAATCAAAAGAATAAAAAATATATTCTAAAAATAATTTTTATATGCAAAACATACCAGAATGATATAGCAGTGTTATTTTTAATATTTGTTTTGTCAATAATGTGCAAATTCAACCGACAATATTGCTATGGATTTTACAAGCTCTCTACCTTCTAATGTTTGATAAATTTGTTTTGAACTACAATTCAAAGCATGAGAAACTATAAGGTAGTTAAAGTATTGTTATTATTAATATTATCTTTAACTATTATTTTGTCTTCCAAAAGAAAAAGAAAAATGAAAATGCAATAATGTGATGATCTTTATGGTTTGCTCTAGGCAGCAACATAAATCGGACTAGAGCTGGGTCATATGTCTCTGGGCCAAGTTTCTATTCCAAAATGGCCTAGCCACAAATTGTTTTTTTTTTTTTAGGTTCAGCGGTCAGGAGTGTTCGGGCCAACTTTTGTGTACATCGATTAATCCCATCTCCGGTCTAGCCACAAATTATTGGTTGAAGATTCCAAAACAGTATATTATATACACTATTTCTATAGAAAGGCTAGTTTGTCAATGAGCTGAGTTAAACCGAGTTAAGTAGTGAGCTATTAAAACTTGGCTTGAAAACTTGTTGGACTTCAAAATGTGTACAAGTTTGAATTATATATCTTTCAGCCAATCTCAAATAAGCTCTAATTGAGATAATCATGAACTCAGCTATAGTGGTTTTCAATTCATATATTTTTATTGGTTTGAGTTAAAACCTTACTCAGAAAATTAACGAGTTTCAAAATGTATTCAAACTTGATTATTTACATAACAAGTTGATCTCCAAAGAGCTTTTTAAATATCTGAACACAAGTCGAGCTCAAGTAGCTTGTTTCATTTTACAACCTTCTAGATGTGTGTTTATATAGTGTTGAAATCATTGTTGCCAATATTGTATAGTAGCGGCCAGTGTGTATTGTATCGAACATAAAAACGGTACCAATGAAGGTGAGTTCCGTATGATCAAGATATAGGCCAATTATAAGTACTCTATTTTTGCGCGTTCAAAAATCTCCAGTCCAATCTATCACTTCAGTAAAACGTCACAACACTATCAAGCCCAAATAGGCTCTTTAAAACTAAAATCAAGTCAAAGCAGTTGCTTCCAGGTCTTGAGGGCCCAACTGAAGCCAAAATACTCAAAATGCCTTTTTGGCATTCTCTTACAATCTAGGCAGCTTTTTAAGATCGGGCGATCTCCGAAACCAACGCCACAAATAAGTAGATTTTCGAGACCAAGCGGTCTCTGAAACTAACATCACATCCAGGTAGCTTTCCGAGACCAAGCAATTTCTGAAACCAACACCACATCCAGGCAGCTTTTTGAGACCGGGCGGTCTATGAAACAAATCGCCACCGTCGAAGTGATAGAGACATTCACAAATTAAATGATTCACTATTAGCGTCTGTTAGCTTGCTAATATAGAATGTTCGTTAGGTAACTTCCTGAGATCAGGCAATCTCTAGAACCAATGCCTCACCGTTGGAGTGATAGAAATACTCACAAACCATTAAGCTGCCATAATGGCGAGAAATCACTCACAAATAGGTAGACAGCGGGTATGCCATCAAACCCCCGATGTCATGGGACTGAAAGCGCCTCTTGGTCATGGCACGTTTTCTGAAGAAAAGAGAGACCTCTGGAAACTAACTCGTCACAACCATCGAAGTGACGGAAACACTCGTAAACCCAAGTTAACACCGGCGTCTGCTAGCCTAACATGGTGAAAAATAACCACCCCTGGTAAGTCCAACCATCCAAGACTGTCCCCGGATAGTCCGACATGTTCAATATGCCATTTCAACTAACTTCGGACCCATTTTGATGATACCTAGTCAAAATGTTCGTTTTGCCCCTAAGAACCCCTAACACGCTCACCGAGAAGTACAAGTCCCCCGAAAGGGTAAGACCATACCGAACTACCTATAGGTAGTTAGACACACTCTTATGTGAGAATAAAGTCCACCCCTACCTCATTCTGGTAAGTTTCGATCAAAATGACCATTTTACCCATGGAGACTCTGACTTGCTCCCCCCACACCCACCGCGATGGAGGTGCTTATAGTTTAAGTGGGAGAATTCCCATTATCGTGTTCTCCCATGAGACTTGTACCAATCTAGCAATAGAAACGGGCAAATATCATAAATCTATGCAAATTGAAATTGCAAACCAAGAGTGGAATCGATACCTATGGTAACTAAAATTGACCGAAAATCTTTTGGTGCTTGAGGATCTGTGTTACTACCAACTAGGCAAACAATTAAAATGAAATTGAAGCCAACAACTTAATTCTAGCTAAAGCTATTTGATCAATATGAGAATTCTACGACAACAACCACAATTATAACTAAATTACTTTGTGATGTAACCGAAATTTCAATGAAAACAAGTAAGGATTTAACTTGATTAAAAAGGGGGTTTGGGTTCAAATGTTCCAATCTACTAATTCTAACTAGGAATTTGAAAGGGGGAGTTTGGGTTAACTCAAATCAAGAACCGTCCAAAGGCCCTTGATTCGGAAAGTTTAGCTTTGAAAATTTATAAATCTCTAATTATTTTGGAATTAAGTTTTATCACCATTCATGGTTTCTTTAGAAATAAATCACATGTTATTAACTATGATTATAGATCTAAGATTTCTACAACAATTAATTCTAATATAATTAGAGAAAAGATGAAAAATAGATATTCAACAAGATTGAGGACTCCCTTTTCAATTTCCATGCCTTCCTTGGTAGATCTTCGCATTTGTTCCCAAACAATGAGCTTAGTTTGAAGATTCCGTAGTTGAAAACTTCTCAAAGGATAGAAACAACATTCTTGACTTCAAATCAAAAGTGTATATATATATTGAACTATAGAAAATGTGAAGGATTACACTTAAACAACACTAGAAATCTAACTAAACACTTCCTAAAGCCCTAAATACAAGTTTTTTCCCTATTTTTCCTCTCTACTCGCAGCAGAAACCCTAAAACAAAACATAACCTAACTTTTTTTTTGACTGTTGGATTGTAGGGCAAATCTGCACTCACCGTTCGAAGTGCGTCCTAAGGCCGTCTGAATAGCGTCCAGACGCATCGCCCGGACGGTGGAATGATGGTTCGGACGGTTATTTCACCTTTCGGATGGTCTTCAGATGTAGAATCTCGGCTCTGTATTTCTTCGAACTAGAAAAGACAACTCTGTTATAGCTTAGAACGGGAAAAGACGACTTTGGAATGGCTTTAAACGGGAAAAATCGACTTTGGAACTCTGATCTCCGTCGTAGTGTCCAAACGCTAATTTGCTCGTCCAAACACACCGTCTGAATGGTCTAACCGTCCGAACGGTTCATCCGGATGGACTTCTTCTCTTTAGGCCATTTTCACCATTTTATCACCAAAAACCTAAAATACATATAGAAAATCACTTTAAATCAATTTATTGCTAAAAACTTATTCTAATACCTATATAGAGGCTAACAAACACTTAATTAAGGGACAAAGATTACACTTTTGGAGTGGAATCAGACTTAAGTCTCCGTTCCAACCACACTAGCTTTGGAATTCAAACCGGCATCCACCAGGATACACTAAATGAGATCCCTGTCCAATGCCAAATGAGTCCCTTGACTCAAAATATGCTTAAGTCATTAAAACCTTTGCGAAGCGTATCACAGACGCTCTGCCTAGGTTGACTTTTCCTTAATTCCCTGACTAAAATGCATCATCAAATGACTTGAAAAATACGTAAATTAAAGAATTTCTGAAAACCTTTCCAGACATCTTTCCATCGATACGGCTCGATTGAAAATATAGCTTCTCGAAACATCCGATCTCGTGGCTCGAAAGTTGCCACTTTGAAAAACTTGGAGCATCTCACAGAGGCTCCGCTAGGGTTGACTTTTTTTTTTTTTTTTTTTTAATTTTCTGATTAAAACACACCATTAAATGACTTAAGAAATATGTAAATTAGAGAATTCCTTAAAGCTTGTTCGGAAGACCTTCCATCAGTACGGTTTGATTGAGAGGGTCGCTTCTCGAAGGCCACAATCATATGGCGCAAAAATTGTCATTTTTGAAAACCCTCAAAGCATCTCACAGACGCTCCAAAAAGCTTATTTTCATCTAGAATCCTTTGGAGCTCCCTAAGGGTTCCTGGTTTATGAGAAGTAGCGAGGCAACGTCGTGAACATGATTGAGTTTTTTTAATCTTTCCTGGATTGCACAAATTTCAAGGCAAAGTTAGTATAAAAGTTATTGACAACAAAGCATGTGCCACATGCACCCAAATCTTGATCAGATCGGATAAAACTTGCCTTGCAGCCCAAACTGGGGTAGTACAAGGAGTGCCATATGACGCTCAACCATTGGCCCAGTATAGGCCTTGGCCTGATTGTGGCTAGGTGCATGTAATACATGTGCTAGGCCCCAAAATTTTTGCCAATAAATATCAGGCCACCCCCAGGGTAATTCAAAGCTAAAAACAGTGGGGACACTCTATCTAATTCAACACAGAACCTTGAAATTCTAAAAAACCTAAAGTCATCCAAAGATCCAAGCTTCTTTAAGCATATGCAAGCCTATCCAAGCTCAAGACTATTCAATAATGGTGGTTTGAAGGTGCATAGAAACTAAAAGTGAAGCTCTCTTTACATTTATATCTCTCCCACTCCTTCTCTTCTCCCTCCAAGCTCACTTGAGCTTTCTTTATTTTAACCTTCCTTTCTAGCATGCTTGGAATAAGAAAGTTGTTAGGCTATGCTTAGAGGAAAGCCTATAAGAACCACCAGTTGAGGGACTTTTCACAGGCTTACTTGATCATAGTATGGTCCTAGAGCCCTTTGCAATATGGTGTAACCTTTAACCTTGTATAATTCATGACCTCCTTGCATTATTGTGGTTACCTTGCTCATGTATTGATTGTCATGGTCTTGTTTTTATGCTCAAAACTCTTTTTCAAAACCACCATTGGTTCTATTTTCAAGAGTTCTATAAAGTTCATGCTAAAATGATTTTCAAAAAGTGTCTCTAAATTGGAGTTTCTTAAAGTTTAAGCCAAAAATCCTAATTTTTCAGGCCTTAGAAAGCCTTCCTAAAAATCTTAACCCCCATTTTGTATATTTTCATTTTACTCTTTTAAGTTGCATAAAAATGGTTTTCAAAACCCCATGTCCAAAAGAGATTTTATATATCTTCAAAAGTTTTCAAAACAACCCTCTTCAAAAGAGGTTTTCAAAATCCTTACTCTCTTAATTTTTCATCAAAACGATTTCCAAAACTACTTGTTCAATATTGATTTTTAAAGTTTTGCTCTCTTGAGATTTGAGGTTAGAATGGTCCCAATGGAGCCCTCTCTTGAGTGATTTCCTATAAATGAGCCGCATGACCCCTTGCTCATTTGAGTGGTTTTTATTTTGCTAAAGTGGTTTTTATTTTGCTAAAGTGGTTTTTAAAACTACTCTCTTCCAAAAAGGCATTCAAAACCTTTATAAACCTTACACTTACTTGAGTGGTATTAACTGTTGGGAACTTCAAAATTTTTCACGACCCGACTATAGTGCATATGTATAATACCAAAATTTTTTATCTGATTAGCAAAGACTAATCTATGTGATTAGAATCATACCTTCGAGATTTCTCTAGTTTGATCCCGAATAGCAGCAGGTATGAAATTTGAAATCCTTCTACTTCAATCTCGAACAGCAAACAACAACAACAAGTATGAATCAATTGCTCGAACTCAACCTTCGAACTTTTATTGTATCCCTCATACATGTCTTACTCCAGAGAGAGTAGACTCATAGCTGCTAGGGTTTCTCTTGAGTTAGTTAGTATTCTCTAAGTGTTAATAACGTATATTTGGCTTGATCCTTAAGGAAATCGTCTCTAGAACTCACTGGATTTATACTTCAATCGTGACACCCATTCTCTTGCGAGGGTTCAATTTCCGAACATCTTCAGAGCGATACACCATACCCCTTTTAAAACCTTTTCAAAATCTATTTCAAAAGAGCTCCAATTCTATTCTAATTCAAAATCTATTTTCAAAATTCCCTAATCAAGATTTCAAAACATCCCTAAACTCTCTTTAGTTATTTTTAAAAATATTTCAAAACTCTCTTGAGTTGGTTTAAAAAACATTCTAAAACTCTTTTAAGTTATTTCAAAAGTATTTCAAAACTCTCTTGAGTTGTTTCAAAAAAGTTTTCAAAACTTCCTTAAATTATTTCAAAAAGTTTTTAAAACTCTTATGAGTTGTTTCCAAAAATATTTCAAAACATTCCAAATCAATTTCAAAAGCTTTCCAAAACTTTCTTGAGTTGTTTTCGAAACACTTCAAAACATTTCAAGTTTTATTTCAAAAACTTTTCAAAATTCTTCAAGGTTCAAGTTTAGACTCTCTTCAATTCAAGTTTCAAAAACCTTTTACGACTCCCATGAATCCATTTTTAATCCTGCTCTTGCCCAAGCTACGAATGACCCGAGTCTCACCAAATAAAATATGTAGATAACTTAAAATGGTGCAATCATAACCTTTATTTCAACTCAAGTTTTCTTTTTAAAAGTTTTGTATCAAGTCAAAATTTTCATCTCAAATCACTTCAAAACTTTCTATTTTTAAACATCTTTTAAAAACACATGTATTATTCATCCAAAAAGTGTTGACCAAATTTCATTTTCAAAATTCTAAAGGAGATAATAAGTGGATATTAATAAATGGTAATTTAAGTAAATGAACTAAAAGTGACTAGACATGTAGGTACTAAAAGAATGAGGTAGAGTGATGATATTAGAATACTTTCTCTACACGTAACCAACCTCCGGACCAGAGATTTCTATTTCAAAGACCAAAACCGGAGTCACGTTTTTCAAAAGGGCTTTAAAAAAAAATCTTTGTTAAAACTTAAAAACCGTTTTTCAAATTCAACTCCTGTCGCACTTATTCTTCTAGAAGTTCAAGTTCTAACAGAGAGAGTACCATACTTTTCTCGAGTCAAAAGGGCTTAGGTAAAAGTCAGGGCGCGAAACCAATACTGGTCAATACCGGCCGATACCGGTGGTATTAGGTGGTACCGACCGATAACGAATATACCGGACAATACTGGTCTTTGTCTAGTTTATTTTAAAAAATAATTTAATTTATTATATTTTAATAATGAATATCTATTAGAACTTGTATTGGACTATACAAGACAATAATATGTCTTTAAATATTTTTAAATATATATATTTAGAGTGAATAACACATTTATGTTATGCTAAAATAATTTGTTTGTTGAATAATATGTATCTGTTATAAGTAATGCCATATTTTGTAAAATATATTTTTTATAAATACATAAAATTTGTAATGATAAATCCGAGATGGTATCCAGTATTTTACCGGTTTCGCTATATATCATACCAATAACAAAATTGGTATACTGGCCGGTATGGTATTAATAACTATGGTTGAAACTCTATAAACATTATAATTATCTACAACTACGCACACCATAATTATTGTGTTTGTAGATGATTTAAACTAAGTTGGGTAATAAGTTGTTTAAATTTAACTTAAAAATTTAACAAAATTTAAAATGAATTTAAGCTTAATTCGATACTTTTTGAATTGATTTCAAAAGAGCTTAATTGAATTGGTTATAAGCTAAGTTCAAGTATCTTATTTTCTATTTAATATTAAACTAATTTAATTTACAATTATTTTTATTTTTTTTTGGGACAAAACACCTCCCCATTTGAAACTAATCTTAGACAAAATTTTTAATGAACTAAACACAAATAAAGATCGGAGATAAATCTCCACTTGATAATGCGACCCACGCTAATTTTTCGGCGATGAGATGGCAAAATCAAGTGGCTGCACAGGCCTAGGAACTTACTTCGAAGAGACAAATCCTGGTGGTGGAATATTCCCAAAAAAAATATCTCAGAATCAATAATAAAACAAAGCCCTAACCCTAGATACCCTCATACGCGTGGCACGTAACACCGACTGAGGTGAAAAGGAAATACAGAGGGAGCGCCGCAAAGACCTAATAGCACAAGATATACGAGTTTGCTCGCGAGTGCCGTCGATCTACTGACACGTCATAGATCCGCGTCAGTTCGTGATTCAACGGCTGAGATCAAGGTATTGCAGAGCGCTTCTGCGTAGAGCGAAGAAGCTCCTCTATTCCCTTCTCTGTCTCTCTTGCTTCCCTGGTTTTCCTTTTTCATTTTCCGAATTTAATTTTTATTTTTTATCTCTGTTTTCTGGAAAAATTCTGCAGAGAATGAAAATCATGGAAGAAGAGAGAGAATTCGAAGAAATTCGTGAAGACGAAGTGGACGCTGAGGATGAAGAGGATACTGAGAAGATCGATGGTGTGGAGGAGGAAGATGGAGACGACGATGATGACGAGGACGACGACGGTGAGGACGACGACGACGACGATGATGAGGATGAGGAAGTCGAGGACGATGAGAGGGAGGTGTTGCAGAACTCTGGTGGCCCTCCGGTTCACCCAGTAGATGACGACGAGGAGGATGATGAGGACGATGATGATGAGGACGACGACGGTGAGGGCGACGGTGACGACGACGACGACGACGACGGTGAAGGGAACGACGAAGACGACGAGGAAGGCGCCGAGGTGATTTTGCTTAAATCTAATTTTTTTTCGTAATTTTTGATATGCGACGTGTTGAATTTGTCCAGATCTGGTTGTTCTGTTATTCTTTCTCTGAAAAAAAAAAAAAAAATTATGTGCTGTTCTCTCTACTGTTAGCTTTGTTTGTTTTGATGGAAAATTTTACCGAAAGGTTTTTCCGAGTAAAGAAAATGAGTTTGAATTGTAAAAATTTAATCTTTTCCCCTAAGGTTTACTGGAGAAACTCGTTGATGTTCCAAACGCTTTACCTTGAAACATCTAGTGAGATGGATGAGTTTTTTTGGCAAAAAATTTTCCGGAATTAAGTCTAGTAACTGTTTTCCATCATAGTCAACGTTTTTCCCTGGTAGAGTAATCTCAAAATTTGCTTTTTATGGTTTTTGTATTGCTGTTTGTTTGAGGCAAGCTTGATCGTTCCTGTTGATTCCACAATAAACGTATGTTTTTCGTTGGTTACTTTCATTTTTTATGCAGATCTGTCTATATATGTGAATATTTGTAACCTTCGCCTCTAGTATTTTGCCATAAATTTCTTCAATGGTTGTACAGAAATAAGAAGGCTAATACATGAACAAGTTGCACAAAGCTCTGGTTTTTCTTTATGTTTGCATTTTGCACCATTTTATTCGTATTCATAATCATAATCTGAAATTGTCTGGGATTTGTAGATCTGAGTCAATAGCATCATATTTATTATTACCAATCCTTTTTTTGCCCGCTTTTCCTCATAAATTTTTTTCCCTTTTATTCATGTAAGAGTCCTTGAAGTCCACCTCTTAATAGGTTCAGTTAATTGCCTTGGACACTTCAGTGGTCAATGGAAAACTTTTTTCTGAAATGTTTTCTGTAATAAGAAATGAATTTTGGGGTGTGATAGGATGTCTTCTAACTACAGATCGGAATGACCATTCAGCTGAATGGATCCTTCAAAGTAGAATACTTATCTTCCTGAAATGCTGGGAGCTATGGAGCCCCAAGTTTGATTCTTCTGTTTCCAGTTGGTTCTTCAGGCTTTTTATTCTGCTGCTTCGTTTTCTGTGTTTGATACTTGGTTTCTAGGAAATTAATGATATTACTAATGGCATTCTTGAGCTGTCATAAAGTTCTGCGAGTGTGCTGATTTCTGTCATTTCTCATATCTTTCTTCTTATTTTTTATTTCTGGAGTTTCATTACCATGAAAGCTTGAATTACCTAGTAAGCGTCTTTGTTAGTATTATTATCTGTTGTGAATGCAAATCGGAAATCGCCTGGAAATTATACCATGTGATCCTAGTCTTAAATTGCAAATTTAGGGGATGGTGTTGTCTTTCTAATGTTTAAAATTTTAATGGTCCATTGTAGATAGGTTAATGTAATTTAGGTTCTGCCACATGAAAGAAGTACTCTAGTCATAGCCGCCATAATGTTGAATCAGATTATTTTGCCTCATGAGTTGACACATACCCCCTTGTTGTCTTGTTGATTAAGACTAGGGACTACACTCCTCTTGTTTAGAAAAAAAGAAAGAAAAGGAAAATTGAGAGAAAGAGGGTGTATTGTTTAACGGACATGTTATAGGGCAATTGTGCTTTTTAGAATTCTCATTTTTTTTGCATGCAGATTCGATTAATGCCTATGTATAGGCAAATACATTTTTTTATTTTTTACCCTTCTTGTTATTGTTATTGTTTAATTGGTGATACTAATATATTAATTAGGACTATTCTCTCTATTATATTCTGGTACTTAATGTTCACCTCCTTTTGCGCGTTCTACTTGTATAATCAAAAGAATGGTACCATGTTTTGCTTTAAGTTCTTGGTTTTGGCATTTTCAAAAAAGCTTTGGATTTTGTCCTTACTATCATAATAATTGTTAATTATTAGTATTATAATGATTTCCAATATTAGCAATATAATATCCTACCCACTTCTCCTTAAAATAAGTGGGAAAACCATTCTTCAATTGCCGACTCAGTTTTATTTGTTTTCTCATGGATACTTTTGCTGCTACTCATTTGCACTGGCTTTCATTTCTAGCCCCATGTACATCATCTCACTTGCATTCCCTACAAAGATTCTTGTTCTACGGATATTGCATCTGTTCTTCCTCTTTGTGAGTATCTGCTGACAACTTACCTTTAAATGACCACTTAGGAGGATGTGGGAACTGAGTACCTTGTTCGACCTGTTCCTCATGCTGAAGAAGAGGAGGATGCCAGTGATTTTGAACCAGAAGAGAATGGTGAGGGAGAAGATTTTGGTGAAGAGGACGAGGAGGATGATGATGATGCTGGTGGGAAGGTTGAAAAAAAAAGGAAGAGATCAGACAAAGATGACTCTGGTGACGATGATGATGATGGTGGAGAGGATGACGAGAGACCATCCAAACGATAGGGGTGGTCCCCTTCTTGGGTTGAAGCACCCTTGACAAATAGGTCAATCTCTCTCTCCCTCTCTTAGAAATCCATCTTATCTCTTTGTAGAAAGAAGGATAGGATGATGCTTCATGGATGCTGTTCTGCCTTCCTGTAATATCTTGTTCCAGTACTGTTATGGTTAAAAAGCTTTCATCTTGGAAATGCATGGTTAATATGGGGTGAGGCTTTGGTTTAGGTCTGGTGTAAGGTATTATGATGTTATATGAGGTCTAAGTACTTTATTTTCATATTAATTGCCTGTTCGTATGTTGGGTTCCAGTTCTAGTGTATTACCGGTCTCTGGGTTGTTAAGGTATTTTCTGGATTTATGTATTGTTAGGCCGTTGTGAGAAAAAAAAAAAATTGATCTTTTTTTGCTACTATTAGAATATAAATACCGATGATTTATATGCTTTAATTAATTCCTTAGCATTTTGATTTGGGAGATGAAAACATGAAAGGTTAATAGGAATTCTGGAAGTGAACATAATTTTGTCGCAATGAGGACTGTTTGGGCCTTGGTGGGCAAGGTTGCTTGGCGCGGACCATATCCGATACTGGGGTCAATATCACAATAAGCTAATAATAAAGTGGGCCGATGTGAGTAGGTTATTGTAGTACAAACATGGTGAAGCCCAGCGGGCTGCTGATATGGATTCCTCTCAAGATGTATGGCTAACATCCTAGAAAACTGGAATTCTGGGATTAGCTCGAGGTAAGATCTAGGCCTTCATTGAACTTAGACTGGGCTTTCTCAAGTCATTGAGCCCAAAAACGAAACAAAGGTGCAAGATTATAAGAAGTGCAAGTACAATCCAGAACTCGAACAAAACCTGATAAAAGGGGTACTGGACTAATGATTACGATGAAATGGGCATTTCTCCGTTTTAAATTATTGTGGGACCGTTGGTGCACATGCCATCGCCCCTCTTTTTCTTCGTGGAGTAGTTTTACGCTTTTCTCCCTCCTTACCTGATGTGGTGAATCTGGTGATGGGCGGGCACTAAACAGCAGTGGAAGGAGGAACCAGAGTTAGGGGGCCATTTAAGTAATTTAAATATCTTCGTGGGCTCCACTCGTCCCGCTCTCGACAAACGGCGTTGGCTTTGATTGTAGTTAGCTAGCGCGTCCCTTTCGGACTATATACGCATATATATATCTCCGTCCCCCCTTTTAGTTTCTGTATCATTTTAGCTGCTGTAAATTAACCTGTTAAATCTTTTGCTTTCACATCTTCTTTTGTTTTTGGGTACTGACGAACGGTGCTGGATCTTTGATTGACAGATGGAATAGAACGACTCGAGTTAATCGGTTTGGAACCCTCGACGACTGAGTGGTCAGGTCAGGACTCAGCTGCCAAAACTCGCCAATACTTTGTTGAAGCTTCTGGATGAGGGAGGCGGATGACAGGTGGCTCCCACTCGGGTACGCGTCAACATGTTGCCTCCACAGAGTGTTTCCTTGGATTTGAACTGTTCATACCGGCCATTCCTCAAAATACTCAAGATTTTTTATCTCAATATGTCACGTATTAATAAATAAAATTTAATAAATATTATTCGATTTAAATGTACGTTTAATTTTGTTAATTTTTTTTAATTTTAAATAAAATCATGAGTTTAAAAGATTCTGAATATTAAGTTTTGATGGGAGCCGATCTCTCCCTCATCAGGCCAGAGGTTGTGGGGTTTCGTGATTAGCGGTCCTAGGTAAATACTGGATGTCGGTGAGATATAAAACCATTCTACGCTCTTCAAGAATGGCTGTCCCCATCCATCCTTGTAACAATCATTGATATATGTATATATGCCATCCTGCAACTAATCTTCATTCTACCACGGTTATTTATATACATGTATATATATATGTATATACCCGACCAGAAGTGGTCTACTTTAGATTTCGGTTGATGACTCCTTATCGGCGACTCGCTTTCACCGAGTTAAAATGGCTATGTTGTGTGGATAGAATAGACTAAGAGCTGCAATTACCATCCTATGAAAAGGGCTTTGCTTCCAATTTTTGCCACCCACAACTACAATTATCTACCCCCGCTACAAAAAAAAAAAAAAAAATTATTATCCAGGTCAGAGCTTTCATAAGTAATTATCATCCATTGATATTTTTTCGGTTAAACATTGTTTTACTGATAGACAAAAAAAAATCTTGACAATAACACTGCGCGATTTAGATTACAAAGTGCTAAGTAAAAAAAGTCATGTTTGATTGAATGGTAAAAAAAATCATATGCTAAAGTTATAAGCTGGTAAAATTTACATTCTTGTCCAATAATAGTTCAAAATCTTTGATCTCTAAGCGCTTTTCCAAAATAGAGTAGAATAATGTGGTTAGCAATTGCAATAATTTCTCACCTATGATACATGTTTTATAAAAAGACTACACCCAGCCGAAGTTTTTACTAAACTTTTTACATTCTTACTAAAACGACGTCGTTTTGAATTTAAAAAAAAAAAGCCTAAAAGCTAAAATTTTAAACAAAAAAAAAACAGATATGAAACTCCAATTTTTTAAAAACTTAACACTAACTTATCTTTTTGAGTCATAAACCTCTTCAAAAAAATACTGTTAAAAATAAAAATTAATAAAAAAAATAAATACAACTGAAAATAAGTAATATTTAAAATTAAAGCAAATATTTATTTTCAATTGTATTTGTTTTTTTTATTAAATTTTATTTTTGACAATATCTTTTTAAAGAGATTTATGACCCGATAAAATAAGTTGGTGTTAGATTTTTAAAAAGTTGAGTTTCATATTTTTCTTTGTTTGAAATTTTAGCTTTTAAACTTTGCATTTTTTTTTTTTAAATTTAAAACGACGACGTTGTTTTGGCAAGAATGTAAAAAGTTCGGTAAAAACTTCAGGTTTAGTCTTTCCGCATATTTTAACTCATATTGTCCGGTTTACGAGAATGGTAATCGATTACCTAGTCAAAATCATACAAAAATATCCACCCTTCTCATCTCAATGGTGTTGGCTTAACCATTGACTAGCACTGCTTTTGTCGACTGAAAAAGAAATGCAGTGAAAACAGGGGCGGGAGTGGCTTTAGCACTTTATGTTAGGATAATAGCAAGAAAGGCGTGGCATTTTCACAGTTAATACAAATACTTACAAATATTTGCCAACTAACTTCTCCTACTCTCAACCAAAACTTCGTATTTATAGTCCCTCTCTCTCGCTCTGTGTCCTACGTTTCTGATTTCGCTCGACAATTCACCGCTATATCTACAAGCCTCATTCTCGCAACAAATCTAGGGTTCATTCTCGACTGTCGTTTCTGCAGGCACTACAGATCTGGTTTTCCGAGTAGCGATATAGACATATACATACAAACGTATACATACTTGTAATGCTCATTCATGTACAGATTCGGTCACTGTAAATTTTGCTCCACGGCGTTGCTTAACCCTCGACAATGGTGATCTACGGACCTTTAACCCCTGGTCAGGTGAGTGACTTCAACTATGATGTTTGTTTTCTTTCTTGGAGCTTCTATGCTATCAGATCTTCCACCGACAATGGAGTCGTGTTAGATTTGGGAAGTTCCGTTGCAGAATTGTAGGTACAATACAGGGTAGATGATTGTTATGTTACCGTTATTTCACTTTCGCACTATCATCGCACTACTGTGAATTTCATCTTTCACTTTTTCAGGGAAATACAACAAATATATTTGCATTTTTATCTAGTTGTTGAATATTGTATTTATGTGTGTGTAAATGGATATACATATATGTTGACATATCTGGTGCATCTCCCAATTGCAGGTGTCATTTTTGCTTGGAATTATCCCTATATTTCTCGCTTGGATATACTCAGAATTTTTGGAGTACAAGAAAAATTCAGCCGCATCCAAATTGTTAGTTAGACTATTCTTCAACTCTGAATACTATTTATTCCTGTCGATTCTGTGCAGTGCATATTCCCTTACTAAGTTTATGCACTCTGGCCATGTTTTGAGTTTGACGTGTTTTCCCACCCATATATGTCCGCATGATAAAGCCTTCCACCAGCTGCCTTTCTTTAAATTTAATTGTTAGTTTATTGAAAATTTTGACAATGTGAACTTAATACAGATTATTTTATATCATTGTAGATATTGCTTTCTGATTTCTATTCACTCTTTAAAATTTGCTCCTCTTCTTCTCTGAAAGGCTCTTACTAGGTCTGTTCACTTGGTTATAGGATCCATGTAGCCGACCCCAAGTAGTTGGGAAATGGCTTAGTTGAGTTGAGATGAGTATTTTTATGGTGATGAAAAGACTGAGTAACTGATTCTGCATTCTATTTGTCATAATAGAATCATTTTAAGTAAGAAAACAGGGATATTGTATCTTATCTTTTAAGTCATACTTTCTGGAAAAGAAAATGCTTATCATATATAATCAGGTCAGAGAGAGAGAGAGAGAGAGAGAGAAGCATCCTTGTTTTGATGATTTCGATCATCTTTGGCTAGTTAGTTTACCTTGTATTGCACTAAAATTATTCTTCTAATCAGAATTGCATTAATAGAATTCATGAACAATATGACATGAACAATATGATTACTATTGTAGTGATATAATTATGCTATTCATTTGGATATTTCTTTAAAACTGCACTATTATAAAACAGTCAATAACATTTCAATAAACATGTAGTTCATTGATGACTTCCATTAAAAGACACCAATTCTTGAAAAGAAAGGTGTTGGTAGAAAATTCCATTTGATAGGTATGCACATGAAATATGGATGATATCTGTGCTGATAGTAACTGATATATGAAGTCTCGCATACGGAGATGAGTACGTTTATGTGTGTTACTGTAGGTTGCTAGTTACAAGTTTTGCAGGTTGAGGTGATTGTTCAAAAACACATGTAAAGTATTTGATGTATGAGCAGTCTTTTTTTCATTTTTATTCTTTACTTTTTTTGTTTTGGGTTGGGGATTGCCTGCAACTTCAGGTGTTGCGAAACACAAATTGTTTTGGGAGTTTTTAGTTGATATTTTGAGCTCTTTCTGAAAAGTTGCTGAACCTTGTGGAAACTGGGATAAGATTATAAAATTTGTATACTTTTTGCTTGAAAGAGAATGAGGAAGCATTGACCATGCATATAATTTTCCAGAATCCGTGAATCACAGAACTTAATTGTAAATGAAGTTAAACTGAACAATGCTTGTTGCAACTTCCAACTTACTTTTTCCTAGTAAAGAATATTTACTGTATGGTTCTCTATTCTGAAGCTAGGCAGGGAGTTGTCTTCCTTCCACTTTTCCTCTTTAACACTTCTATGGTTTGCTGGCAGGCATTCTGATATCAGCTTGGTTGAGTTGGGAAATGAAACAGTTAAAGAAGATGACAGAACTGTTTTATTGGAGGGGGGAGGTCTCCAGCCAGCTTCTCCTAAAGCTCGGAGTTCATCTGTCACGTCTCACATTGTCAGGTTAGTATAATTAGCGGTTTTCTTTTTGATTATTTATCATGAATCTTAACTAGCTAAGTTTACATTCTTTTTGTTCGTCTTTTCAGATTCTTGCTAATGGACGAGTCTTTCTTGCTTGAAAATCGATTGATACTGAGAGCCATGTAAGTCTTTCGTCTTCACAATGTGAAACCATAAGTTTTTGGAATTTGAAGAACATGACTAGAAAGTTTGACTATCTATCTCCCTCTCTCTCTCCAGCTCGGAATTTGGTGCCCTTTTGATATACTTCTACTTATGTGACCGAACAAATCTCTTTGGTGAATCAAAAAAGGTTTTGCCAATACCCTCATCTTGTTATTTATACTTTTCATTCCTCATTGCTCAAGTTTGACCCTGTCTTCAATGAAGTATGTACTAGACCAATTTTAAACCTTAAGAAGAAAAGTTCACGTAAAATTAGTAATGGCCAAGATCTTCTCTTATGATTTTCTGAATCCATTATCAGCTATAATTTGGTCAATCTGCATCCATCAGCCAAGTCCCAGGTTTTTTTAGGCCTGTGATGCCGTTAAAATTAATTCGTTGTTCATTTCAATGTTGTGTCTTCTTATTAGCTTCATTTGTGTTTTTGCAGAGTTACAATCGGGATCTATTCTTATTTCTCTACTTCCTTCTCATCATAGTTTCAGCAGTTACTTCTTTCAAGATACATCATGATAAGTCGCCATTCTCAGGAAAATCCATACTATATCTAAACAGGCATCAAACTGAGGAGTGGAAAGGTTGGATGCAGGTTAGTCAGTTTTTTAGGTGACAGGTTTATGTCTTTGAATTGTCAGATTTATTGTAACTTGTCTTCAAGACAAAAGAAAGGGTTCATTCTTCTTCATGTTTGTTTTTATTCTCTGGTGATTTATTTGGAATTTTGAGCTCTAATAAAATATAGTTCCCTTCAGCTCCTTCCAGTGTTTCCCTTCCTGGAGCCACTTCCTTGTTGTCGCATCTTGTAGTAATGCATAGAAATATATTCATAATTGATAAATAGAAGTTACTTCGAGATGGTAAATTGCAACTTGAAATATTTATGAGAGAGAGAGAGAGAGAGTGTGTGTGTGTGTGTGTGTGTGTGTGTGTGTGTGGCCAAAGCTGTATTCAGTACCCTACTCTATGATTGGCAGTAGGAGCAGTTTGTGAAGGGCCCTGGAACGTTGTGTGTCAACTTTAACCAAGGGGGAATCTGATCACCTCGTTTGGTTATAGGACCTCAAAATTATACTTTGAAGTCATTAATCCTGTGAATGACTTGTATCCCTTTTTTCAATTAAAATCTTTTATTAAGACCTAATCAGATGAAACTTCTAGAATACTTTCTCCATCCATAAATGCCGCAAATATGTTTTCCAGCCTCCATTTGCAGCCAATGTCGATCTTCTGGTACCAGACTCATTGGCCAGGTTGAATTCACTCAGTTTTCATAGTGGACATAAGTAACATGGGTAAAAATTGTTCCCGTGGTATTGGAGTTCCATTTATTGAATTCCAAGTGATTCCCTAGATCAATGATTCCTGATCTGAACTGTACCTACATTAAGATGCTAGGTTAATTACTCAAATTCACAATGAATTGCCTCTAAAACTTGGCGTGCTCTATGAATTTCTTGTAGGGGAAAAGAACAAACTTACTATGAGTGAGAGAAGTTTTAGAAAATTTCACGAACTGTTTCAAAGCAGTTTAACTTGCTGGAAGTCAATGGTCAATGGATTTGTTAAAGCATTTGATATTTTGATAATGAGCGTCAACATGAAGCCAAGTTTATTCTGACCTTTCCCTTGTGCTTTTTATTCGCGTCACCCATTGCTAATGTAAAGTCCCAGTTGGTTTCTGTGGATTTAGAGATTCATGCATTGTGCACATACATAGAGAAGCATGATGCCACTAATTATTGTTTGTTTAGCCTTGCTTGTTGAGCTCTAAACTTAAGAGCTTGTTATTTGTGACATGCATTTGCATGCTTATAAAATACTTGGTCTATCTATGTATAGATATCATTGGCATTGCCTGTGCCATAGATGGTGTCTTAGCCTCTTCTCTTATTTGTACAGGTACTATTTTTAATGTACCATTACTTTGCCGCAACAGAAATTTATAATGCGATACGACTTTTTATCGCTGCATACGTGTGGATGACTGGATTTGGGAACTTCTCATACTACTACGTCCGCAAAGATTTCAGCCTTGCAAGGTTTGCCCAGGTACATTCCCCATAAGTTATAACATTTCTTATCTGTGTTATCTCCACATTATCTGCTTCTGACAGTATTAACTTCTTATTGGACAGATGATGTGGCGGCTTAACTTTTTAGTGATATTTTGCTGTGTTGTCCTTAACAACAGTTACACGCTGTACTACATATGCCCCATGCACACTCTTTTCACTCTTATGGTTTATGGGGCGCTTGTTATGTTTAATAAGTATAATGAGATCGGGAAAGTCATTGCTGCAAAAATCATTGCTTGCTTTTTAGTGGTTATTCTCATATGGGAAATACCTGGAGTGTTCGAACTGGTCTGGAGGCCGTTTACTTTCCTTTTGGGTTAGTAACTTGCCATAGTTTTGTTTTCTTCTACTGATTTCATGTGGCACAATGATAATAGATATATGTACATTGCAGGATACACTGACCCGGATCCTTCAAAACCAAAATATTCCCTCTTGCACGAGTGGCATTTCCGCTCAGGCCTTGATCGCTACATCTGGATAATTGGAATGATATATGCATATTATCATCCAACAGTAAGTTTTCATCCAGACGATCAAATTTCCATTTATTCCAAGTAGAAATGCATAGTCAATGTATATTTTGTTCCTTGAACCCTCGAGAGGTGAGGCTAAGCTTTTAAAAGATAGTCTTTTTTTTTTTTTTGGCTCCTCTCTCTCTCTCTCCAATTTCAGGTCAGTTGCTAAATTGTTGCATTTGTTCTTGTAGGTTGAGAGATGGATGGAGAAATTGGAGGAAACAGAAGTGAAACGTAGGATATCAATTAAAACGGCTGTTACGATTGTTTGCTTAACGGTACTATATCTTTCCTTCAGCACAATCTTCTTCTGTTGTTATTTTGTGCCTGATGCAAGCATTTCCTGTGTAATTTTTAGACGGGATATCTATGGTTCGAGTATATATATAAGCTTCCCAAGGTGACATACAACAAGTATCATCCTTATACCTCATGGATTCCTATAACGTATGCATTTCTTTCCCAAAGCTCTGGCAGTTCAAATATTTGAAAGTTTCTGGTAGTGGATTATGCACCATTTCATCTTTTGCTGTTCAGGGTCTACATATGCTTGCGAAACGTGACCCAGAGCTTTCGTAGCTACAGTTTAACCCTTTTTGCGTAAGTAATCTTGGATTCTCATAGTTTTACATTTTTTGTATACGTTCTATTTAAAGAAGTAATTCATACACCATTGCAGATAAGCTGAACAGATTGTGCCAGTAAATTGGGAATTTTTTTTTATTTAGATCCTTTCATGGTACTTTTTCTTTCAGATGGCTGGGAAAGATCACACTGGAGACCTACATATCACAAATCCACATATGGTTAAGGTATGCTGAAATTTGAATCAGTACATGCCTTTTATTTAATTAAACCTCCGGATATGATGGTGCATCATCGATATATGGGTAACAAATAAATTTGTGAAAGCAAGTTGCGAGGATTTCTGATCAATTTTAAAATTTTGAGTAGGACGTTTTAGTTGGTTAATGAAAGGATTGGATAATCTTTTGAAGCTTTCTTGCAGTTCCTAGGAAATGATGAAATTGTAATTTCATGAATTGTGCTGTAACATTTATACCCGTTTGTGTATATCTGTTGTCTCTCTCATAATGATGCCTATTCCTGTTGAAAATGGATAATCTTTTGACGTTTCCTTGCAAATCTTTAGGAAAGGATGAAATTATTATTGCATGAATTGTGCAGATATGTTTGTATATAGATGTATATAGTTTACTCTCTCTCCCTCTTGCATGTGTGCACGCATTAACTTGTACTATATGTATACAGATCAGGTGTGCCAGACGGACAGCCTAAATTGCTGCTTTCCCTGATCCCAGACTACCCTTTGTTGAACTTCATGCTCACCACTTCCATCTATGTTGCAGTAAGTAAAGAATATCATCTTTGGAAATCTCTAGGAGACTTGAAGGGACTAATGCTGTTTCCTTGCTTACAGATTTCATACAGGCTCTTTGAACTGACCAATACATTGAAAACGGCATTTGTGCCAAGTAAAGACAACAAGCGCCTGAGTTACAACATCATTGCAGCTGCAGTTATCTCCAGCGTTTTGTATACTCTGTCCTTTATATTCCTAAAGATCCCTCAGATGCTGGTAAGAGTTCCTCCAAAACTGACTTTAGTCTCAGCATGTTGAATAGGCAACAATATGCCCTCCATTGAAGGGATGCTCTTCTCTTGCTATTGGATGGAGACATGGTTGAAATAGAATTTCTTTTGATTTTTTAAGCAGTAGGTGGAAGAATGTATTACATATCATGAAAGTAAGTAACGTTGGAGGAAGTCATGTGTCAACTAGTGAGTTCCACACAACCTAAACATTAGGGTGTAAATAGTGCATTGGAGTACATCTAGTGGGTTTGTGCTTCTACATTGATGCACTTAGTGTGCCCATTTTGGGCTTACAATGACAATCAGACCCAGTTTGAACCAAAAAGTCGTTGTCTCCAACTTTGATTTTGTCATAGAAAGTATCGGCACTGATATGCAGTTTTTTTAAATAATTTGTTTTGGCTGACCCTCTCAAAATCCACAGGTGTAAGGCTTCAGAATGTATAGCCTAGAAGACACAAATTTCCTCGCGGTAAAGCATATTGCTCCACTCCCAAGAGTCTTCACCTTCCAACGCAGTGATGGAATTTGCAGATAGTGTATTTTGTGGCTTATAGTATTTTGTTTTGGGGACAACTATTGTATAGTAAAAGGCTGCTTGATGAATTCAACCCTTAATTGAGGGTTTAATAGTTACATACTTGCATGTATTCCCTTTAGTTTTACACCAATATTGTGATTACAATTGTTTTCTCATGAATTCTCTGGCACTAAAAGTGATTACCATTGTAATTTCCTTACCTTTGTCAAAAGCACGTCACATTCACTTGAATCTGGAAGCCGATAGCAATTGCTGCAATAATAACAGGGGACTCTAGAGTCCTTCAGATGCCGTGATGACACATAAATTGACAGCCACTGAGCTACTTTCACCAAGTAGGTAAAGGTGGATTAGAGTGCTGCAAACGCCTAATCATTCAGCCATTGCAATAGAAGTTTAAATCTAGCTGTTCCACAGTGGAATGTAAGAGCTGAGGAAGCATGAGACGAAACTAAAACTTCAATGGAATGTTATGCCCATCTTCATAACCCATGAAACCCGAAAGGATTTTGCAGGGTTTTAGATTCCCCAAGTCCACATCAAAACTTTCAACCATTTTCTTCCAGCCAAACAATCATTTCCATAGCAATCAAGGAGACAAAGGTGAATGTCTAAATGGTTTAAAATGAATACAAGATGTCCAAATCTGAAAAAGACTCCCCATCTCTTTTGGATAAATAACCCAGCATCGCCAGTTTATCAAGTCTATCGCAGCAGCTACCCGTGACAGTATCGGCTCCTCTATTCCATGCAGGATGTAGCAGATATCCCCTCAGAATATATGCACAAGGTCATAAGCAAATCTTTGCACGTCAAGGAAAGTAAAAAATAGTACAATAATTAGTAGATAACAAAAAACCAATTCCTTCTCAGACTTAAGACATTTTGTAAGATGGCAAACTAAACTGTTTCGACACTGCTAAACATTTCTAAAGAACACAATTTCACAAAAAATTCAGTGCTCGATGCAACCAGGGTTTGGTAATAAAATACAATTGTGAATGGGTCCAACCTCGATCACAACACCATAAAGATTGGAATAATCCCATAAATAAGATGACCCAATTTCAAACCAGCTTTTAGATGCTAAAATGTTTTTTTTTTTTTGGTGTGTGTGTTGTGGAAAATGTAGAAATTTATGATTTAGGTAACACAAGATCCACTTATTTTTTTAAGGCTTTTGACATTGGCAACATAATGAGCATCATCCTTACATGGGGCCTGTTCTTAACATTTTCTTATTTAATTTCTATCAGTACTCTTCTGAAATTACAACAAAGGATACGTCCAAAACAGCACGAATGACTGCAAAAAACCAATAGAGTGTTAGCCAGTTTATATATAGAAGCAACAGAACATAGAAAGGATTAGAAGCTGTTAAAAGTACACATGCATCATTATAACTTATGACTCTCCTAAAAAATAATAGCGGTTGGGTCCTTAATCTAGGCCCAATATTATTCGAGATTGCATCTTCTACCCAAAACAAGTAGATCTATGACGATGGTAGGAAGAACCACAAAGGAACCGAGTGACTTCCCAATCCCTTCAACTTACATTAAGGCTTAACACCAATATTTTTACTTGAGCTAAGGATGTATTGATTGGATGCCTTCACGATAAGGTTCCATCGTGCATGTTATTTGAATTACCTTATTATTTTAGTTCATATAATAAAAACAGAAGTAGATGACAAACTATGATTTGGGGAGAAGCTGTAAAATGAAAAGGAGCAAAGCTGAATATATGGAATGTAATTTTAGTAGATCTAGAAATACAAATGAGGAAGTAGCAAAAACCATAGGCTAACGGGTACCAAAGAGTGAAAATTTTAGCTATGTACAGTCAATTATACATAAGGAGAGATTAGTAGTGATGTAAATCATGGAATTAATGCAGGAAGAGTTAAGTGGAGGAGTACTCTCATGAATTGTTTGATAGACTTACACCTGTAAAACTTAAAAGGAAAAAATTCTAAAAGAGGAATACAAGACCAGCCACGCTCTATGGAATGCAATGCTGCGTAAGTAAGAACCAACATGTTTATAAACCACATATGGTTAAAATATGGTTGATATGGATAGTAAAAGCGAGGATAAAATTAAGATACAAATTTGTGAGATTTTAGAATTAGAACCCTTTGGAAACAAAATTAGAGCCGAGAAGGGTTTGGCCATGTGCAATGAAAAGCAATAACTACAGTTACTACACTAGCAAAGAATAGTGACATTGTAAAGATTGAGGGCAAAATTGAAAATTTTTATACGTGAGTGAAATCAATATATCATGCAAGTATGAATCAGAAACATTATAAGAATTAAACTTGAAATAAGTGATTGAGAAATAATAAAAAAATGTACCATAAGCCCGCCCAAAATGCCATCAAATATGATCTGGTTCCAGGAAGCAAAGTATGAATGGATGGAAAACCCTGCCTTTGCTACGAGTCCTACTGAAGTAATTGCCATGACAAGGAAATAAAAGATAAATCCAGTCAACCCAGTAAATCCTAAAATTCCAGCAATGACTCCACCAATAATAGACATAAATGTCCGGCTGCACAAATAGAGAAATCTCAGGTTTTAGCATTGGTGCAGAAATGTCTGGCACATAAGTTAGCGAACAATTAAGAAAATTATTATAAAAAAAACGTTAAGTGCGTTAAAACAAGTATGTATGGTTCTAAAAACCTCTTTTAAAACCTTTATATTCAATATTAGTTTGCAGTGGGTGTTTTGATGATAAGTGCAAAAGATCCGATGTTTTATTAAAGTTTCCACAAAGCTCTAGTTTTGTTGATGTGTTCTAATCATTTGGTTCACTGCTTTCCGTTGTGAAGCAGCTGCTATTAACTTTACAAGAGAGAGAAAGAGAGAGAGAGAGTTCTAGGCACACTTTTTGGCAGCCCGAGGAAATTAAATCCCTCCATCCACAAAGAGTATTTTTGTTCTCTTTTCCCTAACGTTTTCCTTTTCCTTTCCTTTTCCAACCGAAAATTCGGGTTCCAAACAAAGCATTAGTCTCCATTTATTTTTCTTTGAGCATCGTTAAGAGTGGCCAATTGCAGGTAGGTGCGGAAACAAACCTGTAATAGACAGCTTTCATATTGTTCTGCATATTCTCAGCATTGAAGGTTGGGACATCAATTGCGGCCTCATTTGATTTCTTCTCAGATGAACCCGAATCATCATGTCCTACCATAGCTTCTGCTTTGTGTAAGTTTATTCAAGAATCTAGCAATAACAAGATGCAACAATGAATTACCCAATACGACCCATCATCAAAAATTGAATTTTCTCCTAAAAATCGAAGTGAATAATAGGCCTCTGAAGCATTGAATTGAACTTCCTTGGTCAAGTCATCCATATTTTGTGGATTTTGTTTGAACTAGACCTTCTCAAACCTTATGTTCTTTGAATTGAAGTCAGCAGTGTATACTCTCACCACATACCACATACAGTTACAGATTCAGAAAACAAACAAATATGCGTTGCAAGTGTGTGTTTATAACAGATCTGTGAATCCAGATTCGAGAATTGTTCATCGATATCTCTAACAGAGACAAACCCATCAATACAGATCAAATAGGGCTAAGAAAGCTGGCAGAAATACAACGAGATATATTACGATATGTGTGTGTATATGCGATACCTTGCGCTCCGCGGAGAACTTCGAGTGTGACGAGAGATCTTTCTTGGAAGACCCTCCTGAGCCCTGTGCTTATATTTGGTTCTAATCGAATCCGATTTGAACTAGCCCTGTTAAAACGCGTCTGGGTTAAAACTCAACCCAAACCCGATGTTGGCATGGTTATTGAGGGTTATACGTTTGGCTCTGTTTGGAACTTAGGAAAAAAGAAAGGAAAGAAAAAGAAGTAACGGAGAAATTTTAGGAAAATTAATTTCTTTTATTTTTTTGATTTTGCAAAGCAAAATGAAGCAAAAATTACTTTTTCTTGTTTGAAATTCAAAGCAATGAGGAAGAAAAATAACAAGATAACAATTTGAAAAGAAAAGTGAGAAGAGGACCACTTTCTCTTGCTTTTCTTCTCCATTTCTTTCTCTTTCCTCCTAAATTAGAAAGCAAAAAAGAAAATGAATGAAAATAATTATTTTTCATTCCTTTAATCAAGTCCCAAACAAGTTGTTAATTTTTGTTAATGATGATGATGGATAGGTCTATAAAAGGAAGCAAGCAACTCGAGCTCGAGTTAGGCTCACTAGAGGTACATATATAAATAAGCCAAGTTTGAACATATTTTAAAGTTAGTTATTTTTTTAAGTTTGGTTCAAACTCATTTAATAAGTTTATAAGCACACTAAAACTTTACAAAAATTCAAACTACTAAATGTTACTTGTAATTAGTTTGATTGAAACTTGTTTGAGAACTGCTCAAAAAATAAACAAATCATATTCTATCATATTTTAAAACTCATTAAATTTTCAAGCTAAACTACAACTGACTATCTGATTTTGGCTTTCCCATGATCGGATGTTAATGGTACCCCTAGTTACACGGTTTTTTTTTTCCCACTATATATGCACAAACTTAGCAATAAAATACAATAAAAAGATCAACAATGACTAGAGGGTAGGCTACAAGCTTTGATTATTGTCGGAGATGACAGTCATCGTACTCGATTGAATCATTAGAAATGATGATCGTATCAATTTGAACAAATAAATGGGCTACGTAGAGTCCAGAATTTATAAATAACTCAACCAGAATAACCACATTGCTAGTTTAGTTTTTTTTTTCATCATACTTATTTGCCTTTACCATTATTAAGAAACAAACTAATTGAAACAGTAATAAAATAATTTGAAAAAAAATCACACTCGGTTACTCGTAAAGACACCAATTGAGGTTCTTATTTTATATATTAAAATAGATAATCGTTGGCCTGTAATATATTGCAAGTTGAATTGTTCCTTTGATTTGTCTTCAAAGGATAAACCAGTTGCTGTTATGATTTTTATTGTCTAGGCAAGCCAGGTGATGTAAGCTTATATATCAACACCAACACTTATTCATATATACATATATATGTATGTATATATGTATATATTCATTGAAAGCTTCATGGATACTGTTGCAGAAGTGATTTGGCAATTCGACCATCAGCTCCTTTAGGGTAGAAGCCACCAGGAACATGCGCATTTCCTCTACCATATACGATCCTTAGTATTTCTGCCGGCGTTCTTCCATGCGCGAGAGAGTTTTGGTCAGCAGAAAGCACGTTGCCCGTAATCTTTCCCTCAGCTCCTTCAGCTTCTGGAACTATAAGCCCTTCGTCTTTCACGCCGGCACCTCCCAGTTTATTCCTCAGCTGTGAAATGAGGTTGGTGAATTCCGCCACCGTGATCCCATATGGAATCACCTCCTCCGATTTACGCTCGTAAAGCAGTCCTCGGATCACTGCATCTTGGCCTGCCTCCACGCCTAAAAGCCCCGCGCTTAGCTGATACATGCACTAATGTGTTACTATATATAGATATTTAGATACATAATGTATAAAATTCGTATCGTAGAATGATCAAGGCTAGAGTTTAATACTGTGTCATTAAAATAAAATTTTGACTTTTATAATATAATGATTAACTCATACACAAAAACAACATTACAATCTGTGTCTCTGGTGGACCAAAACTACAATGAATTCTTTCTTTATTAAGGGAGGCCATGAATCGAAAGTCCAATAGGCCCGCCCAAGCCTGTTTATAAATTATAGGGTTTGAGAATTTTTTTTATGTCCGATTAATTTAATGGGCGAGCTTGAAAATTATCTTTGAAATTCGGCCCGGCCTAAAATATATATAAAATAATATATTTTTATATTTTACTATATATGTATATATATGTAATCAAACTTTATATTAGTTTATATTAATTTTAGAGAAGAAAATTACTTATTAAATAAAATTTAGGTTAAGTGGGAGGACTTGGACGGGCATTGAAATAAAATTTTTTTTAATTGAGTAGGCTTGAAATTTAATTTTAGGCCTGATGGGATTTATTTCTAGTGTAGGCCTAGCTCGAGCCCCGCTTAGCCTGCCTAATGTCCACCCCTACTCTCAATGCAATAGAAATTCTTGGAAAAACTAATTTCCATAAAATATAGAAATGAAGAGTATTTATAGACACTAAAGTGTATATTTGGAACTGTCATGAACTATCAAACTACATCTTTAAAAGGTGTTTATTCAAAATAATATAAATCAACAATCACAACTCTATACAATAATTGTTCAAAAAATACCAGCCAAACAGTACTTTTAATAGTCACAACTATTTGATTAAATTTTAAATTTAAATTCGAATGGAAATAAATATTAAGACCGGATTTGGTTATGTTGGCCACTTTATAGCCAATTTTTTATTCACTACTTTGAACAAATAATTATATGAAATTAATCTCCTCATATGGATTAATTTATAACTCCCACATTTATTTAGGCTATACACATTATTTTCCAACATATGTATACATATATAAATACACATACACAACGGATCAGAGATAATAAGGAAAAAAAAATTTTACTTTCATTTTTTGGGCATACCATTTTGGCAGTAGTGCTTTGGAGTTTCGGATTTGCTCCAACATATCCTGTGAGTCCAACATAAGGAATCACATAAGATGCAATTAGGAAGTTGAGTCCATTGGCATAAGGATCGAAAGGTGGCTCCAAGGATCTTCCAAATGCGCTATTTATCACATTTCCAAATACTTCTGCACTTAGATTCAGCAGTGGCCTCGGAAATCCTCGCACTGTGTTCTTAATTGCCCTGCATTCAGAAGTCGATCAGCCCCTTCAGAAAAATTTTCCCACAGAACGACTTTCTTGGAATAAATTTTCCCGAGAAAGAAAATCAAAATTACCTCAAGTGTCCAACTTCTTGGTAGCCGAATTGGAGGATGATGTCTTTGGTGAAAGGGTCTAGGGCGGCCATTCTGACGCCGGCTGGTGGCGGCCCACCCATGGTGAGATTGGGAGCGATGCTATCCAAGCCGCGACCCAAAGAGCCCCATAAAAAGAACTCTGCCTCCAAGTACTCTAAATTTAGTGCGAACTCAAGAAGATCTGCATCGCCGCCAGGGACGGTGGGGTTGTGGCTTGTGAAGAGTTTGGAACAGTAAGAGGTAGGAAGGAAGAGGAGGAGGATGAATGAGATGGCAACGGTGGCGGTAGCAGAGACGGCGGTGGTGGCGGTGGAAATGGACAATGCCATGTTATTGTCTTTATTTTTACTAGTGGTTTGTTCATATAGGAAAAACTACTGCTACTGGCACGCTAGATTTTCTAGGCACATATCCTTTGCATGTTTTCACACAGTTTGTAACTTTGTATGCATATATATATATATATATAGTGCTATTCCAACTTTATAGGTTCAGTTACTTGTGCAGTCTCTACTTCTGAGTTGGAACTCGGAACCAACCATTGAGGTAGGACTCCATATGGACCATATCACCAAAAATATACATATATATATATATATTTTTTTTCTTATTGTAAAATATGGGGACTTATATTATATGGAGTTTGTCGATGCATCTCTCCAAAAATCTCAATGTGATACGAAGACCTTTTAACCAATTGATTCCTCAAATATTTTGTGGAACATTTTTTAAAGTATTTTGAGGTGGACCTATGTGGGGCTAAGGGGGGCCAGCCCTTCTGGATTTTTTAAATTATTCTTAGGTCCTTTAATTTTTATGAATTTATGATAAAAATTAGTGTTTTAATCCCCGTGAGTTTTTTAAATTCTATTTATATCTCACAAGTTTTTGAGTATTTAGAATAAGAATTTGAGTATTAACCCCTTAAAGTTTAAATTATTTTTTTTTACCTTAACTCCCTAAAATTTTAAATTTTTTACCTTAACTGTCCTTAAGAAAATTCTTAGGTCCGCCCTTAATTTTGACCATCAATTTTTTTTTTGGTACAAAATTATATGGCTAAAATTGTCAACAGAATTGATTTTTTTGTACTAAGCTGCATTGCTAAAAGATGCCGACAGTACATAATCGAACAAATCAGGACTGCAGCAAAGTCATAGCCGATATAATTAACTTATCCTATTTATTTACTTCACTCGCCTAACTTTTCCTAATTAATTAAGAGAAACATAGAGTATTTATGAGATAGCATTAGGACCAGATTACATCCCTATTGAGATTTGAAAGTGCTTAAGATGCGTAGGCGTCTCTTGGTCCAAAATAAAACTGAAATGAACTTATATATTGGAGAACTAGAATTACAAGTTTCTCTTAAAAAAAAAAAAAGGTTTCTAAAAAAAGAGAATTTCTAGTAGTTCTATCTAGAATTTGTTGGGATTTTCCTTTGTTGTTCTGGCTCTACAAATATCATATGTAATTTCATGTCTATGTTAGCTTATTGATTGGCTTAAGTTCTGGAGATTTAATTGTATATGTTTTGAACTGTTTTTATATAAAAAATAGCTTAATTTTGCTTGAGACACGTCCATCCTCAAAAGAGATATTAATCTTAAATGAAGTACCATTAGAGAAGAATTGCGCAATTATAATCCACCAGATGGAGAGAGAGAGAGAGAGAGAGAGAGAGAGAGAGAGAGAGGGCAGTGAGATTTCTATGCACTGGCTCACTGCTATCAAGCAAACCAAAGTATACAAAAGTAAGTAGCGTTCTCCAAGTCATTTGTCTGGTTTAGAATTCAGTCAATTACCCAATGCGAAAATCAACCATAGAATAGAGTCAACCATGCTAGCAATAAGATATGATCTAGCTGAACTGATCTAAGTGACTTTTCAAATTCTGCTTGTAATCTAACCTCAAAAGGATCACAAAAACAATATTGCTGGATCATCAAAACACAATACTTCAGTTAGCAAACAAAATATATAAGAGCACACTTCATCTACCTGGAATTTATTAAACCACAAGTTCAAAGCAAATGTAAATATGTGAAGAAACTACCTACCTACTTGCTTAGGTCTCAGTTTCATTCTCCCTGTACTACTTATATTACTTGGTTTATTACTGTTTCTACTTTCCCTATACTCATCGATAAATTTGTCCACATATATAATACCTTCTTCAGTGTCATTGCCATCAGCCATATCTGCCTCACCCTCATCATCGCAATCCTCACCATCATCTTAGTCATCAAAGGCATCATCGATATCATCCTCATTGTCATCGTCATCGTCATCATCCATACCGGCACGTAGTGTGTGGAACTCAGGAGGTGGTGGACAATCCTCTGTTTCTGCCTCGTCCTTCTTCATCACCAGATGCCGAATGACTCTCTCATCTTTGTCAAGCATAGACTTAAAATCATTAATCCAATTGGCTTCCAACTCGAAGTTCATCAAAATATAGTGGGCATTCTTTGCTTTCTGTATCTTGTATGCCAGCCTGCGAAGACCCCAATCACTGAACCTCCATATCTTGCCCTTCTTCTCCTTTATAAAGTCTGCAAAATTATGTTCATGAATGTTAGAAACAAAGTAGACATGGTTTTATAGCTTGCTGTCTTGGAAAATAGCATTTTAGAAGAAAGATACCGTAATGGTGGTGTGCTGTATGAATAAAAAGACAATAGTCATAACTTTTTATCTGGGATAAGTATCACCAGAAAATCTTCACCAACTCAAATATACTACCAGTCTCCTTGGTCCTCAGCATGTTAGCAGGTCACTGTCCATTCTGATTAGACTAAAAGATAGAACGGAATTTTACAGCATGCAAAGTTGATACGTTTTGAAGAAAGATTTGATGAACATCTGATAGAAACTCAATGAAGTTTGATCTACTCAAAATCTAGGCATAACAGAGATGAAGATAAAGGTCACCTTGAACTTTCAAATTCACGCTCTCAACCTCTTTCACGTGGTCCTCGTGAATCAAATAAACCACTTCATAATGGCGCACTGTAAACACAAGGGCAAAAATGCAACTCAAAATGAAGCTATCTAAACAAAGGGGAAACAACAGACTCCAATTACATATTTTTATTTCTTTTTGTTTGCTAAAAAAATAAAGAGAAAAGGAAAAAAAAATGAAGAAAAAAGCATTCTCGAATTCCAAGTTGGCTTTGGGTCTTATGTCTTCTTGGCAACACCCCTCGCCACCCCCAAAATAAAAAAAGGAAAAAAGGTAATCAGATTCCAAATTGGCTTTTGTTCTTAAGCCGTATTGGTATGCCAAATGAACTGTGAATAAGGGAAGACAAATGGAAAGCACAATGAGAGATGATACTTAGAGTATAGTATCACAGAATCATAACTCAGAAAGCCAGAAACCCATAATGGGTTGAAAAGAATACAAAATGCTTGAAATTGAAAGAGTGACTCTATTGCATTTCCCTTTAAGAAACCATGTATGTAAATAAGACAACTACCTATTAAGTTCCTAGTCACCACCCCAACTACTAATTCTAATATAGTTAGCAATGAAGAAGGAATAACAAGGGAACACACTTACTTTGATCTACATTCAATTCGCTTTCCAGTTGAAGATTTAGTTGTTCAAATAATTCTTCTGCAAATCAAGAACAATTTCAATCACTGCAAATTGTGTATATAATCAAGAGTCCTCTTTGGGAAAGAAATGAGTGACTAAAAAGAATTAAGATCATTATCCCTTACGTTCTTCGGCGTCAGCAAACTCAGGAAGAAGCCTACCATCTTCCTGAACTTTCTTCTGAAATTCAAAATCAAATGAACACCTTTTACCCAATTAAGTACGAGTTTCTCAAAAGAATGGATTGCAATTCTAGCCTCCCAAAATTCAATTGGATTCTACAAATACTAAGTGAGCTTGACATAAATTGAAAATTCTGCCTAAATTATGAACACACAGTATAACTTCAAATCCAACAGAAAGTAAACTATGTGCACGCGTATTTCCATATATACATAAACATGCATACATACAATATAAGGGTACACACCAAAGCAGACATATATGTAACTCCATCCTCAAGCTCACAAAATTTGAACATGGGTGAAGTTCAATTTGACAAAGTTCTTGTAGAGCAAATGTGTGATTGTATATTTACACACACACACGCACACTCATAGTTTAGGGTTTTGCTAGTGTCCTTCAGTGTTAATCAAATTGCATAATAACTAAATAATACTCAGAAAAAATACACACACACACACACACACATATATATACATACATATACACACCCATGTAAAATTTTATGAAGTGGGTTGTATTAAAAGTCACCTCTTTGAGCAACACCGACTCGGGGAAGGGGCCAGTAGCTTCATCAGGTTTGGGCACGAAGCTGTGTTTGTCGAACCTCTTATCATTCTTCTTATTATCCTTCTTGGCGGCCACAATAACCGATTTCCTGAGCCTAAGGGAGATATTCTGACTAGAAAATGGGGATAAAGAGGAGGAGTACCCGTTATTCCCCAAAACTAAGCAACAGTTTCGGTTTACAGCAAACCCGCCATTAGTGCTGCTGCTGCTCAATTTTGGGACCTCTGCAGAGAGACGAGCAGTGGCTACAGGGGATGGCCGTCCTAATATTTCCATTTCAAGTCGAGAAGAGAGAGAGAGAGAGAGAGAGAACGATATGATATTTCGATATCTGTCTATTTTCCTAGTTTTACAAGCATTGGACGCAGGACTGATGAGAGAGAAAGAGAAGAATGGAGGTTTTGTAATTTCGGAAAAAGTTGGGGGTAGAGTGAAATTTTCAAAATGTCAAGGTTTAAAGCAAAATATAATATTGTGAAGATGGTTTATTGCATTTGTACCAACATATTTTTGTGAAATTGAGCAAATATCTACTTTATCTCTTATGATATATTTGGTAGGGTGAAAAGAAGCTAGAAACCAAGGAGGGGGGAGGGAGGGCGCGAGGAGGGAAAGGGAGGAGAAAGAGAAAAGAAAAGATATATTTTCCTCTTGAACTCATAACAGACGTCCATTCAATGGACCAATCAGATGAGAGAAAACTAAAACTATTTGTTTTTAAAATGCAGATTTAACTTTTTTCTAAAGAGCATAAAAGTAAAAATTAACTAATACCCTATCCTTACTCCTTTCCTTTCCCTCCCACCAAACTACAAAGTTAGGAGAAAGTTTCAATCCCTTCCTTAGACAACATAGCATCAAGAATACTAGATATTGACTCACCTTCGTTTATTCTATCTTTCTCACCCAACAGAGTTAAGGATATAGGATTGACTTTTCTTTTTCTTTCCTTCTATCTTTCACACCCAACATAGCAATAAGGATATATATATATGATTTTTTTTTTGTTTTGTTGATATATGGCTTTATGGGGAATGGGAAGGAGTTAGCAGGGTTCAAACTCTCAACGAATGAATGAGTAGGTTTAAAGCACCTTAACCAACGAAGCATTAAGGAAGTGTGATGGGAATATTTCCGAATTATAGGGAGTTTTGTTTACTTCATTTCGACTTGTCTCTTTAGACATTTCACAAAGAACAATGTTAGAGTTCTCCAATGCTTCTCAAACTGCTTATGTGATTGTCCTATAGAATTTTGCATATATGGTATCCACAAGCATTGTTAGCAACTGATGTAGGATCTGTCGCATGGCCCACGAGGTTTGATAATCGAGTCCAGGGAATAACTAAGTGAATATTCACAATCCTTCACAAATTAAGCAAGTGTTCTACAAGAAGAATGTATCATTATGCATATACAAGCAGTTGCACCATGAGATAGGCTTCACATCATCAAATATCCCTTTTACCAATACAAGAGAGCAAAACCCATTTCGCACTGCTCTTCTCTCTCAGCACTGCTCCTCTCTCTCGGATTATCTGTTCAAAAATGGGAGTGCCTCAATAACGTTTTAATAGAAATGGATTTCCTCAATAACGTTTTGTATCATCTCTTCCACAGTCAATTCTATCAAGCAGAAGTCAGAAATCGACAATAAGTAAAAATTAGAGGGCAGCAGAGGAACCTACTGGACGTGAGAATATTTACCATATCTTGCTGGCATTCTACTTCAAGCTGATACAAAGTTCTGGGGTATATTTTTAGAGAAAAATGAGATGAGATGAGATGGGGAAAAAGCTATACTAACTCTGCTTAATGGAGGCTCAGGGGGACCAAGGGGTTGAGTCCATACCGGTGTGTACAATGATCAAAGTTCAATTTCCCTCAAGCCTTCATTTTGGAAAAAGACTGAGGCCTGCATCCAAGTCTATGTGCAATACTTAACAGGCTTGTAAATTTTTAACCCTACTGTTGGGACTCCCGGTTGTGAGATAACTTGCCGAGTGCTCACTGTTGCTTCTTTCCTTTCTTCTTCCGCTTGCTGCTACTGTTGCTGCCACCACTCGTTGGGAAATTCCCAGCCCTGGCAGATGGGCTCTCACTTGAAGTGCTGCCAAAATTGTCAAACATGCCTGCTTGCACAGCGTTCTGTAACCATTCAGAGAATTCCTCCTCTGTCATGTTTTCTTTAAGATTAGATGATGGCATTGCACCTGCTCTTTTCCCTGAGCTAGTTCCCTTCCCATTGTTATGCTTTGAAGTTAAACTTGTGTTCACATGGAAGCTTGGCTTGTGAGTATTCACCGGACATCTCATCCCCTGCAACAAACCAGAATAAGGCACTTTTAAAGTGATACACTTAACCCAAGTGTAATCGCATGCACATGCATGTGTAACATAGGGAGTGTTTGGACCCAACTTATTTAGTACCTTATAGCTTAAGCTTATGACCTTTTTGAATTGTGTTAAAAAAGTGACTTCAAAAAACTGCTTTTGTCTAATCACATTTTTTTAGAAAAGCCATTTAAAAAAGTGGCTTTTTGAAACTAGAATATAGCTTATAGCTTAAAAGCTACCTATCCAAACACCCCCATAGACAATTTGCTTCGCGCAACTGAAGTCATAACAAATCCACATAGAGGTCAAACATTTAGAATCTAATAAAGTTATCCTTCCACCAAAAAAATCTCCCAAATCAAGTAATACACTGAAGAATTAACCATTATAATTCTCTGCAGCAGTATTACATAGCCCATTCAATGTTCTATCAGGCATTAGTTTAGAATTCAACCATGCCTCAACATGGATAATGGGCAACCAAATAACTCCTCACACTGTTTGGCATTTTTAGATATCTGATTCAACTTAGTGGTGCAATGTGTTACATGACCACATAAAAAGGTGACAACGCACTATCAACACACCACATGAATAAAAATAATGAAAAAGAAGGCCAGGTATTGAGAACCTAAGATGCACTTAAATATTTCAAAAAGAACCAGAGAGATTAATCTGGCATAAAAAAACACCTGTAAAATCACAAGACTCATTTGAGTTCCATGGTACATCCTGAGACCCCACTAGGGTATTATTCCAAATTTAGAGAATACTTCCTTTATTGTATCTAATCGCTTGGTGTGTTAATTAATCATCTGAAACTGCTTTTCCACGCTACAGACTTAAAGGCACTTGTTTGCTGTCATGTACTTCAGTTCTGAGTCTTCTGACACCGAAGCGCAAAACATACTGCTCAGTTAAACCAAACCTAAATGCACTACAATTGGTTTCAGTTTATACATAGGTGTTTCTGATTTCCTAGACTGATATATCACTTTGAATAAATACATGATGAGTGCAAGAAATCCCAAACAACATCAATTCAACAATCGGAACGAAAACTCGTTACCTGACAAATATACCACTCAGTTGCATCATATATCTTGCTATCAGCACAAACATATGCACGAGGAGCATCTACCTGCACAATTACTAATACGGAAATGAGCAGCAGTACATCAAAAAAATATGAAAGAAAGACAAACTTCAATCCAGCAAATGCTTAAAAACAGGGTTTGTCTCTCTTCCATGGATTTCTACCTTCTCCAATATTCCGAAGAAGAACGGTTGGGAAGATTGTTCAACCCATCCATCTCCATCTTTAGCTGGATGAAAATCTTTGCAATCCTACAAGAGGGGACCAAAATTTAGGCAGAGAAATCTCTTTTCTTGCTACAGAAAATACTACATCTAGAAAACTGGAGCAGTTCTTGCGATAGGATAATAGTTAATACACTTGGTGCTAACTTTCTTTATTTATTTTTTGATAGTCAGCACTTAGTGCTGACTTTCATAGATGCAAAATAATCAAAATCCATGCAAAGGAAAAGGAAAAACCTGGCACCATCTTGCTGCAGATTTTGATTTTCTGGATTGAATCCAGACATGAAAATTTCCACACTTTTTACAGGCGATCCGCCTTGACTCTCCAAAATGGTCATCACCATCAGCATCTGAGCGAGCAAATCTAGAGGCAAAGAACTTGTGCCTTCCATTCTGGAAAATAAAATTCTGAAAGCTTACGCAAGATGAAGAGATTGATATACAAATTAAAGAATAAATGGTATAATATGGACAGTGCCTAGTGGAAGGTTCTCAGGAGATTCATGATGTCAAAACCAACAAGTAGCTTGCATTTTGTTCCCCACAGTTTTGAAAACAAAATATGATGTACGGCATTATGAAATCAGGAGTTCAGACATCAGATTACTCGGGGAAATTGGACACTCCAAATATCCACATTCTCCTCTTTAGCAGCAAGTAACATTAATGGAAAGAAAACTTTGCCACACTCTATAAGTGGCCAAGTTATAAAGTATTTCTAAACCAGAATTATTTGGAGGCATTGCACGCAATGATTTTTGGCAGCAAATAAACAAGTCACAAATGGGAAATGGTCGCTAATATTATGAACATTTTCTCATTATAGCAAGCGGGAGCTCCTCTAGCAAGTAAAGCTTAAGAGAAAGACAGAATTCAAGAACTCTGTGTAAAGAAGACATCTTTGGCTACCAGAATTAAGTCACTAGTGAATGATGGGTACTAAGTAACCAGGATATTAACAGAGATATTCAAACCTTTTGAGAAGTATTTTGAAACCTACGGAAACAGTTCAGCAGCTCCTCCCTCCTTAATTCATCATCATATCCCTTTCGCTTAAAAGAATCCAGTAAAACCTAATGGAAAGAATCCCACCACATAGTCAAGCAAGACAAACAGGATAGTACAAAGAAATTCTTTTCAAAATAAAAATAAAATAAAAGAGAAGAAAAAATGGAAATAAAAAACGTGTACCTCATATGCATTCTGAAGTTTCTTAAAAGCTTCCGCAGCCTTTTCATTGTCCATATTTTTATCAGGATGGACCAGCATTGCCTGACAATGAAGGCGAAAAAGCTTGTGTAAGGAGCTATTTGCATACGGTGGAATTTCATACAAGTACAATCCAACGTCACTCCATTGAGCTTACAACAATTGGCCAGCAAGCTTATCAAATTTCCTAGATAGTAAGATTAACAAACTACAGTGAGGTGGAAGTACAATTCCCATAATTCAATCTTTGCAAGCTAAATATTATACTAACCTTTTTCCTGTATTCCCGCTTGAGTATAGAAACATCTACATTTTCATACCGGGACAGGCCCACAACCGAATAATGATCTGTACAGTTTAATAACCTAACAATTTCATCTTCAGATGTTATCTCAGAATCAGTCCCACTGGTGGAGGGTACTCCAGGGCTATGATCAGCTGAAGGACCAGAACCAGTTTCAGGGGATGAAGGCTCTGGCTCGCTATAGAAGAAGCTCGGTTGACCTTGCATGCCATCTGTTTGTTCAGGGGCCTGGTGGGGCCTCCTATGCTCATTCATGTTGTTCCTCAGGAAGAATATTAGAGCATCACTTGAGATGAAAGATAAGTTCAAACCCAAGAGTAGACCAACCCACCCAACATATGTCCATACACTGTATAGAGAATACAAAGTGGTTATTAAGAGCGTCAGGCGTTCATGCCTCAACATGAATGCCAACCCTGCATTATGAAGAACCACACTCAGTTCCAAACTAAATATATAAGGTGCTAGTGAAGCTCAGAGAAGGCCCAAAAGGATCACCTCCAGAGCAGATGACAAGTGCTGTAGTCCAAAAACTTCCACAAAACCACAAGAAAACGATTCCAGAAATGGAAATTAGCAGAATTGCAATGGTGAACCCAACAAGGAGCCCTGTTAACGTTGTTACGACCTGAATCATTATGGCCATTAGCTCAAGAAGATAAGGACAGAAATCAACAGAAGAAAAGCCTAAACGAGAAATGAAAAAAATACCATACACAAATAGATTTAAAAAGCAATCTTCTCTTATACAAGGGAAATGAAATAGATAAGTCAAGGTGTCACTAGCACTTACAAGGAACACGACAAACTTGAGCATTCCAATCATTGCAATTGTCGATAGAATGCTGCACCATATAACTGAGAAGAAGGATGTTGTACCCATGCGTAGAAAGGAGTCAATGCCTCTGAGAGTACAGTCCAACCAAACCATTGACAAAATAAGCATTATGCTCCCAAAATGCATGAGCCACCTCAAGACCAATGGGTATGCATGCTCAATCTTCCTTCGAACATAACAAGCAGCATTTGATATTTTGGTTGTAAGAGTAATAAACAATGGTTTCTGCCTCTCTAGGCACTCACAAGCTGCCTTCAAAATGGATAATGCTGAAGCCCTCAACTGCCTGAAAACGAGTGTCTCTGAGAACTCCAAATTATACATTGTATCATCTGTGTGCAATCCATTTGGTGAGTGGCCAGAACTACTTTTTGAATACTTTGGACCCTGATTACTGTTAGGTGGTCTCCTATTTGTTTCTCTGGAACCAGAAGCTTCCATTGTAGAAACATTTTCTTTGAATTCGCCTGAATTACTGTCACAAGGTGCCGGTTGCTCTACACCTTGTGTTGTACCCATACCTTGCTTCTCTTTTCTCAGAAATTTCTTCGAATTTTTCTTGCTTTTGTTCTCATCTCCTAGGTGATCAGTTTTATTTACACTTTCTGAAATAGGTGCGTTTGGCTGGTTACCATTTGGGAGTTCCTCCTCACAAAAAACCTTTCCCTGGCTCACTTTTCCTCTTTCTTTTGTATTTGGCAATGCACACCCTGAATCTGAAACTCCTTTCCCGTGGTTTGAAAAATTGTGATCCAACAACCCACCCTTCTGTCGGTTTCCCTTCCGAGCCATGAAATATAATGTCATAAGCTATAAACCCAACGTTATGTCAATTTGATCCATTTCTGATTGCATGAATAGATCCATACTCCGGAAAAATAGATTCTATGGGAAATGTTAAACCTGCCACCATAAAATTTGGACAATTACTCAATAAGTTCAACACTATCTTCATAATCACAAACTAGGAAGTTCAAAAGATTGGTAGCACGGGGTATGCACATCCATGAGTAGCACAAACAAATGAAACAACAAATTTATCATTCCCTAGTACAGCTTAATATTGTAGCCTGATGTTAGACCCTTCCAAGTAAAATAAATCCGTTTTCAATTTGTTTGCGAACAAAATTGTCGTTATGTGGACCAGAACTGAGATGGTGAAACCAAACAACTTTAAAACTGAAGGAGATAGTAGGGAAAATAGAAGAAATATGGAAAAATCACCCAAAGCCCCATAGGAACACACTCGAAGCAATTCCCACAATGCAAATCCCACGATAATTGTAAGCAACCAACAAATTGCTTACTTTGGGAAGGAAGAACCAAAAAGTTCCAAGAAAGGAATGAAAGCAAAGAAAGAGTTATCATAGATGCCTTATAACTATCTGATACCTAGATGATACACAAGCATGCATACAGATAGGGGGAGTCCAATAAATGTCTTGGGTAATTCCCATACATCCTAACACCTTTTTTCATTAGGACACAATTTCGAAATAAGTAAAGAACAAGGAGAACTTAATAAGTAATGTCTATTCTGTATGGAGCTCTACTTCACACCTACTGCCTATGTAACCGTGATTCATTTTACAAGTTCCCACAATATCTAATAACAGATAGGAAAAACTGATTGTGATCCTTTAAAACGAGTATGATTAAACTCTCCAACAATTCAGAAGATTGTCATAGGCAAGCGTGGGGCATAGACAAAAAACTCCATCTGGACAAAACTCCATTGGCAGTCATTTCATTTAGTGAAGATTATTCAAAACATTTCAAGCATCCTTTTCTATGTTGTCAGCACTAACTCCTCCATAATCATGAATGCATTCATTTCTTAACATTTCAACTCCAGTTTTCGGTTTACCTCCCCTAGCATCATTATTCCAAGTCCACTCATTTTGTAGTCCTGTTTTCTATTGATTAGACTACAGTCATTTTATCAAATTTCACTTCCATTTTGCACCGTAGTAGCACTTTGAAGCCAAGAATGTATATTGCAAGAGTGTTCCACGCCACAGAATGCATTTGCCAAAGGAAGCAAAGATCAAATTTACATGTTAAGTATAAGTAATTTGATATACTCAATTACAAATAAACCAACACGTGTATAACCGCCAAGTATTGTGTAACCGAAAGCGAAATTGGGCCAAGCACTTGGGGCAAGACAATACAGCAACGGGAATACAATATAAAGACAGGCAATCCATACATAACAACATAAGACAAGGATTCCATCATGCAGAATGCCTACAAAAATTTGATCACAAGCAGAAATGCACAAAGCTCTAAAGGTAATCCACTTAGTTATCATCACCACAACATGCAAATTACAGCATAGATATGTATGTACACAATTCAAAAACCGAATATGTATACATATTCATATATAGATGTCATATAAGTGCATATCAATGAAAATGAAGAATCCTCCTTGTATTCTAAACCCTAAATACTCATTTCCTGGCTCTTCAAACTAGGTCGGGCAGTCCTCGTGTTCAAAACCCTAGAATCTGTGTTTCTGCTGATATATTTACATATGCATATGTGAGCACATATATAGGTATATGCGTCTGTATGGAGGGAGCAAACGGGTCCTTACCAGTAAGAGGTGGTGACGGTGGGAACGGATCGAGAAGAGAGAGAGAGAGAGAGAGAGAGAGAGCTGAGGTGAGCAAAGCAGAGGGGCAAGTCTACTGAAAAATTATTCAATGAACGCAACCCACAGACAGTGATGAGAGCGAGAACAGAAAGTCGCAGTCTCTCTTTCTCTCTCTTCTCGTTTCTGGGACTGGGTTTGCGCCACGAGATCCACACCGACCAGACCAGTCAGCGGAGAGACGCCAATTTTTAATGCTGTTCAAACCCGACCCCTCAACCCCTAACGCTAGTTAAAATTTCAGTACGTCATTCTCTCTCCCCTTAATGGGTTATGCTGATATAAATAGTAAATACCACCTTGGCTGCCAAGCATATTAGTAATTACGCTATTAATTTGAACCAAAATTAAATGATTCGTTATGATTTAAAAGTAAATATATAATTTTTTATAATTTAAATTTATTTATAAAATATATCAAACTAATTAAATTTAATAAAAATTTTATCATAACAATAATTTCGTTATTTTATATCTTCAAATTAAAAGTTTATACATTAAAATGAAAATTTAGTGGAATAATTAGAAGATATAAAATGATAAAAATATCTCTATGATAGAATTTTTGTTAAATTTAACAATTTTTATCCATCTTGTAAATAAATTCAAACTACATGAGAGTCATGTGCAGTCGTGTTCAGTTTTAAATCATAAGAAGGTAATATGAGTTTAGCTCATGTGGAGATTGTGTTCACTTTTAAATCATAAAAGGGTCATTTGATTTTGACTCAAGGTACAAAAAAATAAAATGTAATTACCTCTTAGTAATATTACTCACCACGAGTAATGCTAGTATCACTCCTGATTGTGCAACAATTGCAGTTATGCCAATCACCTTACCACCTGTTGGAACGTGGAGAGAAGCAAAAACTATTGTTTGCTTTTCTTTTCTTATTTGATTTTATCAAGAAGGGAAATGAAAGAAAAAAAGGAGAAAAAAATTTAAATCGCTCTCTCTTTTTTCCTTCCACTTTCTTTTCATTTTCTTTACAAAATCAAATAAGGAAGGAAAAATAATTTTCCTTCATTTTCTCTCCCAAGTTTCAGATAGGCTATTAGCTGTGGACCATTGAGAGTAAAGAGGCCCAGTTGAAATGGCTAGCATTAGCCAAAGAAGTAAACAAAAAGTATATACGTCAAGGTGGAAAAATAGTTCAGTAGTCAGATAGTATTGAATACTCAGTGGTAATTTTTGTCAAACGAATTCAACCCATGCACACCTCTACCGAGAGTAGTGAAAATCTATTCTTAAAGTTATAAACAAACTGAGTAGTAAATTGTTTAAACTTAACTTAAAAATTTATGAAGTTTAAAAATATATTTAAATTTGATTTGATTATCTTTCAAGTTGATCATAAACTAGTTTTAATAAAGTTCAGCTTACGTTATTTAGTTTTTTTTATTATATATAGCTTTGGTTCAGTATAGCTTGGTTCAAATATTTTTTGTTTTTGTATTTTTTTTTATTATTTTTGCTGATTGATATCTCCTAAATATTGACCATGGTAAATTTAATGCCATCATAGCACGTGACGTTACTTTTGCCGTGTGTTTGTTGTCTCTATGCTATTAGTAACAGAAAAGCTTTCAATGTGTAAGTGTTCCCTTCAAGTTAAAAACTGCTGCAGTCAGTTCAAAGATTTCGGGCAAACGCCTCTTGGTTAGTGTTTTAAAATTTGGACCGGATCGATCGATTGAACTGGTTAAACTGTGATTCGATTAAAAAACGATCTGATTAATTTTTAAAATTTATTTTGATCAAAATTCGTTTAAATTTGGTCAAAATCACAGTTGAACCGTGTTTCGATCAATTGAACCAGTATTAAACCGTTTAGTTCGTTATTTTAAAGCAAAATTTTATGTTTTAAATATAAAAAATAGTGTAAAAACATAAAATACCATTTATTAATATTAATAAATTAATTAATGATATAATTATGACATCACGAATCAATAAGAATTGAATTGACGGTTAAACCAATCATCCGTGACTCTGTGACTTTTCCCGTTAAGGTCCGATTTTTAAAACATTGCTCTTGGTTTCTTGCTTTTATTACTACCAAACACGAAAATTTTTAACTCCCTTGTAGAAATCTCCAGAGGAATCTATTTCTGCTACGTTTTGAGAATATCATAAAAGAAAATGCATTTCTAAAAAAGTGAATTAACGAAATGTTTGAAAACGAATTTATATATACATATTCGTTTTTGTCTAGATAACGGAACAAAAAATGGGTTATCTTTGCAAAATACATCATAATTTTCTTCTCATTTCAACAACCTCGAGAATGACAAAAGAATTTTGTTGTTTCAATTTTATTTTTCTTCTCTTTTAATTTTCTTTTCTTTCTACAAATTCAAGATTCAAACATACAATAAAAGTAAGAGAGAAAAGGAAAGCAAAATGACAATCACTTTTTCAATAAATTGTTCACTTTACAAGTAAGTCTCTAGAATAATTAGCTTTTCAAACTCCTGGTAATAATTTTTTGAAATTTTTCAAAGAACAAAAAAGATTTGAAGAAAAATAATTTCACAACCTATTCAGCTATTCAGAGTTCCACTCCATGCTGTACATTGGGTGTTTGTTATTTGAGTGTGAGATGTGTCTAATTCGCTAATTGAACATGCATCTATCAAGTATGTATAAGAAATTGAATTTATTATAAAACTATGCATAAAATTTTCATTGTATGCATAAAATGTTATATTTTAATTTGTTAATACCATTTTACCTTAAAAAATAAAAGAGATATTTAAAAATATAAAATCTATCCATGTGAGGGTGTCCTTAGACATTAAAATTAGATGAATTCGACAATCATACACATTCTCGCACTCGACACCCACAGTTCATGTAACAAAACTCACAATGAAGTTTAGTTGCCTGAGCCCTCAACCCAAACTGAATCCAACCTGAAGGTCATATGTGAATATGCACCCAAGCCTATGAGAAGCATTCACCAACCAAAACAACCAAGAAGTTATAAAACCAATCATGCTGAACAGGATATAGCATTGTAGAATGCTACCTGGGTTTACATCATATCCCCAATGTGACTTGAGCTTCCTCATCTCATCTCCAGAGTAAGGTTTCTGCAAGGCAGGGCCAAATGTCTTCAAATTAATAAATCAACTAGCTGTTTTCATACTCAGGTCTTCTCCTTACTAAAATTTGTTCTACTACAAGAAATGATGCCATCTCAAATAAAGTACCATCAATTTATCAAGACTGCAATAAAGTAACATTTAAATGCATTTACAGTTTCTTCAAATGAAAATGCATGAACTATTTTTCTTCAAGTTGGAAATGCGGTAAGCTAAAGCTCTTTGCCAATGAAGTCTGGTTATTTGAAGTCCCTTTGAAATGAAAAAAGGACTCCACCCTCATAGTAGTGTCACCAATGAAGTAAGGTTAGAAAAGTCAGTTCAGACGCCAATAGTAGGAGATCTGGTGCCCAGTTTGATGAGATTGGAAACAATTTGAAATCTGTCGTTGATCTGTAAGAACCTCTCAAATCATGATGTATAGAAAATTACGGAAAGTCCTATAAGCTGGGAGCAAAGCGAAGAACCAAAGCCACACATGTTCAGAGAAGTTTTACGGAGTAAAATTCTAAACAATAACCATATGATGTGCTGATAAATGATTTGCAGATGTGGATTACTCAAAAACTACAAAAACAAGGAGGTCCAAAGTAGTTGTATAAGGGCCCACAAAATAGCTCGAGCTTTACAAAATGGACTACCATAGTCTCAACAAAAAATTTGCATTCTTATGCTTTACATGGACACTATTACCAATTCAACATAAATTATGGTCCTAGTAAGACCAGAATAATGGAAAAAAACATTTTCATGCTCGACAAGAAAAAAGCAAAATGTAGCCTTTCTGACTTAAATGGAGTAGCACACGTGCTGTACATGGCGACAAAATACTATTGGTGTTACCATCCTCAATTAGCTGGGATAATGCAATGTAAGTTGTTATTATTGAAAAGGCTAACAACATGGCATATGTTGATCAAATAAAATTCAATTTACAAAAGAAAAAGCAACCTTGCCCGGAAAATGAGTAATTTTAAGAGCCAAGATCCATATAAACCCACTAGCACAGCACTAAATTCCACACCGAAAAACTAAAATCAAAAAAACCTTGAAAATTGAAAATCAGCTAACTAGATATTATTGCAATAACAAATTCATATACAGTAGTCATTAAATGCAGTCCAGACCTTAGCGGCAAGAGAAAATTGTGCTCCGGAAGGCATATGCAGAAAACCACAAAGGAATTGCAGAGCTGTTCTTCACAGAATACATCTCTTTCCACACTCTGCTGTTTCGATGATACACCAATACCTGCTTATGTGTGGCTAGGAACATGTATTGACCAGTCTGACTAATTGGGAAAATGCCTGGCACCATTCCTCTAATACATCTAAGACTCACCCTATCTACCGTATGCCATTCTTCCCTCTCATAATCTTTCAACACCCAAATAGTCATCCAGGCCTCTGAAATCTGAACTACAGACAAGTGCCCATCCGATTCCAACAAATAAACCCTATTTCCAGTCCCATTACACACTTCATCCGGCAATGAAATTTTCCTCCAAATGTCGCAATTCAAATCAAGAACAAGTATACACGAACAACTTCCGGTCAACCAATGTAGTGAGCCCTTAACATACACAACTTGGTTCCTATTCATATGGGAGAAATAATCATCTTGCAATGACACAAACTTTCTCCATTTCGTTGACTCCGAATCATATACCAAGCATATAAAAGTCTTATCAGGCCTATGGCCAAATGATCGATGATAACCCGCTAAGACAACATTAAACTTTTGCGTTGATAAATCACAAGCCAAACCCACAAGAGTGGCTTCACCATCTGGATAAAATCGAGTAACGGGTCTTTCCCTACTTTTGGGTAGCAGCTTATACTCCCTAGTCATCGGGTTACATACGTAATACAGACCCTTATCGGGTATGCTAGAGCAACACAACAAGCCATTACATGAAGCTCTGACTTTCACTCTGTCCTTAATAAAGTCCAACAATAATTCAGAAACACCCCTCAATTTATCAATACAAATCAAACTCGATTTTGATTCAGAGGACTCTGAAACCTCTACGAGTACCATAGGGTTCTTAACCGACATTTCATTGTACAGTTGAACAAAATACTTGTCCGACGACAATTTGTACCATCGTTTGCACACACACTTGGATCTGAGGAGGTCCTTAACGGGCAATCTAGCAAGAATTTGGAGAATAACTTCATCGGGGAAAAACCCAAATTTGGAATTCGGTGGATTCATGATCTTATAGCAAGAAAAAACGAGAAACTGTGAGAAATCAAGAGAAGCTCCGAAGATAACTTACCCAATTACATCTCCCGGATGGGCGTCCCATGGTACTCAAGTTCCGGCAAGTGAATCCAGAGGGGAGAGAAGGGATCGGTTGGATCAGATAGAAAGAACGTAATAGGGATTTGAAACTTTACGATGGAGTATGAGAAAATGGCAATAAATGGGGAAGAAAAATCTGAGATTCGTTTCGACAGAACATGCGGCTGAAGTGACCAAAATGCCATTCTCGGTCAACGGCCGTGATTAAGCTTCAAGCTCGATGGATTTGTTGGCTCGCACCATACTGGATTTTTGTGGTAGGGCATTCTGGAGCTCGTCAAATGTAACAATTGATGTGAAAAGTTCTAATGAATTCAAGGTTCAATTGCTTCATTTAAACCCAAAAAAAAAATGGAAGGTTCAATTTGTTTTATTGAAGAGAATTCATGGAAAATCTAGTCATTAATTTAGCGAAAATTTCCGTGATCCTCGTTTGGATAAATTTTTTTTGTTTCGCTAATGATAGGAGATAATTACATAAAGAGAACTATATTACACTAAACAATTATTTATCTAAAAAAAATTAACAAATAAACAATCACAACAAACCCAATACAGTGAAATTCAAAATCTCAACAATCAAGATACTTAACAATCAACCAAATGCCACTGAGCCATTTGGGTATTAGCGTAGTTTGGATAAATTTATAAGCTTGGTTAATGACATTTTAGAAACTTCTTTTATATTTTCTATATAAAAAGAAAAAGTCAAAAGCATAAGCTAAAATGTTCATAAAAGATAAAATATTTAAATGTTAATTGAAAAGTGTTAGTAAAAATAAACAAACTAATTAAATAAGCTAATTCAAAATGAGTGATGCTTTTAATAGACTTTTAACCTTCGATTTCTTATTTGCATAAAAAGGCTGAATCCAATCCATGCATAAGTAGAGTCAGAGCCGCCAGTCACAGTTGTGATTGACCATTAATCGTCAACAGGTGACTACCAACCAACTTAGTGTAGGTTACACCTGAGGTGACAACCATTAGCTAGCATTTCACAAGTAGAGAAAGCCAATCATCTGGACATCACGTATCAAAAGAAGTAAACTTAGAAGTTGAATAATGGGTAAGAAAAGGGCTCACAAGCTCCATGGTGCATTAGAGTCTTCGAAGAAAGCAAGAAAAAGAAACCCCTAGGGTCACCCAGTAGCCAAGGCTTGAGTTTGAAAGTCCTATCAATTCCTCGGGAACACAAACGTCTTTGACCTCATAATTATTCAATTTATGTGCAATGTAAAGACTACACAAGTCCTAAAATTAGTCATATTATGTGCAAGTTGACCGGACACCCCGGTCATCCAAAAAAAAAAAAACACAGAAATATAAGGGCTATCCTTTCCAGTCTTGAGGTATGAGTCGTAGGACGTAACAATATCAAGGTCACACGTCCAATTTTATTGTCATGCTTTAATTTCAAGTCGAGAAAATCTAGTCACACCACCACTTCCGTAGGTGGTTTTCGCAAGTTTGTGGTTCATCTCAAACCCAATTGACCAAATTGGCTGCTGAAATCACAGCCTATGTGGAGCCCAGGAAGATCAAGAAGCTAGCCGGTGTCATGGCCGAGGAGCTTTTCATCGGGATCAGCTTGAGTGAAATTCACATCGAGGACCCTTCTAAGGGCACAATCACCTTCAAGACTCCGACTGGTCTGTCCAGGTCTTTTACAATATCAGCGTTTGGAACTGTAGAGTAGATGTTCCTGCAGTATAAAAAGACATTCCGGTTAATGGTTTCACTTTCTTGGGATAAACCTTGTCTCCAAAATCAGGTTTGAGCAATTATTCTTGTCACGGTCTAAGAAAACTTCCCATTCTTGGGCTAAACTGTTGTGAGCAAGTTAATCAAAGGAGAAACATATAAAGAAGGCCATCCCTGACCACAAAAGGGCTGAAAAACACAAATCATTGTTGTCTAGCTGTACAGAACTAGTGATATGTCTAGATACAGAAATAGTTACGGAAGTCATGCAAGTTTCAGTGTATCATTTCAAAGAGGTCTCCTAGTTATAAAAGAAGTCAAATATTGCACCTAGCAGCTCTGCTAATGAAGCCAAGAAAGCCATCAAATCCAACAAAACTTCCTGTATCAATGAAAAACCATTTGCACTTCCCAATCACCCCAGTGCGTAAATCAAACATGGCTAATGATTGATCGATCTCGGGTAAACACATCTCTACAATATAAGGTTGCAAGCTGCCATAACTAACAGGTGTCATAACTTCCGACCCTGCAAAAGAACCCAAATAACAAGCATTAGTTTCTAAAGAGGAAAATACGGAAGTAGATAAGAGACTGGTTAATGTAGAATAAGAAAAGAATGTTCGTTATGATTACTGTTAGTATGATATTGTGAAATATCTGGCGTGAGATGTATAGAAGAGAAAACAAACTGCATAATGTACTCTTTCATGCAAAATCTCATCAACTCAATAGGTGTGAAAAGCTAATATATCTTTTAAAAAAGCTGGTGAAATTGGAAAGCCACGTATGAACACTTGGAACACTTGAAGGGAGAACTCAAAAATTGGATTTGTTACCGGATGATAATACCATTTATGAGAACCTAATTGCCAAGTTGAGAACAGCAGATAGAGGCAACCTCTAGCAATGATATTTAGAAAACATTTCTTAGGCCGGAATCATTTGTTTGTTCTAGGGATAATAGACTGTACATTTGCACTGCACAGCACAGACAACTATAGTTATGAGAGAAAGAAAATGCAAAATAAAAGCATAAGGATACCATACCCTGCAAGGGATGATCCATTTTCCATTGGTCCAATCTTGATGAGGCCTCAAATCAGAATGTTGAAATTCCAACACCTCATTAGTGCTCCTGATGTAGACTGTATACTTTGATCCCTGAAGGACTTTGCAGACACCACCAACCCACCACGCATCATTATACCAAGCATCTACTTCTTCAAATGGTCCAAAAGGATCAATACGTTGAATTACAGGAGGACAAGGCCTTATGCACAAAGCATCAGCCTCGTCTCTAAGAAGCTCCATTTCATCATCCGTTTTCAGTGTCCTATATTCTACCAAATACTTCTCAGTGCCTTTAGAACCTATGATGACTGCTGGGTACCAAGAATCCGAGTAACCTTCTTCATCAGTTTTGACCTCTACCATCATTCCCTTGTTAAAGTAGTTTGCCTCAAATGCTATTAAACCATTCTGCCTCTTCAACTTTCCTGGACTGGGCTTCAGTAGCAACACAGATGACTTTTTCTGCATTTCAAGCTTTCACATATTAAGCAAAGATGAGAGTAAACAAACGAAAATATAAAACAAAAAAAAAATCTTGAACTGTTCAATCCAAAATGATTGAATTTAAGGGCTGTGTACACTTGGGAGATCTCCTAGGTGGCAAAACTAGTTTTTTTTTCCGTATATGATGACATTTACAGAAGGATTAATTTCACGCCAGATACAATACAAAAAATCTGCCACAAGAAAACTTTGAAAGTACGAGAAAACAGAAGTGATACCCTGAAATCAGCAACAAAATTTCCACCAATCCATTCTTGATGAGGCCTCAGATTAAAATGTCCAAATTCTAACTCCTCATTCGTGGTCCAGAAATAGACTGAATAATTTAATCCATCAAGCACTCTGGAGATAAGGCCCACCCACCATCCATCATTATACCAAGCATTGACTTTCTCAAAAAGTTTGAAACGGTCAACCCGTTGTATAACTGGGGGACAAGGCCTAATGTATAAAGCATCTGCCTTTTCTTTAAGGAGTTCAGTTTCATCCTCTGTTTTCAATGTCTGGTATTCGACCAAGAACTTGTCCTTCCCTATTGAGCCAACAATGACGGCAGTGTACCAAGAACCCTGGTATCCTTCTTCGTTGCTTTTGACCTCCACCATTGTCCCCTTGCTGAACTTCGCCTCTGACGATCTTCTCCCATACTTTATCTTGAATTTCACCTCTCTCTCTCTGGACTTCAACTCCAATTCAGATGTCCTCTGCATTTCAAACTCTCGGACATTAGTGACACATAAAACCAAACAAATCAAAAACATCCAAATTGTAATAAATCATTTTAACATAAGATGACTTGGCTGTGGAGCTGTACTTTTGGAGGATATTCTAGGTGGATGAATGGTTTTGGTACGACTGAGACAATTGTGTTCAAGGAAGCAAGACATTTGCGCAATACTCAGAACAGAAAAAACAGAAATTAAGAGCATATAGGAGTCATACCCTGGAAGCAGCAACCCATTTACCATCAATCCACTCTTGATGAGGCCTCAATTTAGAATGTTCAACTGTCATTTCCTCATTTGTGCCCCCCAAATAGACTACGTACTTGTAGTCATCAAGAACTTTGAAAATATCACTGATCCACCACCTACCATTACACCAAGCATCAACTTCTTGAAACTGTTCAAAATGGTCAACCTGTGGAATCTTGGGGGGACAAGGCCGAATGTAAGAAGAATCTACGTTTTCTCTGACGAGTTCAGTTTCATCATCTGTCTTCAGCGTCTGGTTTTCCACCAAGAACTTGTCATCCCCTATTGAGTCTAAAATAACTGCAGTGTACCAAGAACCTCGGTAACCTTCTTTGTCGCTTCTGACCTCCACCATTGTTCCCTTGCTGAAATTTGACTCTGATGTTCTTCCACTATATTTTATCCTCAATTTTATCTCTCTGGGTTTCGTTTCCAACTCAGATGATTTTCCCTGCATTCCAAGAATTCACAAATTTGGACACAAATTAAACCAAAATAGTGGGGAAATGATGGTTATGTAGAAATGTATAGAAATGATATAGCTTTAAACAATTAAATATTGTGCACATAGCTTGCTTTCAATACATCATACACTATGTTAACCAAACTAAGCCTAATGTCTTTCACATTATATGCCTACTTGATTATGATTTGTTGCTTAATTTCCCATTTTTTTTTTGTCAGCATAAAGTTTTGTGACTTACTTGGACATCTTGTGATCTTATGGTAACTAGCTAAGCTTTCAGAACGTATGAACTATCCTGATAAAAATGTTACATACATGCGGCATCAACACTAAGGTCACACATTAAACTCATCTCTTTCTACACTAACCTCAAGGGTGGTTAGTTACGCTTATATATATAAACAAAGAAGAAAAAGCATAGACGGAAGCTAATGTGTATGTACACTAGGAAGTAAGCAACTACTGGTGGGTATGTGAAGATCTAACGAGCATAAAATAAGAAAACTAGTGGATGAACATAGAATACACAAAAGAAAAAAATCAATTGTCAAAACCCTTTGAGCCATGAAGATGATCTTCCATGTCTACCCATGTACTCCATCCAATACATCTTTATGGAAAAACATAATTGATTACATTGAAATACCCTATATTCTTTAATGGAGTTATATGCATAAACTTGGGCTTTAAGGAAACCATTATAATCTGCCCATTCACAGGAATTTTCAAATTATAATGCCCTTTACAATGCCTCCAAAGAGTTAAGTTTACAACCCATGAGTCACATACATAGATCAAAACCTAAATCCATGAAATAGGAGCTAAAGAACAAACTTTTAACTTGCTGTCCCAAAAAAATTCAGCACATCCCAACATCGCATACATCACATATATATGAATCTAAACATGAAAGAAACCATTCTTATTATCATAGAAAGATGTTCTAACATGATTTCAACAATTTAAAATCAAGTTATACAATGCTGGATAAAGAAAGAATATAATAAAGGGAAAAGGAAAACAAAGAATACAAAAGAAAAAAAAAAGAAAGGAAAAGAAGTGCCCCATAGGCCATAGCCGACATATCTACAGTAATGGTACCTTGTCAATGTTACAAAATTTTGTAATGGAGTTACCCTTTTGTAGGGTTATTAGAGGCTTAGAGCAACATTTCCAAAAACTTGCATGCTTTCTTTACAAACGATTATGCATTTCAGAATGACCAATCGTCCACTAGATTCATAAACATGGAAAACACATCCTAACAGGAAGTCCAATTTTCTCACAAGAAACAAATTTTTTTTTTTCAACTTCAGTTGAAGGCAGTTGAACATTCTTCTTCCTCTTGAAGTTTAGAATTCCAATTTGTTTGCTTTTTGTTGTATTCTTTTACCACAAATACAGAAAAAATTCAAGTAAAACCCCAGAAAACAAAGCAAATCGCTAGGAAAATAAATAAATAAATAAACGAGATCAACGAAAATAAGAAGACAAAAAGTTACTCAAATTGGATCAGTTATTTTACGCAAACGTGATGTTTGATCTATATCCCCAATTTTCAGCTATCCATCCTCCGTTAAGTGATCATAATACACAGGTACAGTACAGAATCTGGCCCTAGCATGTAGCAGGTAACATGTGCATTAGAAAATATGGATCAGTTATTTTCAGCTCTCTCTCTCTCTCTCTCTCTCTCGCGTATATATATCTGTGTATGTATATACCTGCAGGTCGAGAGGGGGAAACCAGAAGCCATCGTCCCAGTCCCGATGAAACCGCAAGTTCCATTGTTCGAACTCAACCTCCTCACTCACACCAACGAACGACACCGAGTACCTCGAATTCTCAAGTATATCCGCAATTGTTCCTTCACGCCACGCGTTCTCCTGAAATGCGTCAACTTTGTCCCCAACTTTGAAGTACTGGTGGAGCTCCACAGGAAGCGAAGGCCTGACGGTGAACGAAGACACGTACTCTCTGAGGCGTTTGGTTTCACTCTCGCCGGAAGTCAGAGTCTCGTACTCGACGTAAATCTGGCCCTTGTGCTTCGCCGGAGACAACCGGAGTACGGTCGCCGGGAACCACAGAGTCACGTCGTCGTCCCTGGACACCTCCACTTTGTCTCCCCTGTCGAAATGCCTCGTCGGCATTCTGCCTGGAACCCTAATTTATAGAGAGAAAGTGGTTGGATGGGAAGACGATTGTTCAGAGTTCAGAGACCACTATGGCGGGAGCATGGTGGCGTAGCGTCCAAATCAGCAAAAGTTACTAATAAAAAGCCACAGAACGACGGCGTACTGGCCAAAAAGTCTCGAAATCCACTTTCTTCTTGTGTTGTTGGTAATCGCCAACATGTGAAGCTGTGCAATGGTGGAGTGACACGTAATGTATCTTACTGTAATATTCTCCTCCAAATGAAACGAATTATTTCTTGATAATGTGATGTTGGTATGATTCAACTAAATGGATCACAATAAATCACCCCATTTGCAGAAATTATTCAGTACTCCTCAGTACCATGTGATCTTGTTCTGTTCTTATAATGATGCGGGTCCCAACTTGTTGTTAAGTAAGATATTCACTCCTCACTCCTCTTAGGGTCCGTTTGGCACTGATTTTTCGATTAGTTTTTTTTAGACTTATAAATAAAAAAGTAAAAAAAAAATTGACTTTTTTGTCTTTTTATTTTTACTTTTTTGCTTATTTTTAACTAAAGTAAAGCCAAAAAAATAAAAAAAAGTTAAAAAAACTTGACTTCTTTGTTTGTAAACTTAAAAAAAATTTAATAAAAAAACTGTACTAAACTGATCCTTAATAGAAGACTATCTCAATTGTGAGTCCTAACTTGTTACGGGAGATATTCAATCTCTTAATAGGAGACTATCTCAATGTGAGGTGAAATAATAATGATGTAGTGTTCGAGAGCACTGAATAATGTTTTTGCTATTTGTAAGGTAAGACTGAATTTTAAATTATTTATATAGCATTATTCCCGAGTGAGAAGAACGAATCAATTTTCTTTTTTGCCTTGCATGTCAAGCTACTCTTTCTCCAACCATTTTTCCACTATTTTTGCAAGATGTGCGGAAAAAAATATACCGGATTAGTAGTATAAGTTATTTGATCAATTCTGATTTTTTCATTCTTCAATCCGACCAAAGGTTAGAAATAATTAGCCCTATTTTATCTCACTCTAATCAAACACTGTATGAGGAAATTAGTCACATGAGATATTGTCTGTATCTCATGAAACTACCTACTACCTAATCCAATCCTACAAACAAACATAGCTCAAGTCTCAAAATTAGAACTATCAACTTAATAAGAATAGTTCGCCTTGCCAACTAAAATTGATTCATAATTTTTTTTTTGTTGCTAATTTTATGCTTAGAAAACTAGACACTATTTTACATAAGGGTAATGGTATATGAATAGGTTATATAAGAAATTTTAAATAGAATGGGACTTATTTTAATTCAATCAGTGAAAAATTAAAAGTCTAACATCACGGTAATACATAATCATAAAATCTCACTATCACATCATTCTATGTATTTTTTTTTTTTTTTTTGTATAGAACTTTGGTATACCTAACATTTTTCGTCATATAATTTAGGTTTTACATTTGAAAACTAGGATTGTGGATAATCCCACAAATTATACAGCCATGAAATAACATGAGGATTTGAGGAAAACCTATTATTTTGCAAAATTATATATAGCTCCATGGAAGATCCAAAGAAAGTTGCATGAATTGCAAGAACTAGAGTTCTGGGTCATTTAGTGAACTGAATGCGCTTGCTTAAATTGCCAACAGAGGTAGAGCCAACTTTTGCTATCTCCCATTGGCGGACGGATGGGGCGGCAGAGCCGCAGACCCCAAAATTTGAAAAATTATCTTTATATTCTATAAATTTTTGAATATTTAAAATATAATATAGTGTATCAGTTCTCTTAAATTTTATAAATTTTACTTTACCCTCGTAAATTTTTAAATATTTAAAATACAATATAGTATATTAGTTCTTGAAAACTTTTAAATTTTACTTCACTCTTGTAGATTTTTAAATATTTAGAATACAATATAGTGTATTGATTCTTTAAAAATTAAAATTTTTTTCTTAACCCTCCTTTTACTAAAAAAAAAAAATTTCTTCACTCCTTTAACCAAAATTTTAGGTCCGCCATAGCGTGCTATCTCCCTTTGTTCTTTTTTACAATTTTCAAGTAAATAACATGCCAATCTATGGAATCATTAAAAGCAGAGTACCTCCACAAAAGCTTAGCCCTTTAAAAACGAAATAAATATCCCACCATCCAACTCCGTTGGTGGTTCTCTATATCAATAAAATTGTGATATTCACAAATACGTATTTCATCATTAGGCATTTAGACTAGTCTCCAAAATAGATACGAAGATAGACTGCTTTACATATCTACTAATGAATATTACTCCTTAGCATCACAGATCTATAGGTTGGTTTTCATATTTCGGGATTGAAATTTAAGTCATACCGTGTGCTCTGGACACTAAAAAGTATGTGTAGCTTCACCAAACAGTTATAAAAACTTGAACTCAAACATTGAGTGAAAAAATTTAAATTTTTATCCACTTAACCAACCACTTAGATTGAATATTTCAACATTGGGACAATTTAGGTCTTTCTACTTTAATTAACCGGGGTTGAAGCTGAAAGTTGATTGTTTTTAAAGTAAAAGTGATGAAAGTATAATAATTTTCATAGCATTTTTCTTAAAAAGCAGTGAAAAGGAAAGCAAGGAAAATATATACTTCTCAACGGCTAGGCCATGGACATTCAGTAAAGAAGACCCAAATTCAAAATTGTGGGCAGCTCCAGTTTTCTTCCCAAAAAACTCTCTCATTTTTCCCATTTTTCCAACAGAATAAAGAATTTATAAAATCAAAACCTAACAATATCCTGCGTGAAGGGGAAGAAGACTAACATAAACAGAAAATGGCAGTGTTTAAGCTCGATGTGCTTACATTTCAGAAATACCCAACCAATAAGTGAAATATCACTTTTGCCAGATTAGCATCACTGACAACCCCGAATCAACTTATATGTATGTGTGTAAATATATATAATATGTATATATTGAACGTATAATTACCTGTTCTGCGAAAGGTGGGATCCAGAAACCGTCGTTCCAGTCCCGATGAAGCCGCAAATTACACCGTTCAAACTCAATCTGTTGCTCTGTATCGTCGAACAACACCAAGTACTTGGAATTCAGAAACAGACCTACTATAGTTCCTAGTCGCCAGCCGTTGTTGTCAATTGCGTCAACAGTTTCGCAGAGATTGAAGCTCCGATCGGGCTCGGAGGCGGCACAGGCCTCACTCTGCTCGCTTCGCCGTGCTACCTGAGCGGTCCCGGTCCGTTTGTGTCGGTGGCTAGGGTATGGTACGCGACGTAGAAGTGGTTCTTTGTCTTCGCCGGCGATCGGAGGACGGTGGCTTCGAAGTATGAGGATTTGAAGTGATCGTCTTCTCAGGTGACCTCCACTGCTTCTCCTTTGTTGAAGCGTCGACTATCGGACATTGTTTCTGAGAATTCAGTTTCAGAGAGAGAAAGTGCTAGCTGAGCTCTACAAGACTCTGTAGAGAGAGAGAGAGAGAGGAGCATGTTGTAAGAGCAACCCAACACCATTAGCTATGTTGAAGGGTTAAAATATAATAAAATATTACACTATCTATTTTAAAGAGTTATTTTTAAATAACAATTCTATCACTATTCTCTATTTTTATTAGTTATTCTAAATCAAATCAACTAAATTAAGTCATTTATAGAGTCTTCATTTGATTTCAGAATATTAGAATTAAAGCATTTTAAGTTAAAAAATCTACAAGTTCTTATGCAAAATTTAATAATTTTTTTTTTTTTTACACAGTTAGAGATAATTTCAAGTTCACAACTTTACAGATCCACAAAGCAATAGACCACAAATTCTCATAGATAAATAATCATAGTAATGCATACGTTATTAAACAAACCAATTGAAGAAAAGTAGAAATTAAAAGAATTCGAAACACTACTTTAATACATGAATTAACAGGTTAGATAGAAATCACATAGCAATATCAATCAAATTCCAAATAATATATACGTATAACAATAAATGTATGTATATGTAGACACTGACCTTGTACATCGAGGGAGAAAGAGAGGGGAGAGGAAGAGGTTTCTGAAGATTTGAGAGGAAGCAGGGGAGGGGAGATGAGGGGAACAAAGTTGTGGAGGGAAGGAGGGAGGGAGGGATGGAGGGAGGGAGAAAGAGAGAGCCATACCTGTTGTTGGTATTTCTTTAGATATGTGCTCTAGTGGATTTGTGCCCTAGCACCAACAAAATAGTAAAAGAAGATGGAGGAAAAAGTTGTCAGCTAGACTCCTGCGATACATAGCGAGTGTCATTTTGCTCGTTAAATGTAGTGAGCGATATCAACAAAAATTAAAATAACAAGCCGAATGAAGAGCCTATTAGAACAAGAAAATGGAGAATGACTCTGTATAACAGTTAATAAGAGAGATTTGAAGAGCCTACTTGAGTTACTCTAACATGGCATCCGTGTGTGCGCGAGTACGAAGCAAAGATTAATTCCGAAGCACCAAAAAAAAGAGTACGAAGCAAAGATGCTCAGACTTGGCCCGCAAAAGAGTGGTTAATTACGAAAATGGCACTAGGAGGGCTATTATGTAAATTGGCGGCTTCATGTTTGGGCATCTCTTTGGGCGGATTAACCAACCCAAATTTGAAACCGAACCGATATATTTTTTTATTTTACACTCACCTCAATTAATTCTTTTTCAGTTTAGTTAAAGGTAAATTATTCACACCAAGATTAAAAAATTTACAAAAAATAAATCTCTCATAACATAATTTTAAGAAGCTGTCAAATTTCAAACTCAATAGTCAGGACGTTTGGATTTACAAATTGTATCTGTCTTTATTAAACTACCCTCGGAGTTGAAAGAGCAATAGCATACATACAAAAAAATTGCATTGAAAAAAGTATGGAGAATGATATGATTAAGTTGTGAGCCTATCAGTTTAAAAAAAAATACCAAAATGTCTTTTAATTACAAAATTACTATATACAAAAATTCTAAAAGAATAACATTTTTCTTGTTTTGAAACAATAGAAACACCCCTGTTTTTTTTTTCTATGACCAAGGGTTAGCTTGCATTAGGGTCATATAAAGGAGGTGTTTGGATTACAATTTTAAAAAGTCATAAGTCAAAAGCTTAAGTTAATTTTAAATAATCACATAAAAAAGCGACTTTTTAAAAGCTTAAACTAGTCCTTAAAATGATTTTTATAAGCTGGGAGCCAAACAATGTTTAAAAAAGTTATATGCTTAAGCCACAAATTACTAAAAAAAGTCGCATCCAAATACTCGAAAAATAGAATCAAGAAATTACAATGGTTGAAAGTAAATCAAATCTAACTGAAAATAAGGATGTCATAACTCACAACCTAATAGCTGTCTAATATGATTTCTTTCTATAAATTGTTTTTTAATTCAAACATATTATTGCTGTCCTAATACGAGAAGATTGTAATAAGATACACCAACTTTGATTTGGTGCGTCTCACTGGTAATACTTCAATTGTATTTTAATTACATTCCCCTCAAAGTTGAACATTTTTGTCAAAAGAAAAAGAGTTATTTCAATTAATTGCAGATTTTACTTTAATACGCATTTTGCCCATAGGTTAGACGTATGAACAAATATCACATTTGGGGTGTTTTTTTTTTTAATTAATTTTTGGATAAATGACCCCAAAAAAACCTCCCTCGGCGGAGGGCTAATCTTGAAAAGAAAATGGTAAAAGGGTAACTTTTGAAAATGAAAAAAAAAAAAATAGGGTTACTTTGGGGCTTGGGCCAAGGAAACGATAAGATCATGGCCCATGAATCACAAAGGTAGACTACAGTGATGGCTCATCTGTCTTTCGCTCTCTCCAAGACAACCAATGGATAAGGGTACATGCAATCTTGAAAGGGATAAATTAGTAAGTTCATTTCAATATACTGTTCCATTCACCACCATCACTATGATCAGATGAATTAATTTTCTTTTATCCAACAGAAACAATTGAGGCTGATCAATTTGGTAGAAATTATCTGATTATGCTAGTTCATCTATTATACTATAGTTTTCTTGTACGCTCCCTTTAGAACTCGAATTTTCGGTCGAAAAAGAAAAATGTGAAGAAAAATTGAACAAAATGAAAAAATAATTTTGTTTTATTTTCCATCACGTTTTCCTTTTTTTTTTACTTTTCCAACTGAAATTTCGGATTCCAAACTAAGTATACACAACTATTAATATTTATGTACATTTTTTTTTCTTCTTCCCATGATTTTCTTTGTAGACACAACTATTAATGTGAAGGTTGTCTTCTTGTGTAGTGTTCATCCCAATAAGGGCATAAAGAAAATGCTTTTGTAACAACATATATCAAACTTTTCAATGGTTTATTCAAATTTAAAGCCCTCTCATTACACTTGAAATGTAAAATGATAATAGGGAATGGAAACGATGATCTCAATCAGAATTTACCTTGATACAGTTTACATGTGAAATCACAGAAACAGTTTAATTTCGGATTCGCGAATTATTTGACGCAAAATTCAAGGAAAATAAAATAAAAATATAGTGGAAAGCACATTCATGCCACTTTGAATTATTGAATGGTTTATTTAACTATAGTTGTTTAATTAGTGGGGTTAATTACTATCTCTGCGGTGGGAGATCTTCACCAGACAAGAAAGAGTGAAGGAGAGAGAGAGCCTCACTGGGCTTGTTGAGAGGCACCAAGTGACCAGCCCCTCTCACTGTCACAAATGTCAAGCCTTCATACTCCACAATCCTCCCTCCCACCTGCATTAAATCCAATCACCACACATATCAGCAAGCAATTTTCTCCTTCTTCTTCTTCTTCTTCTTCTTCATTTAGATTCAGTAATGGTGATGTAGAGTTGTAACCTACCTGGTGTTTGTGGTACCAAGAACGCCATGGGGATTTGAGAGGCAGTCCAAGAGCTTCAATGCAGTATCTCGACCCAATCACTGGCACTCTTCCATCAGCGTCCCCACTGCTCATCAGAACAGTAACAGATTCAGTGCTGACAAATTTTGTCATTGGACGAAAAAGATTCATGTAAAATAATCACTGAGAAAGTTTTGCATTGTTTTAAATGAATTTCTTCTTCTTCTTCTTCTTTTTTTTTTTTTTTTTTTTTTTTTTGTTTCTGATAAGTAAAGGTTGAGTATATATTAGAAAGACAGCATTACAGAGGCGAACCTTGTACGAAAAGCTGATTACAAAAGTATATTTAATTGCATATTTTCAAGGCATATGCAAATCACTAAAAATCTCTACAAAGGAACATAGACAAAAAGAATGCAGGTTCTGAAACACAAATGGTCTTAATAGTGATAGTAATTTAAAAGTACCTGTAAATCCAAATTTTGAGGCCGCCTTTGATGAGTTTGGTGTAGATGGGTAGGACAGAGGATACAGTATATATATACGTCTGAAAGACAGTGTCACTGCAAAGAATTAATCAATTAAGTACATTAATTAATCAGCTAGCTTGAACCAAAATACATAGAAAAAAAATATATAAAAGCCATGGAATAAACATACATCAAAGTAGAGAGAGAATTACATGGATATATAAGGAAGCTAACTTACTTGCAGACCAGCCACTCCACTTTACTATTTCCTCCTCTAGTATTTGCATGGAGGGACGTTTGAACATCTACCCTATTGAGGTATTGTTGTGTGAATGTAGAGTAACATGGATCATAACCTCCAAGGATTCTCATCCTCTTGAATCCATAATTCTGTGCCTGCAAATAATCAAGGAACATATATATGAAGACGGGTAATGCTATATAACTAGAAAATTCATACAGAATTTATCACCAGAATGATGTGGATAAGCTGTGGGCCGATCACTTTAAAATAAAGAACCCATCAAGATGATTATTAATTACAAAATTGCCATAACTACATCATTCTAGTACAGAATTCTGTACAAAAATTCTGGAAGAATAGTATTTTTCATATGAAAGACCTATATATTTACATACCTATACATGTATGTATATTTTTCAAGTCATGGAATTTACTAGGTTTTTGGGTAGAATCACCTTAGAGGCAGATGCACCAGCAGAAGAAGAGCTGATGTTCAGAAGACATATTGGGGCATAGATATTGTAGATGTCAATCTCTGTGTACTTTCTAAAGACAACACTCATGGCGGCATTACATTCACCAGACCAATCGGAGAGCTTGAAATCGCATACTTGCTTGGCTTTTTCAAATTCCTGGTCTGATATTACTGCATGGCTCCATGCATATTCAAGTATACCTTTGTAATCATAGTAATCATCTGTTTCTGGATTACCTACCTGCACTTCATTAGATTTTCTTAGTGGTGTGTTATATGTTTATATTTCTTTGGAATTAATCAATTTATATGCAGACATTTAGGAGCCCTATTAGTAGTTTAATTTTAATCTCATGCATTTTTTTTTTAATTTGGTATTTTCATGCAATGCTAGTTAAAAGTAAAGTGCCAAAAGTAAGAGAGCTTCCATACAATGAAACCCTTGAGATTAATGTATGGGTATTTAGTTCTATCCTTGTTTCGATCATACACAAGCTCTGCCAGTTGAGGCACATAGTGGCCTACAAGATTAAAAAAGGAAGTACCATGAGAGAGAGAGAGAGAGAGAGAGAGAGAGAGAGAGAATATCAGGGCTAGGATATATACATATATACATCACCTGCATAACTCTCTCCTGACATAAAGAAGTCATGGGTTTTGAACTGTGGAAATCTTTTCATCCAATTGACCAGGAAATTGTAGGCATCCTCAGCTAATTAAGTAGAACAGATGATAAGAAATACATAAAACAATATGGAAAATGCTATTCTTTCAGAATTTGTGTACAGAATTTTGAACCAGAATGATGTAACAATGGTAGTTTTGTAATTAAAATGCATCTTGCTGAGTTTTTGTTTTAAAGTAATAGGCTCGTAACTAAGACACATCATTCTGAATATAAATTCTGTATGAATTTTCTGGCATTACCCTAAAAAAATAGTGACCAATGATTGGAAGTAAGCAAAAGAGTGCATTGAATTCTCATGATTGATGAATTACCCACAAACCCATCATCCAATTTGGTGAGATCAGAGGATGTGTTGGTGTAAGAGAACCCAACTCCTACCGGTGACTCCACAAATAGCAAATTGGCTTCTGCGAGAGAGAGAGAGAGAGAGAGAGAGAGAGAGAGAGAGAGAGACTTCTATTTAACATGACTTGGTTATAAATTCTAGTATCCTCGTACAATCAAATTGAGTAGAAGAAACTACCTTTATTCCAAGCATGTTCATTGAATTCAAGACCATCTCCATTTCTGTTGACTCTGAGAGGACCCAACTCTACAGCAGCACCATACCCAATTGATGAACAACCAGGCCCTTCAAGAGTCCAAAACACAAAATTATTAAACCATGTTCAGACATTTCAATCACTAGACAGAGTCAATCTGAACTGCAAATTGTACATATCTGCTTATTTAATGTTCTAGGATGAAATGTTTTATAAGTACCTCCATTGAACCAGAGTAAGAGGGGCTTTTTGGACGGTTGAGATTGAGCTTCAAAGAACCAATAGAAAAGGGCCCTCCCATGATCTTGATCTACTGTGATGTAGCCAGAGAAGTGAGAGACAGATGAGCTAGAGGGTTGGCCTGGTAGATTTATTACTCTGTTAGATTCCTTGGATTCTTGGTATGTCTCATGTGCTTTAATGCATGTAATAAAGGAGCCAAGAAATATATATAAAGATATAAGAGAGAAAAATGGAAGTTTTGTAGGAGTTGAGCCTGAAGAAGCCATGTTTTGTTCTCAGCTCTGCATTTACTCTCCCTGTGACTCTGTTTGTGTGGTTGTGAGAGTGAGAGAGACAGAGAGAGAGGGTGATATAGGGAGAGAGCTGACCGAGACCCCAGTCCACGCGCGTGCTCCTGTCTAAATCTAATACAAATGGAAAAGTGGTCTGTGACTAATAAGAAATGATGGAGAGTGAAAAATTATACGAAATTTGGTAGTCTGCTAGTGTGGTGGAAATTTAAATTCATTGTAAACTATTAATTTTTGGTTGAATTCCTGTCATTTAAAACTCAGAATCCTTTATTTTGCCCTTTTTGAAAGATTTAATTGGTCAAATATCTTGACCTATATGACTATGATTAGAGATTTTATTATCTTTGTAGTGAAATTTAACAAATTTGTATAAGTTATTTCAATTTTACAGCTTTTCATAAAAATATTAAGTGGCTACTGTTGAAAAATGTAAACAAAATTTCTAGAATGTGACTAGGTACGTTACGTTGAATATTCAGCATTTAGAAAAATGCATCGAAGTATGTAGTTGTATAGAATACCATAGCATATAGGAAAATACTATTCTTCTAAAATTATTATACATAATTTTGTACCAGAATGATGTGGCAATGACAGTTTTATAATTAATATATACCTTGATAGATTTTTATTATGAAGTGATAGGATCACAACTTAGACACATCATTATGGTAATAAATTTGATATAAATTTTTTAATTGCATAGCATTACTCATATATATATATATATATATCTGCCACTTGGGGTTGGCCAGTGATAACGAATGGTTGGGATAGTTCTAGGCTTCTAGCAGCAATCAAATTGGCTCAGCTGGCAAATGAACATTTGCCCTTTAGTCCAGATCCCATGTCCATAGATAGGAAATTTCTTCTATTTGTCTTCTTGCATTTTATATTCCACAAGAGGAATAAGTCCAAACAGATCTAACATGGGTAGTTTCAAGAGGAAGAGGAAATGATAATGTAATTAACATGTTTGTAGAGACAACCTAGTAGTTTTCTTTTGGGATAATTACATTTTAGTCTTTTGTGATTTGAACAAAAATTAAATAACTTTTATGTAGTTCAAAAGTGAACACGTAATCTTTTTCTGGTTTGGACATATGTACAAAGTAGATGAAATCATGATAAATTTGGTGAAATAATAAAAATATCCTTGTAAAGATAACCCTTTATTTTGACATAAAATGACGAAATTGACTTTTGATATTTCATTTTAGTGAGATGAAATGAAGAAATTACTTTTATGACAAAATCGTCGTTAACTTAAACGATTTCTAGCTATTTTATAATTAAATTCAAATTACAGGAAGGTTGTGTGTTCATTTTTAAATCATAGAGATATATGATTTTTGCTTAAACTATAAGAGAGTAAAGTGTAATTACCCATTTTTTTTTAACCCCCAAGTATAAATTTCTTCTTGATGTTCAATGATTTTCCTTCTGTTTGGCCAATGCTTTTCTTGCTAAACTTCCTTCTTGTTTTCCCTAATTCTTTCTAGTGTTCTTCTTTTGTTCTTTTGTGTTTTCGCTATTGTTCATCCTAGAGAGATTTCTTTGTTCTTTGTGTTTTTCCTATGTTCATCCGAGAGAGAGAGAGAGAGAGAGAGAGAGAGAGATGTTAAAAAAGTTCCCCCACCTTGCATTTTCATTATCAGGTTTAACAATGAAAGAAAACGGTCCATTTTCAGGAAATATCACTTGTAAATATTCCATTATAGCTTTTGAAGCTTCATATATAGAAGCAATTTTTTATTATTTTTTTGGGTTACAAAATTAAAGACGACCTAGCTCATTGAAATTTGAAGGTTTTTAATAATTAGATTACAATTTTAAATAAATGATATGTGAAATTGGTGATCAATTGACTCCTAGATACATTTTCCTTTTACATGTGCTTTACTGCTAAAACGCAGGAGCACGCAGGCATAATGCATGTTGAAAAGTCAAAAAGAATAAAAAAAGCAAAAAATAAAACATGGAAACCACTTTCTAAAAGTTCTCTAGAAGTTGAAGAATACTTATCCCCAAAAAAGACAATATTTCATTGTAGCATCGGAAAGACTGTCGGGCCTCACGGTTTTACGTGGGTTCTTGGATTTTTGAAGAGGTAGGAGACATGAGATTAGGTCTCTTTTCTGGCTTTTAAATGGTCAAAGGTAGTAGATAGATAAATGGAATGTTGAATGCCAAAAGTATTTTGATTTAATATGTATATATTATAATATTAAAATAAAGAGTTGGGATTTGGAATCTTGAACAAAAGGTTAAAAAAAGGTCAAAAGTGTGTAGTTTATTTGACTAATAATGAAGTTCAGTTGGATTCTGTGTGGCAAATATAGTGCATTTACAATCTAATGTCAAATAAATACAAAAAATTTAAATTGAAAAATAGTACTGCAGTGAGGCCAGTGGGGGCAACTCCCCCATTCACCTCTTCTTAGATCCGCACTTGTATATATATATATATATAGGAACTATTTTAGTTTGGTTCTCAACTTTGGAGGGATTCAAAAAACATGTTTTGCAGCTTACGTTGATGTTTGTTGGGCCTCCTCAAAACCTTGAGGAAAGATCTTTCGACTTCCTTCTCGATCCAAACAATTTGGAACCAGTTTGGACCTATGGTCTACCAGAATCCCACATTTGATGGGTGGACCTAATTATATATATGACCAAAAGAATCTGCACAAAAGAATTTAGGAAATACTAGGAGAAAGATGGCTCTCCATGAAAACTTAACCAATGTGATCATCCCAACTATTGATATTATCACTTCCAGCCAGTCATCTTCTCCACCTTAGAGGTCATGAGCGGCTCCACCCTTTGGCCAGTGGGGTCACTTGAACCTCTTGAAAATATAATTTTTTTTTCTTACTAAGCATAAATATTATTTTGTAGAGTATTTGAACATCATGTTTGAACCCCCTATACCTATATATTGAACCTAGTGCCTATATTTCATATAGAGGTGTTTGAAACTTTAAAATTATATATAACGTGGACTGTTATATGTAATACTATTTTTTAATTACTTTTATCACTCTTAGATAGACACAAGGCTATGGGATTTATTTAAGAGTTTAGTTTTGATACACTGACAGTGTAAAATATTTTTACACAAGCAAAGCACCAAAGTACAACGCGTATTTTTTAGAATTTAAGTACAATATAAATAAGTAAGACTCACGGATACATGTCACATTCTAACACCTGCTTATGTAAAAAAATTCTACATTGTCAGCGCATGCATCAAAATTAAACTCTTTATTTAACTGTGTCTAGGAGTGAAAAATACGATTCCTATAGGCTTTTTCATGTTGAAACTGTGAAAAGTAGGGCTCATATTCATTAGCCAATATTGTGTATATATATATATATATATTTCAAATTAACTTTTTTCATTAAATGATTGTGGGAATAGCTTTTTCTGCAATAAAACTCATAAAAAATTGTTTGCATAACTGGATGAAAGACCAGTGGATGGATAATTGTTTGATTATACATCGAAAATGATGTATTTGAGAATATTAATGATGAGGGTATTATGCATCGATTTCACAATATGAAATCTCGTCAAGGTTAATTGTTAAACTTTATGCATTTGTATGTCTTTTTATTAAAAGTAATAGTGTCATTATATAAAAATTTAATTTAGTTTATGATTTCAAAAGTTTAAATTAGTTTATCAATTTATTAAAAATAAGATAGTGGATATCGTTAGTATATTTGTAAAATTTATTTTTTTGCACGACACCATTGATAAAAAATTTCTGGAGAGTTGCCACTGTTAGAGGTCATTCTTCTTGGTCATCTTGTCTATCTATATAAATGATAGTAATATTATCTACGTAACACAAGATTCACAAGACATTATGATACAACCATTACGTTCTCTCTATGAGAGTTCTTCTCTCTCTTTTTCTTTTTATCTTATTCTCTTTACTCTTCATTCTAACATGGTATCGGCGCTATTCCAACAATCACAATATAATGCTTCGGTTCTAGTCATTTATGGTTCTTTCTTTGGATTATTTATATATTGTTTCATTAACTACCGTAGGTGAAACGTGATGACTCCAAGGAAGCTCCAATATCAGATGTCTGCATTGGCACACTACCTTACTTGAAGCCTCCATATCCCTTTGAAATCAACTCAAACAAAGGCGTCAAGAAATTCGACCAGCTTGGTGCTGTTGCTGCAAACAGTCCTGTAAAATCCCAATTCAATGACAGGACTGCTAGTTCAACGCTGAATCTTTTTAATTAGTTGTTAATCTATCAATGTAAAGTGACCCATTTGATCACGTTGGTCATATTTTTAGACCCTGCTTGCAAAAGAAGAGCCAGCCAAGGAGACAAAACAATACCAATTTGCCGAAGCCCAAACAAATTAGATTTTAGCAAGTGGAAGGAAATCTTAAGAACCTGAGAGGGTTGGGAAAGAGCTCTTGGGCCAGAACGTTTCTGCAGTAGGAACAATATTGTGGATTTGGAAAGGTTTCTTGTTTTGTCCTTGGGTACTAGGCCATCAGCTCATCTTAGAGGTAGAGAGGATTTGGGACACCCTTTCATGTGACAATCTTTTGGCAAGCCCGTAGCCCAACCAACAAGCTAAAAATTAAAATTGAACAATTATACTAGCCATATAGCAAGGATAGTGATGCAGCGAGCAGTGATAATGATGGACAACTAAAACTCTAAACATAATTTCTCAAATTAAGACTAAAATCAAGAGAATAAGAAAATTGCAAAAAAATAGGCAAATTTGAGTTAGACCCAAATTCAGCTACTGAAAAATTAAAGAAACTTCTAAAAAAACCTAGACCAAATCAAAATTATATAGGCTAAGAAATCTAGCAATCAAATTTTTTTTCAAAAAACGGCAAAATTGTGAAGTACAAGACTTAAACGAGGCACTTCTGCCAAACATTGACATTGATAAGATCCATTGTCTACTATATATTTTGATCTCCACTACATTTTTAGTCAAAATACTAAATTTCATACAATGCCGAGTTTAAACGTCATGATTTCCACTCCTGCATCCAATAGTGATCATTTAGTTATTACAAGGTGAGTGAGTGCTTCATAATTTCTGCCCCTTTCTCTATGCTGTTTATACAAACTGGTTGCGAAGTTTTAATTCAGAAACGAACTGGCCCAAACGGTCCTTCCCAATCTTTCTGAAGGTTCTCAAGGTTTCCTTTCCTTGCATTTTAGTCTCGTCCTCATATTTCAAGTTGGCATATACTGACTTTGATCCACGGCTGTACTAGAGAACTTGGATTGAATTCTGCCTTCATCCGAGTTGTAGAGACATGGTTAAGGGGAGGGCTATCGTAGCCTATCACCATAGACCCCAAAAGAAAAAAAAAAGAAAATATTATTCTTTCAAAAAATTTATACAAAAAAGTTCACCAAAATGATGTGACAGTGGCATTATTGTAATAAAGAGTCATAGTGATGGGTGTTTTGTTTTAAAGTAAATAACTTTTATCTAACCATATAATTCTAGTAATAAATTCTACATAAATTTCCTATTTGTATAGCATTATCCAAGAAAAAAAATAAATAAAAGCAAAGAGCATAGGTTCACAATGCTTAGGAAGTTCTACTCTCATAGTTTAATTTTTGTATATAAGTTTTACAAAGAGCGATGTAGTTATTTGTTAACATTTCATTTTAAAATAAAACACCTATTTTTTGAGCTCATAATTTTAAAAAAATGACGCTGCCATGTCATTCTAACAGAGTTTTCGTTACAAAAATTAGTTCAAATCCATTCCAAACTCTCCACCCACTTGGGTAAGGGAAAAAAGAAATTATTTTTGATGATACTACTTATAAATTGACCAATACTATGACTTGAGGGTTTTCAGCCTGACCATCTGCACATATTGGAGGGAGCTAAGAGAATAAAGAATCAAACACACAGAAGATAGTGTGGTCCAGCACAATGTCCTTCCTCAGTTGAAATATTCTAGCCTAGCCCAGACATAGTGTGAGGTAATCATTCATGTTTCAGGGAATTAATGGAATGAAAGCAACTTATCATCCAGCTAGAGTCAACCCCCACCATTGTAATATCATTTTCATGGAAGAATTTTAGGTGAAATTGATCAGATTTTGTACGTGAAACTACCCTACCTTTACCACTGGGTGACGAACCCAGCTCCATCCCTAGGCATGAAGAAGAGCATGGGCTGGTTTGGGTAATATTGAAAGAGGCTTGGCCTTTATAACTACAATGACAAGTCATGGTCCATCTGAATGTGGTGTGGCTGTGGGGGCATTCTGAGTTTCAGAATAGGAATCAGGTCACTGTTTCATTTGTTCACGTGTGGTGAAGTCCCAAGAATGGTATAGATACAAACTTCAATGAAAAATGCCATTCTTTCATAATTTTTTTCATAGAATTCTTCACTAGAATGATGTGACAATGACAGTTTCGTAATTAACATATATGTTGATGAATTCTTTATTTTAAAGTGATAGACCCACAATTTAGCTACATTAATCTGGTAATAAATTCTATATGAATTTTTTACTTATATAGTATTACTCAAATTTAATTGGTTTGAAATACATAAACAACCCCTCCGCACTGGGTAAAGCCGTGTACATCTAACCCGTGATGCAGGTGGGTTAAACCAATTCACAGAAGACACGTGTCCGGTTTTAACATCTTGAGAGAGATGATGTTAGTGGTGGGTGTTAACATTTTACCTCCAAGGAAACTGTAGTTTTGGACCACAGTACCATTTTCAATTTGTTGGCTCTTTCTCTGCAAGAATCTTAGCAGGGTTCTGTTTCTTTCTTTTTCTCCACTGGAATGGGTGTATTCAAAAAATGGGTACTAAACAGGCTGCAGTTTGGACCCATGCATGCATGTTAAGGGCAAACTGAAGAGTGTGTGAGAGATTGGACTTTACATTTCCAACTTTCATTTGCCTTCTCTCTGCATTATTGATTTCCTCATCTAGTTGTGCATATTAATCATTGAAGTCCACCTTATGAAATATGAAGGCAACTGAATGATGCTCCTCCTTGTGTATTTTCTTGAATAATTCAGCGTATGTGGGAAAAAAAGTTACGTCTAAATAACTTTTCTCGAGTTTTTTTTGGGCAACCCGACGCAATATAAGGTCAGATATTGTGTTACTAGTCCAATTCAATGGCCGTATCCCTATTAAACAAACGTGGCCTACTTGTCGGCCTTCGGAGGAATCTTGGGATGCGCATTTGGTGGTCAAGAGTCAAGAGAAGGAGTGGCATACCTTGAATATGGAAGCTGCGAGTATTGGTGTGGGTATTGGATGCCAATCTTGGCCTGCTTTGGCTACTTTAATCAAACCAAACCAGCTGTGAAATCACAAAGCTGGTTCACCAATGCTTTGCCCGTTCATTGTTAACCTCTTGCTTTGGATATATAAAGCAAGAGTTAGATATATGTCGACATGTGTGACTGATATTAACAACCTGTCAAGCAACCAACTTTGACGTATTCTATGTTTGGTTATGGACTTGACATGTTTTTTGGAAATTGCTGAGATGGCATTAACGTTCGCTAGACTGTTTTCAGAAAATTTTTTTAGAAACGTCCCATTTTGAGAGAGAGAAAATAATTATTTTCTGGGTTTGCGAAACTCATTTTTATATGAAAATGAAAAGTACGATATTTTTTCAATTCTCATTATTTTTATTTTCGAAAGCAAAATTTTCGGACGCAATACCTAAGCAGACACGACGCCAAACATGTTTCTGTATGTAATGGACATAGATTAATTCTAACGAGAAAGAAATTAGGGTGGAGTAGAAAAAGGTGCATAGAGAGAAGAACCTCATCAAACGGTATAATTGTAAGGGGATGGCATTGGTATGGGCATGGGATGGGGCTAATGAAGACCAGTATAGGGACGTGCTAAGTGTAAAGGACCGCAAAAAGGAAGAAAAAGTGGACCAGAATCCAAGCGCTGCTGCCCGTGCACGGGTCAGGCCAGCGGAAAGGTAAAGGGATGGAGCAAAATCGCTTGACGGCACGTGTTTTTTTCTTTCTAAGTTCATGTAGAGATGATAGTAGATCGATAAAAAGTAGAGATTCAACCGAACCCGTCTTGTTTAATGAGGGTATGAAGGATTAAAAACAGGAGTAGAGATAGGAATTGAGATTAAAATGAAAATAAATACGGGTATAAAAGTGGGGATAGACCAAAGTTTTGTCCCACCCCACCCCACCCCACCCTCGCCCCATTTTTCCGCTTTAATTTTTTTATTTTTTATTTTTATATAGATTATTTTTATATTTGATTTACTCTTTTAAGTCTTTTCCTCTTTAGACATCAAGTTACACAATATAATCTACAATTGAACTCCAGAGATACATCAAGCGTTTAAATTTTTTGTCATTAATATTTATCACAGTAACATATATAATATAAAATCATGTATTAGGCAAGACAGTGATCTTAGTAGTTCTCAATCATAAAATCAACGCTTGGATTTTAAAAATCAGTCGTTTCTAAATAAATTAAATGGTGAAAAAAGTTTCGGCTTAGAATTGGGCTTAGGCTTGAGACGAGGGCGAGGATGGAGGTGGGGACGAAAGCGGGGGCGAAGGTAACCTTGTACTCGTGAAGGCGGAGATGGAGGTGAATTTTTCAAGTAGAGGTGGGGATGGATATTCCAATTCCCGCCCCGTCCTGATCTATTGTCATCCCTAAGTTCATGTGGTTTAAATGAAAATCATGTAACTTTCTATGTTTGTATTTAATTGCAAAACGTATAAAAATTATTAAAAAATTATTTATGAGACACTTTTGTCATTTCATCTCGCAATAACGAACCATTCAAAAAACGATTTTGTTATTTTTGCGTTAAAATAAAGGACTGACAGCTCAGAAAATCGTTGGTACTATTTAGCCCTTCGTTTTCGTTATTCTATGTATATTGTAGTAAAGTCCAAACTATAAGCAATTATACGTCCACTTTCAATAGGGTTATGTGATTTTCGTTTATCTTACTTTAATTACCCATTAAAATAAACAAAATGTTATACAAGCAAAATGTTTTACAAAGGATTTTCATATAGTATTCAACGTGATTGTTGTGGCTCTATCGTTTGAAAACATGGGAATCATTACTATGTTTCACAACTGCAACAACTTTAATGACCATCAATCACTCTAGAAGGAAATTCTAAATAAAATGTTTTAACTGAAAATCCTATGTATTAACACTTCGTTTGGAATCTGAATTTTGAATGAAAAAAGTAAAAAAAAAAAAAAAAAGATGAACAAAAACAAAGAGTTTTTTTTTTACATTTTTCTTTTCTTATAAAAAAATTGAGTTACAAATGGAGCCTAAACATTTTCTAATTTTAAATCTCATTCAGGGAACTGTGCTTGATGTCTTACAAAACATTGGAAATTTCGCCTCAAATTTTTTTAGCTAGTGGCATCCAAAGTGGTCACTGTCCTCGTGGTGATTTGTGATGTTGAAAAGGCTAGAAGAGAAAGAGAAATCTAATGACATAGAAATTTTGGAGAACTCTTTCCGTTTAACAGTCTATATACATGAGTGTGAAACTAATAGTTTATTTGTGCATATAAAAAGGGAAAGAAATTCCTATTATGCCAAGTTGCAAGAGTTTTTACAATTTAATTTAGATGTCAACATATCAAGTGACTACATATTAAAAATCATGTTTGATAATGATTTTTCAATCACTCTATATCTAATATTCATTTACATTTTTATTTTAAAATTTAATATTTACGCATGAATAGTCTAGAAATCACCATGTACCCATTTGTTTCTGTTGCTCGGTCGGCAGAAAATCTTCATTTCATATAAAAATCTACGCAGGCCAAGGAATTAGAAGGGAGAGTTCCATTACTTTGACCGCATCTTAGAAGACTGTGAAGGAAGGCAACGACCCACCTTGCCCGCGTGCCCACAAGGTTCCATTCCCCACGCCCCCTTATTCAATTTGATCACTTTTAAAAAACAATTCTTAATTCCAATTTTGAGTAATTAAAAATATAAAATATATAAAATCATGTGATTTATTTAGGTTCTGCCACTTTAAGTTAAAATATAGACCAAATAGTTTAGGAAATATATAACAGAAGGTAATTCCAGATGAATCCTGATTTTTTTTAAAATATGCCATGTAATTGGAATACTAAAACATTGGAGTATTTAACTATTCGTGCTCGACTTAATTCAGCTTCACCTTGAACTTAGTTGTAAAAGCAATAAGTTTGTAAACTTTTCTAGATCTTGTTCTTAACTTCATTTTACTTTGTGATGATGCAGTAAACTTATAAGGTCAGTCTTTAGATCGACAGTGGGGTTCTCCGGTGATTTGAGAGAAAGAGAGGGGTGAGGAGACACTGGTATATTGCCTACCAAGAATACTTCGATGTCAAAAATAGGTTTATGGAGATAGTTCAATAGAGTTTTGATTAGAATTTATGTTTGCGTACCCTATTAGAGAATATGGGTCTTCCCTTTTATATGGATAGGCGTCATGATAGCCCTACGAGGGTTTTGCATGCATGGAGATAGTGGGAGATGATTGTCTCTTCACATGGCAGCGTGGCATTAGAGGGTCAAACTAGTGGCAAGATAGTAGGGAGAGTGGTTGTTCAACCCCACACGTGGGACTCTCTTAGGCACGTGTTAGAGCGGGAAAAGTGACTACCTCCCGCTACACTCGAGTTCTTGGAGTTGGGAACACATTATCATGATTGGGTTGTTAGTGATGGTTTCCACTGGCGTGGTAGGTGGGAGGGAATAATCGGCACCGTCCCACAAGGTCTGCTCGGACATGGCCTGCTCGGTCATGCTTTGCTCAGCCTTGCTTGACATATATTTTGGACGCCCTGTCCTCAATTCAACAGTTGGTTAGCCTTTTGTTGGGGTTCCTGATCGGTCCCCATCACTTTGTAATAAATTTCATGAAATTAAACAACATACCCATTTTATGATTCATCATTTTTGCCACTTCTCTTTGTTTGTTTTGTAAATTTATTCAATATCTTTCTTTTTCATCTTGGAGTTTCCCATTTTAGAATGGTCAGACTTTGACTAAGTTTTATGACTAAATGCAAATCTAAGTTGAAGCTAGTGTTATTAATGTAGCTTGATTACTCGAATAAACAAGTTTTTAAATGACTAAACTCCAATAGAAGCATGTGTTAACTTGTGAACTCAGCCTGCTAGCTAGTTATTTTGATGCCCACAATGTAAAATCTATATAAAAGACCAACCAAAATATAAATAACTATGTACACATTAAGATATGTATTAGACAACTGCAAGAAATTAGAACTAGTTGAGTAAAGTAAGGAGGAACAAAATAGGGACTGACACGTGTAACCTTTGAGAACTACAATGGGCTCATAGGACGAGACAAAATTTGATATGATAATACAAGGAAAGATCTTATTTTTGTTCTCTTTGTTTTATGTATAGTTATTTTTGCTCTTTCAGGCTTCATTTGATTTAATGTAAAATATTTTACATTGAAAAATATTTTTTCATGTAAAAAGTTTTACTAAAAAAATTAATTCTCTTTTTATTTTCCAGTATTTAATTGACATTTGAAAATTATTTTTTCTTAAAATTTTTGTTTTTACAATTCTATTCTTTGTGGTGGTTGTGGGTGGTGGGCGGTGGTGGCATAGTGGCTATAGGTGGTGGTGGTGGTGGTGGGTGTGACGGCAACAAGTGACAGTAGTGGGTTGTGCGCAAAGGGCGGTGGTAGTAGGTGGTGGGTGACCGCAGTGACGGTGGTAGGTAGCGGTGGGCATTAACAGCGGCGGTCGGTGGTTGTGGTGGATGGTAGTGATGGTGGTAAAATGGTTGAAATAGTATCAAAGGTTCAAAGGACTTAAATTCAAAAATAACTTACGAATTTTTGAAATGTAAGTTGTTTTTGGTCTTTTGAGATAAAATATTTTTTATGAAAAATATTTTTCTTACTTTTTGTCAATTAAACAACGAAAAATGAGTAAAATATTTTACAGAATAAAATCAAACGGAGCCTTAGTCTGAACGCTCCATATTATTGCCCCAATTTCAAATAAAATAAATTTTTTATACGTTTTCCTAGTCTAACCTTTGAAAATGGTTACGCAAGTTGGAAGAAAAATGCAAGAAAAAATTCTATTATTTTCATGGTAACCATTATCTCTTATTATTATTATTTTTCTTTTTTGTCATATTTTTTTGGGTATAGAACTCAAATTACTCTATGCACTTTTTTTCTTTTAGTATTGATATTAAATAGATTTATGAACTTTTAATTATATTTTATATAACCTCTTGGGTCTCTAGTAAAATTAATTTGTGAGGCGTTTTAAATAAATTTAAAGTATGTAAGTCTCAATAAAGTCAATATTGGAGATGTAAAGTTACAACAATTTTAACTCCACTAGGTATAAAATAATAAAGAAAATGAATAGGTTTTTTAAAGACTAGTTTTTTTTTTTGTATTAACAGTCATAACTTTAATTAATAAAAAGAAAATATAAGGATAATATAGTCTTCAAATAGATAATAAATTTTTTTTATTATATATATATATATATAAAGTTATAACAAATTACAATAATAAAAAGGGTTGAAACTAAAAAAACAAAAATTAATATACATAAAATAAAGAGGATAAAACTGAGGTTTTTTCATAATACAATTACTGTATTTAAGAACCCATCAGATATAATGAATAAAATGATAATAGAGTTGGTAAAATAAAAGTGCTATCTACCCATTAAAATTTTTTTTCCACACGATTGGTTCTAATGAACGGACCAAACACTGCCACGTGTAGCCTCATGCATTCGACAGACCAAACGGTAAAATAAAAAGAAACCCAAACAAAGGCTGTTTTTTTTTGTAAACCACGGTCGGCCGGGCAGTACGGGCAGTTTTCCGGGCAGCACCTCCTCTAAGGTGAAAAGGGTTGACGTCACAGGGTTGGTTTACATTCTTTCTGGGCCTTGGAGCTGTCGCTGTCAGGTCCATCAGGGCAGCCCACTGGCTGTCCCGCCTCTCCTTCATATAAGCCCAGCTAGCTGCCTTCACTTTCTTCATTCATTCCTCTCTCTCTCTCTCTCTCTCTCTTTCTCTCTCTCTCTCTATCTCTAAAAGATAATAGTCTTATAGTGTGTGCTTTTTTCTTATGGGGGAGAGAGAGAAGCTTTCAGAACAGAAAGCAGGACAGAAATTTCTACAAGGTATGAAACCCTGGTGTGGCATTTTTTGAAACTTCATAGTACTTTTCTTGTACTGTCAAATTGACACTAATATTCTGTAAGCTTCTGCTATTGAGTTCTGCTAGTTCATCTTCTTCTTTAGAACATCTACAACAAATTGATTGAGCCATATATATATATATATGTATATCTTCATTATCTTCTTATATTATCTGATATATATACTTCAACTACAATCTTTGGTGCAGCTGACCTTCAAGTGTATGGAACCATCATATCTATCACTACCAAAAATCAAAACCATGAGCAAGAAGAAATCTCCGGCGACCGGAGTGCCACCGCCGGAGGCTTTCAATCTGCAGTTGGGAGAGCCATTAATGTGATGGTGGCTTGTTCATGCTGATTGGGTGCTATCCTACCTGAGCTTTTCCACAACCTCTTCTTCTTCATTCTCTATTTTTTTTTTTTTTCATTTTTTGACTTGTTGCCTTTTATTTTTATTTTGTGTTAAGTCTTCTTGACCTTGTAAGACCTTTTCTTGACCTTGTAAGACCCCCCTTCGTTTCTTCTGTCTTTGTTCTTCGTTGTGTTACGAACCTTATATTGGTGATTACTGATTTAAGGTTTAGTCATCGTCTTTCTTCGTTCCTGCCCAACTCTCGTTCTCCTTCCTTGTCTATCCCTCCTGAGCTATATATTCAAATTAGACTTTTAGCATCTCAATTCAGAAAAATTGTCCAATACCAGACTGAGAGCCTCTCAGAGTCCATAGAAGCATTGGAGATCTCAAATTCGATTTGCTTATAACCTTTTCCTTCATGTAAGTTTATGAGGAAGTAAATTATCAAGTGCTCTATGCGGTAGGGTTGTAAAGAGTACTCAAATTAGTTAATAATATATCTCTTTATTGTTATTTACTACTCTCTCTCTTTCTCTCTCTCTCTCTCTCTATGATCTATGGGTGTTGTGTGTATGTGTGTGTGGTTCTGTTTAGGCTATCAAGTTCAGTTGTATTATATGGGCAGAAATATGCACAGTTACAGACATCAGTTTCGTTGTTTTATATGTTGTTGGCTGAGAAGTGAGTGGGAGAATAAATATTCTTTCAGATCTGTGGAAGAGTTCTCCTCGTGACTGCTCTCATGTACAAAATATCCACTGTATTATTGGGAACCCCTCTCTCTCTCTCTCTCTCTCTCTCTCTCTCTGTGAACTTCCTCTGAGCTCATAACATTTATGAACTGTGAAAAAAAAACACTTCTCACTCTTGGGTAATCAGCTTTTCTACGAACAACTTTTGTGGGTACAGAAAAGCCTTTTACTCAGAGATAGAGAAGGAAAAGAGAGAGGGCGAGAGAGATGAAGAGCCATATTTTAGTTCTCTCTCCTCTCTTTCTTTTCTTTGCTTTTCTTTTTTCTTCTTCTTCTTGTTTTACCCTTTTTGTACAAGACAATTAGAATTGGTTAACTATAGCTCAGTTTGACATTTGATGCACTCTTGGCAATGGAACTTATTCCCAGTTGTGGTAATTAATAAAATCTATTAGCCAGTTTTTCGAATTTTTACCAACTACTTGTGGTTAATTTATCTATGCTAGAATGCCATCATGTCCATGTACACAAGCCATGATGATGAGTAAAATCTCTCACACTTCAAATTACACTCCCCAAGCCAATTAAAGTTCTTAAACCATTGAAGTCTTCAAAACAAAATTTTTGTCATAGATAAGAAAACACAGTAAGATAAAGACAGCATACGCAAATGAATTCTGTTCAAATATTTGATTTCAATGGTATATAACTCAATGCCTATCGAAAGTGATCAAAATAATGAAATATCAATCGATGATAATGCTATACAATAAAAAATGATTTTATCATTAAAATGATGTTATTTTATTATTAAAATAATATGGTTGAACGAGAGTTTTTTATTTAAATTAAAATACTCATCAAAACACCTACGATGGTTTTTAATTACATTGACATATCATTCTATTAAGATTTTCTGTACAAATTTAAAGGTATATATTTTCTTTTACTTTAGTGTCTTTTGGGTTCAAATTTTCTCAATAATTATTCAAAGATTCCCATATTAGTGCATTGGGAATATGTTAATATCATAGAGAATATGTATGGTAGTATAGAGTAGACAATGGCTTAGGTTTCCCAACCATGGAAATTAATTATTTACAAAAGCGTATTAACTTATTTACATTAGATTGCTAGTTATTCTTATCAAGTGGGATATGCAATGGAAGTGGAAAACAAAGAAAATTTTTGGATAATATTCTTTGAAGATTATGGCAATATTTTGTTTTCCATGTTGCAACTCTATTACTGGACATGCCCTACCACCTCACCACGCAATATTTTGTTCTTATATAAGAAGGGACACTAGTAAAATTACAAAATTTTAATGTATAATATTAACATATTATATTTAAACTAACACATCAGTTTTCGTGATGACTTCAATATATTATTTTTAAATGACTTTTACATTTTTTAATAAATTTTATTCCTAAGAACTCGGTGTCATATTTTCCGGTGCCATATTTTCCTTATATCATATCGAGTTCATGATGATGGTAGCTAGGTAGGGCCTTGAATTCTCACTTTAGTTGGCCGTTTGACAAATGGTATTGTTAGTCACCCTAAATGATTCCGTGATCAAGGCAAATTTGATACTAATTATAGTTTTAGATTTTGTGCTTAGTTAGGGTTTTGATTTTTGATCTACGAAAGGGAATTTGGTCATGACTTCAAGAACAAAATGATGGTGTCTACAAGTGGGCATTGAAAAGCTATATAACTTTACCTTGTGTCTTGACTTAGCCCCTCTCTCTCTCTCTCTCTCTCTCTCTCTCTCTCTCTCTCTCTCTATGACTGTGAGAGGGAATCAAAACACAAAAAAAGCTTGAATTGAAACATTCTCATGATATGCCTCATATTCTAGCTGAGCTCTCTTGTGTTTGGACCGCCAACACTGCAGGACCCATCTAGGCAAAAGTCATTTTCATCTTTGGGTAACATGCTAACATGGCCCTTTCATTGGGTTCTTTAACTTTTACTCTAATCATTCTTTCCAAGACTCTAAAAAAGTTGGGCATCTGCTGCTTGTCAAATTTCAATGACCTCTGAAAAATGCCTGCATTATGCTTTAGAACTTCGTGGAATTATGAGGAGGAGAAGCCATATGCACCCCCCTAACACTGTGTTTGGTAGGTAACATGGGTATAGTATGCACATACATATATATTACTGTTTATTTTTTCACTTTAATTCGTAGGTGATATATATATATATATAGGGTTCTACTTTTTTTTTTCCTTTTTTTTATTTATGGATTGAAGCTTCTAAGCTCTTGAAGTACATATGATGAAAACATAACAAAGATTCATTTCTTTGGAGATACTAACAAAACTATTAATAAATCATCCTAGTTCCTTAGAAATGCTTTGAAGCCCATTTGTTTCTAATCTCATAAGATTCTCAAGTCTGAATTTGAACATTGATCATCTGTTTATTCTGCTTATTGACAATTTGACATACAAATTACAATTTAGAACCATATTCTAGCTTAGAAAATACATAATTGTAATGGCAATGCCATATTTGCATATATATATATATACTACAGTTTTTGTAAACTTTCGTTGTACAATAATGTTTTTGTGATACAACAATGGTAACAGACCAACATATATATATATAAACATTGATTTTAAGGCGATTTCAGAAACTGGGAACTTGGTAGGAGATGTCTTAGCATGGTTATATTATATGTGAATTGGTCTCATTTAGCTTATGACTTGGAGGCGAACTTAGGAATTTTTTTCAATGGAGGCGAAAAATATTCTAAAGCAAAAATTTTAACTGAGACTTTTTTACATTTTTAATACTAGTGTAAATTTTTTACTTAAAAATTGATTTTTTTAGACTTCTCAATGGAGTATTCATTGAATCATAATGGATTTAACAATCCAATCAAAATTAGTTTTGGTGAAGTATTCACCATATGATTCGACCAGCATAATACAAAATTGGTAATTTAACTAACAAAATACATAATTTACTTGTCAGTTTCACCATAACAGCTACTTGTAAACCCACAAACAAAAAAAAAAAAAAATCAAACAAACACCGATCTATATAAAAATACAAACATACATCAACAAGCTGTTTGATGATGTTATAGTTATAGTCTTCTCTCATTGAGATTGAGGATATTTTTGTCTTTTCTTATGGGTTTTTTCTTATTTAAATTGAGGCTTGTTCTCAAAAAAATATGTGAAAATTATATAGAATTTTAACTATAAATAGGGTTTTTAAAATTTATGGGCTTTTAAAAATTAAGAACCAAAAGCAATAGGTTTGATTACTTTACACTTGAAATTAGTATTGGGTTTACTCCGACAAAATTTATTTTTAATTGGATAAGATAAAAAAAAAATTGAAAATTCAATAAAGGTGGCTGACAACGCTCGGCCAGATTTCGGTCCGCCCCTACTTGGGAGGCATCCTTTATAGTTTTGCTCTAAAGGAAATTGAAGTCTTCGAACCAGAGGACCGGCCCAAATGTTTGGAGATCGAATCCCCCGAGCCGATATGAGCTTTTGAAGATCCAGATTGATCTGAGCTACTCCGAGTCCATTTAGAGCATTAGTACAAAATACAAAGCTAATCATTTTAATACAAAAAATGGCATTTTTTTGGAATACACTTCAGTGTTTCTCGGCGTTTTGCAAGAAACATCCTAGAAAAAGTGAAAAAAAAAAAAAAACCCCACCAAACAATGTGAATACGATCAAATTCTATGTAAGGACCAAACAAATACCAAAATACCAACTTGAACTTAATTCTCGTAACTTCAATATTGAGCAGAAATGAGTGTTTGTTTGTTGGCATGCCAAAAAGTTTGTCATGTATTAACATGCCAGCTTGCTAAGGTCGTCTGATACACTATTCCAATGGGCCAAGTGCTCCTTGAAATGGTAGACAATCAAGGAAAGTGTTTGGTAATGGGTTACTGCTGTCAATCCATAGAGCTGTGGATCATTCAGAGGTGGTCTATGTAAGAGAAATTATTTATGTTTTAGGATATGCTAGCGCTATCATTGGGTTGGCTAGGCCCAGAAAGGTGCTCAGACTTTCATTATAAGGGCCTGATGGGTATATATATAGACTTATCAGGGGCAGAAGTCACAAACTTGTTCACTAGATCTCTAGGTTAGTCCAGTGAAAGAACATCAAAAACCTAGCTACTATATTAACTAAAGGTAATAACTCTATATAGTGAAACACAAAACATTAGGACACTAACCTTTTATTTAATTTAATGTATCCACATGTTTGTTATAGATGGTCAAGAGACTAAAACTTATATGTGCAAAAATATACATTACTTTATTTTTTGGGAGCAGTTAAATTCATGGATTCACATAGTAGTTATCAAAAAACTTTAGGGAGGAAAAACTCGCTTATAGAATGTAGACAAAACTCTTATAAAATTTTACAAAAAATTTCTAGTAAACATTTTCAAGATGTTTCAGAAACTCTAAAATAAACAAATTAGAAAATATTAAATAAATGTTAGGGGAACCCTCTAAAAGAGAGCTTCTCATAATTTTTACTATTTTTTGTGCTCTTGAATCTTATTTTCTAACAATAATACATAAATGTTCTAATAAGTTTGTATATATATTGTTTAGTAACAGTATTTTATTGAATAGGGAAGTATTCTTGTACCTTATATCGATGTTCTTAAGATTCGATCTTAATAAAATTTCCTATAAATATTTTAATTAATTTATATCATCTAGTGTTTCTCATTTTCATAACAGTTTTAGGGCATGTTTTATGTTTCCGTTACTGGTATTGTTTCTTGCTTTAGTTTCTCGTATTGGCAACTATGATTCACAAATCCTTCTCTCATATAGTGAGGCCTACAAAAGAAGAGACACAGCGCGCTGGGGAATTCATCACAATTGGGTGTGGACATAACATTATTTTTTAGATTATTGCTAAATCCACGAAAACCAACCCCATAACAAAGTAAAAAAAAAAAAAAAAAATGCATTGCCATTGTTTATGTTTTCAGTTTAAATATGCTTTGTTCAAGTGCTAAGTGCAGAGATCATTCATACCATACCACAGGCCCATATCCTTATTTTAGAACTTTTGTCTATGAGCAGTACTACACCTGCCACCAATAACAATTATGTCAACATATCATAAATATAAAATAAAAAAAATACACCCTTCCCCATCAACTAGTTGTTAGAAATAAAGATACGTACAACAGTACATTCTGTGTGTCAATTTGTGGGACTCAGGTCATTGATTTCAAATTTTCAACAAATACCTGTAAAACTATATAAGTATACATAATGCATAACATTGTATATTAGCAGAGGTTTTTGGTTTTATTAATTTATGCTTAAAATGTTATTTAACTTAACATTGAAGTAGTTTAAACGTATCTCCTTCAACTGGAATTGTCGTTTTAAGCTTGGATTTAGACCAAAATCCACATGCATAATACAACCACAAGCATGAATACATACATATATATATATATATATATATATGCACATTATTCCTGTATATGTCCCAATCTTTATACTTTGAATGGCCATTGTCAAGCATGATCTGAATGATAAACTAGTTGCTCGTATTATTGTACTTTATGTTTCGACCCTACAAATGATTTGTACCCAATTGTTCCCGTATGGTTTTATTCACTCCAGCTGATTGGTTGTCGGCATGATTAATCAAATCAAACTTGACCCAGTGATCTCTAGATTTTGGAATAAAACTTCCAACCATCAACCACCAAAATGACCAACATAATTCTGTTTGGTCCGACCATTTCTATTATTTTCATGACAGTTCCATTCTGACAAGACTTGAAAACTCATACTGGCTGACCTCTGAGTACGTATTCCATGGACCTATGATATATACATACATATATATATATATATATACGTAATATGCTCCATTATTCAGCAACAACTATAGATTTGAAAGAATGATTTGCTTTGAAATGCAATTCAGACATTGTACATTAAATTGTAAGGTCCTTGTTAATCATCATGGAATCCTATTATTTTTGGAGTTTCGACAATAAATTTTCAAAATGGACGTATAACCTACGTGGAAGTGAGATCTATTATGCACCAAAAGGCTATAAATGTACGTACGAAACCTCACATCACTCCGGCCAAGCATGCAAGATCTATACTAAATTAAATTGTAAGATATGATTTCAACATCACTACTTGCCATTCGAGGGCCTACTTTCATATGGACGGGTAATTAAACTGGAAATGCTTGACTACATTTATATCCTCTTAGAAAAAGATATGAAATTAAAAATATTTGACAATAAGATACAAAAATGGTTGTAAGAGATCCCGGCAAATCTAGCTTGGTATATGCTCTGATCATCTACTCATGATAATCGGCAGCATATTAATTATTATGACACCTTCACGAACGAGCTTAATTAACACATAAAGAGAAAAAAATTTCAACTTTTTCGACTTGGTTTATTGGAATATTATCTTGCTATATCTCTGATCCTCTTGCCTAAAGAAAATAAGGGATGTCTTCAAGTTGACACAGGGTTCAACCATTGACAATGTCCTTTGATCTGTGTGGTATTTCACAGTTTTCTGTGGCTTGAATTATATACCACTTAACCACCCAAACCCTCAAAATAGATAAATTAAATTAAACAAAAGAGTTAGCTTCCTTCAAACCCAGGACGTGAAATCTTGTCTACTGTCCACCAAAATCAATGTCGGTAGCAGTTAAATTGGGATTAGGTATGTTTAATCAGTTAGGCTATGGCCCATCGATCCTTGCTAGTCAAGCTACCCACAGTTCCAAGCTGATGAATATATATATATATATATATCAGTGGCGCGATTGCTTTGCTGGTCATATTATAGCAGCGATTGCCTTGAACATTTAATATTCCTTATAGTTAATGGTTAATATATGTATATGTATATATATGTATAGGCATATGAATCTTTCCTATTCTTTTGAAGAGTAGCGGGCTCACGTTCTCTTTTTTTTTTATTTATAAAAAGTAGACATATTAGACAATAGGCTCGGTTCTGTTGTTTGATACGTTTATTTTTCATAAATCTGTCACATGTGTCTTAGACATATGAAATAATTTTTCATTGGTCTAGATAAATTTAAGCATCCCATGCAATATAATAGAGCACTAGATATGCTATTAATGTGATTGTCATTGTATTTTAACATTTTAAAGAAGTAAATATCTGTTGACCAATCGAACAAGGATTTTAAAATAGATAGAATTCATGTTTAGGACTATTTTGAGCAATTGTCCATTTTTCTAAGGCATCACGTTGAAGCAAGCAAATGCTCCAAAAGTCAAAAAAAAAAAATAGAAAGATTCCATTTCTTGGTATGTCCAAAATGCCTTTTAAATCAAAGAGATATCATAGCTAATAAATTAAATAAATGCTGATTGGGGTAAGCTTTGTTTAATGATTTAATTATAAATAGCCTGCGCCCCCACCACCAATTATTGTGAGCTTCAATTATAAATTGCTTCGCAGTATTATTGATTTGTTTGGGATTTGGACTGCCGGTACAATGCATAAATTGGTGATGGGACTTTTGGGCAAGCGAGGGAAGCCAACTACCTCCGATAGTGAGAGAAAAGTGAAACTCTTCTTGCTCGCAGCCTTGCCCTCGTTTACATGTTTGCATAGTAGAATTTGTGTACTAGACATATCAAACACATGTTAGCCCTAACAGTGGCCGAGTAAAGAATTTTTTTTTAGTGAAAGTGAAAAATACTCTTAAAACAAAAATTTTAAATAAGACTTTTTATATTTTTAATACTAGTGTAAATTTTTTACTTAAAGTTGATTTTTTTTTAGATGAAAAATTAGTAATTTATTTATTTTTCTCGTTTTTTTAATGGAATATTTAATGAATTGCAATAGATTTAACCATTCAATAAAAATTAATTTTTAGTAAAGTATTCATTAAATGATTCAACCAGCATAATTTGAAATTGGTGATTCAAACCAACATAATTTTTTTTTTAGTTTCAATAGCTACTTGTAAACCCACAAACAATAAAAAAAATTACACTTTTTAAAAAAAAAAATTAAACAAACATCGATTTACATAAAAATATAAAAATGCATCAACAAGTTGTTTGATGATGTTATAAGTAAAATTTACTAATTTATTTTTCAGTTTGAAACTTTTGTCTTTGTTCTCAAGAGAGAGAGAGAGAGTTGTGAAGATTTAAACTTCTAAATATATATATGTTAAAGGGAGAGAGAGTTTTATAGGTTAGACCTTTGATTTTTCTTGTATTGATAAAAGTATATGTAATTATATTTTTTCAAATAACTTTTTCAAATTAATTAGAGTGGTTAATCTAGGACCTTTTTTTCTTTTTTTCTTTTTCATTTGAAGTAGGCATTTTCTTTCTTTTCTTATGGGTCTTTTGTTATTTAGACTAAGACTATTTTTTTTCTTCTTCTTATGGGCCTTTTCTTATTTAGATTGATACCTTTTTTCAAAAAAAAAAATGTCAAAATTATACAAAATTTTAACTACAATAAGTAGGGTTTTTAAAACTTAAGGGCTTTAAAAAATAGGAGACCTAAAGCAATCGTTTTAATGACTTTACGCTTGAGCACACTTGTCTACTCATCTCCCATGCGATTACATAATAAAGTCTTAATAATATTCATTGTAGAAAAGCTCTCTCAACTAATACAATTGCAACCGGTAAAATTAGTGCTAACTTTACAAGCAAATATACCAATAGTAGATTATATCCTTCTTCGTCTCAACTAATTTTTTAGCAGAGAGGAAATATTTTTAAGGCTTATGCTAATTTTAGTGTATTTTAGATGAATATGAGTTTGGATTAGGTTAAAACAAATTGAAATGGATATTAGGTTTAGTCGGACATAATCTCTCTTTAATTGAGTCGAGTTAATTTTTTTCTTTTTTAAATTCAGTGGAGGTAGTTGACGCCGTTCGGACAAGTGTGGGTCCAACCCTGACCCCTGGAGACTGGTGAGAAAATGCCTATTGAAAATCATGTTAGATTCCCCCTTGGCAGGAATCATAGTCCTTTCAGCAATGAGGTGCCCATATTCCTCTTGCATGATCTGACGAAGAGCAAGTGTTCAAAAGTTGAGACTTGGGTAGACGGCCCTGCCCCCCAATTTCTTGAGGACCCTTTTATGTTAAAATTGGGGTACTTGGACCTGTTCATGTATGTAATCGGTTTAGGTTTTTTCTTATATATTTGGTTTCCTCTGTCTATTCCTTGCTGAAAGCTCCTCTTGTGCCTATATCGAGGCTTTCTCATTGTCTTTTGTAACACATTGGTATTTACAAGAGACCAACGGGCTGTTGGTTGAGCGATGAAATCTAACTACTGGTGGGTCACGGTCTGGGTTCGAGATCCTATAGCAGCAAGTTGGGTCATTTCTACCTATCTTGGTAGAAGATCTTTGGTATACCGTCTATGCCGACAAATGAGTGGAGTGATCGAGCAGGATATTGTCTTGACGGTGGTGTTGGGTTCCTTACCTACATCACCTTTTCTAAATAAAAAAAAAAACAAAAAACATCAGAACAAGAGGTTTTGAAGGAGGCATAATTGTCACCATTCTTTCTTAATGACTTATTCATATGGTTTGAGTGTGATCATATTGGCAGTAACGTCTGCAATTGGTCACTCAATCTCTATCTATGCTTTTAGAAATCAAAATTTTGTCTAGAAAGCAGAAGTGTGAACCTAGCTAGAGGATAATCCTATTACACTTTTCCCTTTCACCCATGTTTGCAAGTTTCAATTCATTCATATCTTCTGCCTAGATAATAGATTGATTGTATAAAATAACCTCTCCTGCACCTTGAATGAACTGACAATTGAATCAAAGTTACAGAAAAGAAATTAAAGAAAAAGTGTTAGGCAGGACGGAAACTCATCAGGGTGTGTTAGCATCATGGAGATACCAAATGAGCCAGAGGCATCAGGAAGGAGGGGGGGCCGGACCTGATTTGGAGAATGGATGGAGACTGATGAGAGCAACGTACAGAAGCGAAAAGATGGAATGAATGGGTAGCAAAGAAAATTACGTGACACCAAGAGGAGCATGGCCTTGTGACCAAGCAGTACATGTCACAGCAAATTTTGAGAAAGTTATATGTTTTTATAGGACCACGTGGTACATTGACCACTGGACCACAAGCGGTCCTTAATATTTGCATTATTTTTGGGTCATAGTATGATAGGTTGAACACATCCCCAAGATTTTCTCATAATGAATAGGGTCCAAGATTGAGAGAGAGAGAGAGAGAGAGTTCAGCGATTCCTATATGTAACATGCAAGTTGTTCTTTTAACAGCCTGTTTAGAACGTGAAGGAGGGAAGTTTGAGTTGGAGAGAGAGACACAGAATTAAGAGATTTCTATAATATGTAAGTCGTTCTTTTACAACCTGTTTGGAATTTGAAGAAGGAAAGGGAGAAGTGAAAGAAAGGAAAAGAGAAAATAAAAAAAAAGAAATATTTTTACTAGTTTAATTTTGTAAAAAAAAAAAGTAAAAAAAAAAAAAAGAGTGATTTAAAATATTTTTTTTCTTTTTTTCTGTTCCAAATAAATTTAAAAAAAATATTAAAATTTCCCTTCCTCTTCTCCATCTCCCTCTCCCCAAGTTCCAAAGAGGCTCTTACGGTCAAAGTGTGTGGATAGTGAAGATTATGGGAATGCAGACCTCATTCAAAGAGTCAACAAATCGTTACTTTCCAAAAGCACCGTCTCTATATTTGTTACGTCTTTAGGTGCTGCTGTCCTTAGATTTCAACCCCCTACTTATAAAATGTCGGCCACACATCTACTTAGGAGTTGATTATTACCTAAGAGAAATGCTACTTTATTGTGGAAGTTGTTCAATTATTGCTCCATTTGTTAGACTACATCCCTATATCTTATCCAAAATAAAAACCCATGTATGCATTAGCCTAGAAAATTCCAATCATTCGTGGTGATGCTAGGTGGAGATTCAATTATTTTTCCACGGATTGAACTAACTTGCTAAGATTCTTTTTCTTAGATTTTTAAGTAACTGAAATTGCATATGGTGCTAGGAGCGAAATTATTCTAGTAGTAAGTGATGCCCTCCAACTATGCATTAAGTTATGAATTCAAAGCACTTTTTTCTCTCCTAAGGTTTTGGCTCTTTGATGTTACAAAAAAGAATTTGCATGTAGTGGAATCTGATCAACAATTGTGACAGTAAGAGTTTATAATCAAAAGTTACCCTAGAGAAGTTTATAGCACAACTAGTCATACTTCACCAAAGAGCAACTGCAACTTAATTTTGGTTTTCATTTTTTGACAATTCGATCTGCACAAGTCATGACCATTTAGGATAATTGGTATGTAAAACTTGAAACAAATTATTAATCTAAAAGGGGAAGGAGGTCTTTAATCTACACCCAAATGCCTGCTAAATGGGAAAATAATTATAGGCTATTTAATATATTCTTACCACTCAAAATTTTAGTTTTGAATTTATCGTAATCATAAGGTATTTTTTTTATTTATTAGATAAATTAGATTGCTCCAATGAGATTTGTTCTTATTTGGTAATTAATTTATGAAAAATTGCCTATATCAATTAATTTGACATCATCACTTAAAATATTCTCTGTTATTAAATAACATTTACTGCCATCATTAAAACTCTTAATTCCTATTTTGCTTTCTTCTTCGTTTAAGAAAATAAGCAAGTCTTAATATTTTATAGTAAAAGAACAATCCCTTAGATATGATACTCTAATAGATACAAATTTCGGTAATAAAAGAAAATTCCCACAAAAATTTTTAAGTGAAAAGTCCCTTAAAGGGTTTGTTAGTAAATCATTTTAGTTCTTAAATATACTATAAAAAACCTTTTGAAAAATAATAAAGTGTGTATAATTCTGACTTACGATCAGGCCCCAAGGAAAAATCCTAGTATGAGAGAGAGAGAGAGTTGATAATAACGTGGCTGAAGAAAGAGAGAGTTGATAATAACGTGGCTAAAGAAAGAGCTTAGTCTAAGAAAAATATGATAAATAAAGGTCGGTAAAAAAGGAAAGAAAAAATCTGGTCAAGAAAGAGCAAAAGAAAGTCAATCTTTTTGTGTGACACGAATTTGCTAGTTGTACTTACCATAAAGTCTACGATTCCAAAATCTCCTAGATTTATTTATCCCACATCTCTTCCAATGATTCTCTCTCTCTCTCTCTCTCTCTCTCTCTCTCTCTCTCTCTCTCTCTCTCACACATAAATTTTCCATTATTTCCGACTCTTACATAGCTTAAACTCCTCTATTTTCTGTTCTTCATTTTCTCTTGCTACCAGCCTTAGAAAACAACATGGTGGTGGCCTCTCCAACACCAATCCGAAGTGAAAACATACTAGAAGTTGAGCTTCCAATCATCGACCTCTCGGCTGAGAGATTAGAGGTGTCAAAGCTCATTGTAAATGCTTGTGAAGAATTTGGTTTCTTTAAGGTTATCAACCACGGTGTCCCTGAGGATGTCATTACAAAGATGGAAGAAGAAAGCCTGGGGTTCTTTGCCAAACCGGCATCCGAAAAACAGCTGGCCGGGCCTGCTAACCCTTATGGTTACGGAAGCAAGAACATAGGGTTTAATGGAGATATTGGAGAGGTTGAATATCTTCTTCTTAGCACCAACTGTCTATCCATTCCTCAAAGATCCAAAACTATCTCCAATGACCCAATAAAATTCAGGTAATAACATTCTTCTGTAATATCCCGAGTACTCTTATATATATATATATATATATATGCCTATATAGATTAGTGCCTGTTTGATTAGTCTAGAGCTTTTTCCAAAATGTTTGAAGTCTTTTATGTGTGTGTGTACACACACACACACACACACACACATATATATGTATGTATATATATATGCATGTATATATATGTAAATAGCTATCAAAGATGGCCAGATGATGCAAAGTGAATTTTTTAGGTAGGATTGTGTCAATTTGAATACCTTGCGTAAAGGCTTTCGAAGTTGATGTTTGATAGAGTTCTGGGTTTGAACCATGCTCAGTTGGTCGCTTCTGTTACCATATAAGCTGACTTGTTGAATTCATTAAGTTAATACTTGGTATTTGAAATATACATATATATATAATATGAACTCATTGTGTTTTTTTGTTTAAGTTTGCAAATATACATATGGGTCCTTAAGTGAAAATTAAAGTGAAACTATCGTTTCCACATATGATAGTATTTTCTGGCTTGTATCCTTTGCTTTGGTCTTAGTGCAATGACATGTAAAACATGTTTGATTTGGTTTAAGGCTTGGTCTCCATCAGACAATAATTCTTAGTCCTAGACACTAACTAGGGGATCCATTGAAGCCTCATGCCCCTTTGATGAATGGATTTGTCAAGCTCTCTCTCTCTCTCTCTCTCTCTCTCTCTCTCTCTCTCTCTCTCTCTCTCTCTCTATGTATATATATAGATAGATAGATATATGTGTATAATGTTTAGTAGGCCAATTCATGAATACCATTTTGCAGTTGAGAGATAACCTAGTTCTTGCATGTATCGTGCCAGCTGTAGGATCCCTTTTCCTGTCTTGACCATTTTGGAAAGTTTTTAGGATCTTACGGCATGGTTAATGTTTCCTTGTCATATGAAAGATGGTAATGTTTCATTTTTGTCAAAAGGAATCAATTGAAAATAATGGATCAGAAAGAAAAAAAAAATTTGATCTCATTGCAATGGAAATTGTAGCTAGATGTACTTTCATTCATACTTTTCATTTTTATTCAGAAAAATGATGTTATTGCAATGCAAATCCTAGATGTTGTTGTAGACTTGTAATGACTTGCTATAATAAAGTTTCTAGGTGATATTTGTACTGAAAAGATAGACTAAACTTTGCCTTAGATTATGGTTGGAGAGGCTTTTAATGGGCGAGCGTGATGTGGCTTATAGCTTAAGATCTTACTGATAAGCTTACCTATGAGTCAAGTGATTACAAATATATAAATATATATATATATATATACATTTATATACAATTTAAAAAACAACCACTCCCTCCTATAAAAAAACATCAAAAAGAAAAATGAAAAATCTATAGGATTTTACACACACGTGCCTAGATGGACCATTGAGAACAGTCACTGGAGTCTCATGTTTCTCCAACAAGGTTGGTTTGTGGTACCAGATGATGTAGCATAACATGTCATGGACACTCTTGTTCCACCTCATGCACTGATAGAGTTAAAAATACACCATAATAAGTTAGAGAGAGAGAGAGAGAGAGAGAGAGAGAGAGAGAGAGAGAAAAGATAAGACACGATAATGCATTGCAAGTTCATGGGGGGATGTACTGGCAACGCAAAAAGATTTTACAACGAGATTGACAAGTCAAAATTATATACATCACACAGGAAGCTCCAATCAAATCAAAGAAGATTAAAAGAAGTAGAAAACTCCCAGATATGTAAGGAAAAGCAATGGGTGACCTCTCTTGCCAAAAGAAGCAAACCCAATTGGGGGAATTGGGGGGTTACTAACCCAATGTCCTTGGTGTGTTTTTGCTCTGTGGTGACAGCTCTGCAGTGAGTGATTACATACAAGCAGTTAGAGGTCTGGCATATGAGATTTTGGAGCTGATGGCAGAGGGCTTGTGGGTCCCAGACACATCAGTTTTCAGCAGGCTGATCAGGGACGTTGATAATGACTCACTTTTCAGGCTCAATCACTATCCACCTCTCAAAGACAGCTTGAAGGATAGGGACACGTCACCATCCTCATTTCATCATCATCTTCATTATCTTCACCATCATAATAATGCTAACAGTCCCAACAACAACATCACCACTAGGATTGGGTTTGGAGAGCATTCTGACCCTCAGATCTTGACCATCTTGAGATCCAACGATGTGGGTGGCCTTCAAATCTCTCCAGAGGATGGGGTCTGGGTCCCAGTTTCTCCTGACCCCACTGCATTCTGTGTTAATGTGGGTGACATGTTACAGGTGGGTTCTCTCTCTCTCTCTCTCTCTCTCTCTCTCTCTCTCTCTCTCTCTCTCTCACTCATATTCTTTGATGACTTATAACAAATCTTAAAAGTTCGCAACTGAACTGAAATGAATTGAAAGTCAGTAATCACTGACACTGCAACTTCAGAGTTCAGGTTGCATTGGATAGATCATCAGTTAAAAGGGACCCTTATCAGTTCCCATCCAATGGAATGAATTGAGAGTCAAGTAACAACTTAGCTGTGTCCGGAATGGGGGAGAAACTGCTTTTCTTGGCTCAGCAATTGATGAGCATTCTTTCCTTAATTTCTGGATTTGGAAGTAACTTAGAGAGATCTCTTTAAGGCCCTGTTTGGCAGACAACCAAAGAACCCTACAATCAATTTAAGCATATGCCGTATTTTTTCTTTCTAAGCACCTAATTAAGATTGTAGTCTTCCACTATATGTGCTTCCAAGTCCAACTGAAGCTTCATGGTTTCACCAACGATGTAACAGTGTTTAGCCTTCCACAATCACTCGCATTTGGATTGCAACTTAAAAAAATCATAAGTCAAAAGCTTAAACTAGTTTTAAAAAATCATTTTTTTAAATGACTTTTCAAAGTTTAAGTTAAGTTCTAAAAATGATTTTTTTATGCCAGAAGTCAAACACGGTTTAAAAAGATCATAAACTATTAAAAAAGAAGCATTCAAATACCCCTATACCTGTTACCATGGACTTAAAAATTCAATAGGTCCCGGTGTAATTGTTTTTTTTTATACATGCCCTTTTGGACATATATATATATATATATATTATTCCACTATTCTTCAGGAAATTAAGTGGAGGATTAACGTTAATTACATCTTTGTTTTTGAAGGCCATGACAAATGGAAGGTTTGTGAGTGTGAGACATAGAGCTCTGGCCAACTCAGACAAGTCCAGGATGTCAATGGCCTATTTTGGTGCACCACCTCTCCATGCAAGGATCACCACCCTACCGGAGTTGGCTATTCAGGGCGGCAGGCCCTCTCTCTACAGGCCCTTCACATGGGCTGAATACAAGAAAGCTGCCTATTCTCTACGTCTCGGAGATAGCCGGCTCAACCTTTTCAGAATGCAGGTGGAAGAAGATTGAAATTTCCTGATAGTTCTAACACCAAAACTGAACCATGAAAGATGAATATGAATGTTGTTTTCATCAATCACCCTAGAGGGGGAATTTTGCTAGCTTTGTAATATTTCCCAGAGTTTTTGCTCACTGGAAGAAGTTAAAAAGTTTTTTGTTTGGGGACTAATGGCAATTGGGTTCTGCTAATCATCAATGCAAATTCTCTCTCCTGCACCTGTTTTGCATGCTTCTCTGAACTTTTGTTTGGGGACTAATGGGAATTGGGACATGGCAGAGCTCTGGCCCACTCACATTTGTCCACGCGGCGCTGGCCCCCTCGCAACAGGCCTTTATCACATGAAAGCAACATATTCTCTACAGCTTAGTGATAGCTGTCTTGACCTCTTCAGCTAGCATTCAGGAAGACAATGAAATTGCCAGATCACAGGTATTCATAGTACCAAGCTAGCTGGAGAAATGAAGGTCAAAAATGTTGATTTTGTCACCCTCAAAGGGTAATACTGTAATTTAGTATCAATGCAAAACTCCCTCTTCCCCTCCACCCTTTCTGCTTGCTTCTCAGAGCTTGTTCTGCTTCTCAGTTTATGGTGGACAACCAAGCTCCTAAATGAGATTAAAATCATATGAGATTCTACAGGAAGAAGTCAGCTCCATGTTAAAGTCAAGAGGCTGAAAAAGTTCTCCCTCCTGAAATTTTCCCACTTTCCATAGTATGCTAGTAAACACTGCAAGAAAAATGGATTCCTAATTAAATGTGAATCTTCAATTTGGCTACACCACGTGAGCATTTCTGTCGACACGTTTTGCTAAGTGCACAAACACAAGACTCGAGGAGCTCGTGATAATCCTCTGCCCAGAACAAGGAGGATGCCATTTCCGGGGTCTCCAACAGCATCTTCGAGGTCAGAAATCCTGCAATTGTCCATGTTGGGAAAGTCGGGATTGCTTTTTAATTGATTGTACTCTCAAAGTGCAATCTATAACCTTAACTAGTCTCTTGTTAGACTTAAATTAGGATTATTTATGTTATTTTATTTTTATTTAGTTACTAATGTAATTTTATGTATGTTTTTAAGAATTTCATGCTAGAACAAATTTGTGCAAAATGACAAAAGGGCGTTCGAACGCATGACATCAGCATGACATAAACCGTTCGAATGGTGAAACTTTGCGTTCGAACGGTGAATAGTAGAGTTTGACCGGTTTATCAAATGGTGTCACGTTAAAGCCAAGTCTGAAGTGCGTTCGATAGATTCAGAGAATAATTTTTTTGTTCGACATTGTGTTGGAACGGTAGTACAGTGCAATGTCGAACAATAGCACAGCGCATTCAAACGGTATAACGGGCATTCGAACGATAGTACAGTGCGTTCAAACGGTGCTTCAGAATTGCAACTTTTTGAAAGCCTATAAAAGTTGGGGTGGTTGTTATTTTTATAGTTAGCTTTTTCATTATTGTTTTAGGGATAGCAGCAGCTAGAGAGAGAGTTTTATTCTTGCTTCTAATTAAGTGTTAACAGTTTTTCTAAATTCCTGTAATAAGATTTTTAGGTTTTCTTTCAGTTCAATATATTTTTATACAAAATGTGTTTTTAATATGCGGATGAGTAGCTAAATCCATTCTTGGAATCATTTGTGAAGATCAATTGAGAATCTCAGACGAACAATGAAGGTAACTTGTGTTTTAAAGTTTAAATCCTCTTCTTCTTAAATTTTTGAAATCAAACCTTAAATTCTCACGAAAATCTAGATGTTTGACTGTATTCAGTAATACTAATGCATAAATTCATATTAAGTATATGTATCGTACAAATCGATGGTTTGCATATTTGATTCTAAAACTAATTCAATCTATAATAAATATCTATTAAAACTTAAATGTTTAATTATGCTTGGCAACAAGTCAATGGTATACATCTTTAATGTTAAACATGATTTATTCTATGTTTGATTGTTAAAGAATAGTTATTTTCATAACTAAATCTTCCGAATCAAAGACTTATGACGTAATTCATGATTTGAATTAACAAAAACTTCCATTGAAATTCCGAGTGAAGCAATTAGTTGCATTAATTGATTTCGAGACCTTTCTTTTATTAAATACAAATAAGTTTTCTTAGTTTAGCGTAGTATAAACAATCCAACTTTTAAGTGATAATTTTTTTATTTTTTTAGAAGTAATAAGCGAGATTTTGTGTGATTGGAGAAAGTAGTCTAGTCTCTTCGCTTATCAAATTGTTCCCCTAAGGATTCAACCCCAGACTCACCAAATTTATACTACTTCGTTATCTTGCACTTAGGATTATCCGTTGATATTGTTTGGTGCAAGTCACCCATAAATCTCTTACTGCGTGTATCATAATATTCAGGCCATTGATAGCCTCTTCTCAGCCAAATCAATTGCCTTTCTTGCTAATTCTGGCTTCTTCATCTTAATGCAGGCTAGTGTGAACTGGAATATCAAGCAGTAACAAGGATGAGAGAGTACCCTTAAGACAACTTGAGATCATTCTAGTCCGACTAAAATGCATAATTACACCAGGACCAGAGATTGATTACCCACTGATGGCTTCTTTTACTGGACCAACCATGTGATCCCAATTCAATATATATGTACATAGAAATTATAAAGATGATGACGACAATGATGTTGAAATGTTCAAATTACTTGTATCATATTGTAGTCACTCAATTTCCAAGTTGTATCAAAGAATTAGGGACACATAATTTAATCAACAATAATGTGTACCTGCCACAGAAGAGTCAGCGAGGATCCACCATTATGGTATGACCATGGGCTGCTAAGTAAGCACAGAGATGTTATTATAATATATGCCAAAGCTAATAGCTGTCTAAAAATCCAGGAGATGCAAGAAATCTATGAAAAACTTCAAGAGCCTTGCGTATTCTTTGGGTCTCTTTCAGTGATTATACGCCCTTCCTCATTCTCCAAAGCAGGGTAACATAACTTTAGAGGCATATGTGCCACAAGATCATCCCATTTGGCTTCAATCAAATTTTGAATACCCTCATTCTGTTTGGAGGGTACCCAAAGATGCAACAATGGTCCAAATACTTCCAAGCATGAAAAATCTGGAATCCATGTCAGCAGGTTGCAGATTGCCAATGAGATAACCACCTTCCTCAGGAATACAATCTACTAGCCAAGAAGGAATTTGATCAGGATAAATATTGTACTTATTAATGGCATCAGTAGAGTATTCCTCTGTCTTGTAACGATAAATTCCGTTATTTTCTTCATATCCACCCGCTAGTACTCTCTGATATGACATGACAGCGCACTGAGTGGGTTATTGATTGCTGCCACCAAATTCTTGGTTCTGATTGACAAATAAGAATCTCTCAAGAGCAGCATAGAGCCGAGTAGAATAGAGCCTATAAAATCAAGTACAACAAGCAAGCCGTAGACTACTTTGCCAGAAAGCTGGGAACACTGGAACAAATGCCTCCACTAGTCTTCCAACCTAAGGACTTCTTGCATGTTCGATAAAGTGCTAAAGACCAAATGGTTTCATGTTAAATGATGTAATAGGTCTCTACCCTGAAACAACCTGAACACATATCAACCTTTTCTGACATAAAAGATGCCAAGAAAATTTTAAAAGCTAGACATTGCAAATGTTGAAGGGCAGCACAATACTAGAGGTAACAAAACTAACTAGTGCTTTTGTGGGTGTGCTGTATTCAGATACTAACTAGCAGTGACTGAGGAACACAATCTAAATCCTATATGTTCAAATCATCAATAAAGCGTAACTGAACCTCAAAGACAATTATGCCACATTTACCACCTCTAAGTTAGAACCACATTGTAAGATAACTTGAAAGCTTGCATGAAAGTCAGTTATGTGACACAATTATTAAAAGAAAAGAACAGCTGTAGTTGCAAGCCATGACCACTAGGAGATGTTATGAAAGACAAATAATAACAGCATAGCAAGGCCATATTTGAAACCTGCGTTACCATAATACGCTAATACTCTAATGAATTACGTTTTTGGAGCGCCGTTCCGAAACATGGTACACTTGCGTTCCAAAATACTTAATTTAGAGATCCAATGTGATCCCAAACTTTTTTTCTTATTTATTTCTTAAAAGGTTACCTAAAGAGGAAAAAAATCAAATATACTGAACGAAAATGGAGTTTTGGGATAACAATATGCAAAAGACAATCATAAATACTCCTAAAAATGTGTTTTCAGATGATTAATTTGAAAAAACATAGACTATGTTTTTTTAGTACCTAATTGTTAAACAAAATTGTATTAGAAGTACCTTAATTCTAATGGTGTAACTTATACAAGTCTACTCCGAGCGTACTATATTTCAGAAGATGTGACGTTCTCCGTTCCCGTTCCCGTTCTCGTACCTGAACGATCCGCATTTCAGGTAACATAGTTTGAAACTAATATACTTCAGCTCCCTATAATTGAGTGCGCAAAAAAAATCTAGCAGAAACCTGAAATATATGAAGGGAAAGGGTCTGGAGCTTCAATAACTGACATATTAACTCACTTGGATTTCAAGAGGATGGCCATGAATACCCATCCGTCTATCAGTCATGCAAGAACCATCAGTGACTAAGAGAGAAGGAAACATGTCAAACCCATCAGCTAAACACAAGTTAAGGATCAGTCTTATGCCTGTCTGCACATCCACCCTCTCTGGCAGTGCATAGTAGCTAGTTAGCTTCCCATATGCTCTCAACAAAATAATGCACCATAAACCCGTCATAGAGGTCAAGACAGAAACAGTGCTTCAGATTCTCTTTCCAATTGTTGCTCACCATGCAATTACTATGTCAGAGCACCTAACAATGTCACTGTTCAATTGATGAAAAGGAGAGGGAATATCCAGAATTCCAGCTATGCAACAAAGCAGTGACATTAAAAGATATGTCTATAAGCAATATCTCTGATAGCAACTGTTGGTAACTCCCAAAGCTAATATCATCTTACCAGAATCAACGGGAGCAACTCGCCCAATGGCTGATTCACCAAAATCTGGGTCCAATACATCCTCAAAGGATCCACTGCTTCCATTGAGAGGCACTGTTCTGACTTTAAAACTTGCTGGCATCAAACCCTGCCCAGGGCTGTGGCAGTCCACTGTCTTCTCCCAACTCTATGCAAGAAACAGGGTAGCATTTTTTTTTTAATTTGAATTAAATTTGAAACTCACAGTGCTTTTCAATGAAGAATATATAATTGAGAAGTCTTGAAGTGAAGGTATGATATAGAAGGGAAGGAAAATCCTTTCCTTCCAATAGTTTGGATGAGGTCACCAAAATTCAATGAGTCAGTGAAATTTGCAACAGCAGTAATTGTGGTAATGACAATGGCAGTAATACTCATTCATGACACTAGCAGCAATAGAAAGCAATTTAGCAATGACATGGCACATGTTGATTTGGTGGTAGTGGTATTGGTGATGGTCGGTGGTGACCTGGTTTTAACGGTTGTGCTCCTAGCAACAATAGCAGTGTTCAGAATGATCATGATGCCGATGACAACATGATAGCATCCGTGCTAGTGCAGTGTCAATAGTAGTATGGTGGTGAATATGTTGGTGGTAATATCAATAATAGCAGCACTGATGATGGTGAGAGGTATGCCATTGATCAAGGGTATGAAGTATTCTCCGTTACTTGACTCTAGGGATTTTAGAAGAGCACTACTTTTGAGGCAAACACATATACACATGGTGTTCTAAAATCCCCTTTTAAAGTCCTTAGAACTTAGAAGGATTTAAAAATGCCACTCTATTTTTACCCAAACAATAAATTTTGAAGTAAGGAATTTAAATCCCCTTTTGGCTTCAAATCCTTCCCACCTTTATAAAAATGCCAAAGCACACATAAACACCACCTGTGCAATATATTATTACTACCAACCCCTTTGAAAAAGCCACACTTCTATACCACCAGTGCGGCCTCATGGTATGTGGCAAAAGCAACAAGCTTTTTTTTGTTACAATAGGGGAGCAAAAGAATCCTGCAGCACCCTTCGACATTCAAAATTGACCAGTCAGCATACAGGTAAAACAAAATCTACATGGGATGCATTTGATGTCAGCATTCATTATTCTTCATCTACCTTATTTACGTGCAATTTATTCATTTCCTGGGGCTGCTAACAAAATGGCAGCCATAAATCCAAATGCAATTAAGATTCAATGCAACACTCGCTCCCACTCTCTGTTAAACTGCCCTCACTTTCAATGATGGATGCATAACTTCAAATCTATCTGTATATCAACTTAACATAGACACTGAAACATACCCAATCATTGTAAGCCTCATTACATGAGAGTATCTTTTTGCATTATTTGGCGGCAGGGAGAGGGGAGGAGGAGAGGCAGAGGCAGAGGCAGAGAGAATTTACCCTTAATTGGGCAAAGAAGATATAGAAGTGAGATGAATCTAAGAAAATGGTAAACTACCTGCAACTGCAAGGTGTGAAGGAGAAAATTCTTGACGACCTTGCCTTCTCCATTAAGTAAGAATGCGAGTGCTAAAGGGACAAAATCACGAATGATGACCTGATCATAGTTTAGCTGGATCAGCTGGATCATTAGCAGCAACTGTCCCAGCAGGATATCCAAAATAGTTCACAACAGCACATCGAAGCAACTGCCAAGCCTCCTTTTTTCAATCTCAGACACCTCTCTCTCACGGGAAGATATATTCGCCCCATTCAAACCATTCAAATTATCATCATTTACCTTGGAATGATTGACTTCTACCCTAGACTCTTCTTCTACTATATCTGGACCTCTCTCTATTCTCTCAATCACCAGAGGCTTCGCATTCAAGCCACCCTGAATGTAAATTCCCTCAAAGCCCTCCTCAAAAATATGGGTTTCCACTGAGGTTAAATGGTGCCTAATATCCAACGCCACATTAGCTATAACTGAAACACGCTTGATTTTATCAACACTACAACTCATAGAACCCCAGATTGACCCCAACTTGAATCACACACAAAAAACCCTCTAATTCGGATCAATTACACATCTAAACCCTAAAATCTTGTTGTTACAACTGTGCAAAAGATGGAAACTGTTCACTTTAAATTGAGATTTCAACAAATTATCAACAACCAAATGATTACCTTTGGGAAATGGAAATCCGAAAATAGACGAATTTCTACAACTAATCAAGACTCTACAACATGGATTCATTGTGGAAATTCCAATACAACTGCTAGTATTCATTTTCTTGATATTTAATGAGAATCAAATTTATTTATTTACTATATAGAACTAGATTATGAAATTATAAATCTCAAAGATTACTATATCTATATGTACACAGATCTGTTAATCCTGAAAAAATGAATTAAAGAGACTAATTATATAGATACAACTAAGACAATTAAAAATCAACTTCGAAGAAAATGAAATTTTAAACTAGAATTTGAAGTAATTACTTACAGTTAAAGAGAGACGTTGATGGGTTTGAATGGGAGAGAAGAGTCTGTCTGGAGAGGTTGAGCAGAAAGTTGGAGTGGGGTTTATATAGAAGAAGGAAAGAATATGAATTTGAATATGCCAATTTACTGTAGTACCCTTGCACGAGCTAAGTGTTTTCTCAAATGTTGACACAGAAACAGTCTCTCCCCTCCATATGACTAATCATTTTCAAACCCCGTAATTACGTCCTTTTTAAAATTTATTTTCACTAAAACCCCCTTCTTAATAGAAATTATTCGATCTTTTTAGAAAATCATTTGATTCTTCTCATCTTTTCACAATGCAAGGGTTTTTTTAACTAGGTGTGTCTACTTGTTGAGTTAACGACCCATTTAGCAAAGGATTCACTACATTATCAGAAGAAAATGAGTAATGTGGTGCTCTAGGAGGATCAAATATTTTTCCCTAATTGTTTTGCTCTTTTATTCTCTATTTTTTTTTCTTTGCTTCTTTTGTTTGTGTCTATCAGGGACAGACCTATCTTATATAGCCTCCTCTACTTTGACAAAATTTTGTATAAATCGTAGATATTTTACGTATTTATTATAAGAAATAGAGTATTAGCCCCTTCCGAAATTCAAAAAATTTTATTCTATAAAATACAAAAATTTTTACTTTGGTCTCCCCACAAAGTTTAAAAAATTCTACCTTTACTTATCAAAATTTTAAAAAATTTAACCTTAACCTCTCTCAACAAGATTCCTGGTTTAGTCCCTGGTGCTTATATACATGGTTGGGTGACTAATTGCTATCTCATGCTCATAGCCTTAGAATTCATGATTTTTCTTTTGGGTCTAATGGATGGAGTGATCTAAATTTTTAATAACTATTTTAAATAGTTGTTTTGTTAGCTTCAAGTCTTCAGCTAGCTTAAACGCCAGCAGGGCAACTTGGGAAGTTTCGTCGAAACAAGTGGGATGTGGAGAACGATATAACAGTCATTTTATTTTGGGTTCATCAAAGGCTCTAGTTGGTCGGCTCTAAAAACAATATTAAAAGAAGGATATGGATTTTCAACCAGTAGAAATTTCTCCTTCTTTGTATATGTAAAAGCCTATCTTTTCACTATATATTTATATTTTTTGTTTAAATATTTTTTACAATGTAATAATTTCATAAATAGTATCCAAAATTTAACAAAAGTTTAATAAAATAATTAATATAATTTTAATATGTGACAACACATACTTAATGTACAGTCACGTATAGATGGTAGGAGGAATTTTTTCAGCATATGCTAGAGAAAATCTTTGTCCAAAAAAATGTGCCCAAATCAAAAAAGCGCACGTTTCAGCTCTTTCTTCCTCTATAAGACTTTCCAAAACATATAGGCCCAAGACATTCTTGGGCTGGCCTCAATCACATTTAGAAAGTTTAGCCTTCAAATCGATCAGCCTCAAAAAATATTACACGAAGGTTAGATCCAATACACCAAGCCCAAATCCTCGATGGCCCAGCTTTGTCGACTTTTGGGCTTGGTAGCCAGTTAAGCCACTAGCGGCTCTGAAAACAAATCGAGGGGAAAGGTAGCATCATTGTTTCAGGTACTACCTTCTTAATAATTTTTAATTTTTGTATATTTAATAAGTTCCGCACTATAAAATTTAAATTCGAGTGTCTGTAGTGGTTACTACCATACTACTGAATATTTGTCTGCTACTTCATTCACCAAAACCAAGTTTGAAGTGGGGTTAGTAGCTATAGAAAAGGATGAGTTGTTTTAAATTAAAAAAAAATGTACTTTAGTAAATGTTGTGGAGCATTCATCAATTTTTGTTTGTTATTTTATAAAAAATCCAAAGTTCATTATGCCCTATTAAGTCAATCATGTTCTCTATGCAAATTATGAAGATGAATTCAATCCAATGTTTATAACAAAAGAGTAATGCTACAAAACTAAAAAAAAAAAATTATACAGAATTATGTGGTTAAATAAGAGTCTTTCACTTTAAAATAAAATATTCACATGATGACTTTTTATTACAAAAATATTATTGTCATATCATTCTGGTGAGATATTTTTGTATAAAGTTTCTTGAAAAATTGCATTTTTCATAACAAAATTGTAATATTCTTTTTAAACTAGCTTACCAAATTAACCTCCACAGTATTTTGGGATGGATCAAAGCCCATCAAATGTCTGAACTCCATTGCTTCTTTCTCGCTTATATGAAACTTTGTTGTGAATAAACATATGAAAATTGTGCAAATCAAATTTAGTTTTCTCTTCACAAGGCCTAGTTGGCATCATGACTCACTAGGCCTGGCCCTAGTTTCCCATCCTAAAAAGAGCCTTCCTGTTGGGCAAAAGGAGCCTAGTTTAGAAAAAAATGGGATGCCATGTCTAGCTTCTATTGCTTAATTCTGTTTTTTAGACCTTTCAATCTTAATGGTAGATTAAAAAAACACATAGGACCAGTAAAATATATTTTAAGCCCCTAATGGTGGGCCCAAATTAACTCTCCATTTCAAGCCACAGCTTTCAACGTTTATAGGCACAAAGCAAATTAAATGGGAATACACTTGAGATTTGAGTAACAACAATGTGCAAATTGCAATGGAACCACATCCCTATCCTTTGTCCAAATTAGGAAAAAAATAAATCAATAAATAAACTTTTATAAGAAATTTTTAAAGGTTTTTTTAAGGCATATAAGCATGATCGTGCACGCTAAGCACCGTCAACTTCACCAACGTAAGCAGTGATTACATCTTACAATTACCACCATTATCACTTAAAGAGTATATTAAACTCGGCACTTGACTCGTGTTTTTTGTGTGATTATATATGATTTTCTTTCGAGTTACATTCAAGGCAGTTGGCTGCTGATCTCCCCATGGATCATTTGTTTAGTGCCTTAGAACGTGTTTATAATGCATTAGTGTCGGTAACCCTAGTTTCACCATTAAATACTCTTTCTTTCTCACTCATCATTCGTCGGTGTTGAATCGTCCACTAAGTGAAGCTGGTTGAGAATTCAGCAGTATAGTATTGAGTTTTTGACTCAATTAGAGGTGGCTATTATTATGTATCTCTGACTAAATACGCTGTTTTTGGCTAATTACAACAAACGATGGTAGCTAAACAAATAAGGTTAGACAAAAATGAGCAACATGTTGTTTTTTATTCAATTATTTAGTGACGGATAGAAGTGTTTTGTCGGGCTTCTTGGACCGGTGAAGATATATTTTTTAAAACATAAGATCTAATTTCACTAATTAGCACTAATTACATCACACTTTACTGACATTTCCTAGTTCTCATTCATATCAAACGGTACCATTATTCTCATCGTTTCATTTGTTTTCCTCTCGAAGATCTCGCTTAGAATTTGAATTTTTTGTGAGAAAAAAAAATATGAATGAAAAGTGAACAAAAATACTGTATTTTTGTTCACTTTTCTTTCACATTTTTCTTTATCTTTGTTTTTTTCACAAAAAATTTAAATTCCAAACAGAATGTTAATGTTTTTATTCACACACGTGCGCATAGACTCACACAAACTAACTAATTTGCTTGCTTCTATATCTTGCAGTACTGCTCCAATTAATCCTTGTCAACACCTAAATGTGAGGTTGTTTAGTTGTCAACACTCACATCAACTTTTGCCCAATTGACGCGTCCAAGCAAGGAGCTGCATATGTGCCAGCTCACATGCGCTATAATTATCTCCGTTTAAGGTTACGTATTTTAGGAAACAGAAGCATCAAATTAATAATGCATCAGCATGCATATTAAGTGATCATCAAGTGAAATTTGAAAGCTGTGTGGCACAAGATCCATCGTCCAACTATCATATTAACATGAATGAGCGAAAAAAGAGGATTGTTCTTTGCTTTAACTAAGTTCCATAAAGAGCAATTACCCAAACTAAATGGAATTTGGAAGACGACACATGCTTAATGGTAGATGCCCGAGACCAATTTACTATTATTTCTTTTTCTACTTTTTTGTTAATCTTATTAATTTTTCTTGATAAATGATTCGCTACAAAAGGATGTTTTTTTAGTGAATTTGTGACTGCTTACTCTTTTTCAATGTACTACAGCTCTTGCCCAAGTAGGGGCTTTCTTTTCTCTTGCATGCGCCTTCTTTCGTTGTTCATTCAAGCCGAAGGAAGCTTCACCGGGAAGGGATTGGGATGTCGTTGGCGAGCTTAGCTTAGAGAATATACTAGCATCACCGTCACAAACTTATTGATTGCCTTGCAAAAAAAAAAGAGCAATCCGATACACAAGACTTCCGCCATTGCGATGTATCTACTCTGCATCCAATAGAAGTTTATATTGAATTTTAGTTTTCAGTTGCCACAATGTCTCATTCTAGCTGCCCTTTCGCAAATGCCATACCCTAATTAAAACGTTATAAGTCAAAATCACTTCTAGCTAACCTTACTCGTGCTAAATTTGTTCACAATTCCTAAAGAAAAATTCTTAAGTACTAGAGGTTACCTTGAAAAGGCATATAATGTTTGTAGACCAAACCCTAATTATAACCCTCATAGAAACGACTTTGAAAAGGGTCTCATGAAGTTTTCAAAGCACATGGATAAGCATGACCTGAAAAAAACATATGTCCTTACTTATAGTGGAACGCTATCATGGGCATTTCCTTTGCTTCTTACGGGTTAGAAAAATATTCTACCCATATAGAGAAATGCTCAAGAATTAGAAAGATAGATGAATGGGAACAAAAAACCTTTTCTCACTCCCATGGATCTTGTGGTTGCAATCGAGGCTTTGAAAACCAAAAGTACTTTGCACTAGTAACGTAACCTCGCTTTCAGTACAAGCCTTTCACGCAAGTGATGAGTGAGAAAGAAAAGAAAACGCAGGATAGCACCCACATGGACTCATCCTTCTGTGTTTGTTTAGGAGGGCTTCGATTCACCATATGGTAATTCGTTGGCCACCAACAGCAAAAAAATCAGTGTTTTGTGCACGTACATTCATGTGTATGTAAATGACAGACAGAGATTGTGATATTCACTGTTGCTTGCTTGATTTAGTGAACTTAGTTTGTAATGAATTGATGTTCATGAATGATCACAAATGGGATTGGTTTCATTTTCATAAGACTTGGTACATATGTTTGGCCGGAAATCTCTGTTGCTTCAGCATCCAATTTTTGTTTGCATAATTTTGTTCACCACTAACTTTGATGATTTTCAAGGCTACAAACTTTGACAAGTGCTGGTGGCATTTGTATTTGTGAGACGTTGATTGCTTGATATACATTGTCGAGTCATTTCTTATGAGTTTAAATTTTTAGGACAATCAGTAATCTAATATGGGATTAGAGATTTGCTTTAATCTAATATGGTATTAGAGATTTGATTTTAGAAGGTTATGGGTTCAAGTTTCTCTCCTTTTATTTGTTTCCCATTTTTGTATTTTGTGTGGATTTTGTTTCATTAGATAGGAAATGGATTCATTAATGTGTATATATATATATCAAACTTTCACATTCTTTTTCACGTGCACGTGAAAAGCTAAACAGAACAAAACAAAAACTGAGAGCAATCTCACCCTTTAAAAACACTTTATGTTCTGTTTTACCTAGTTATGATATACCCATCTACAAAAAATAAAGACAAATAAGTAGCATGAGATTAGTTCTATAATTCCTAAAAGCTGTATGATAAATGACAAGTTTTGCTTAGAATTTGATTCCTTTCCTTTTAATGGAGACCCTCAACATAAAAGCTATTTACCTAAGACGGTATATAAAAATTGATCAAAATGGATATCATAAACAAGAATAATAAAGCACATTTCTTATTGTTTTTGTTGTTATATTATTTCCACAATAATAAGCAATTTCTATAAGCTTTGTCTAGCCAAATTTAAGTCGATATTAAAAAATTATCAAATTTTAAAATATTTAAAATTTGTCTTATTTACATACTTAATCAATCATAAACAAGATTTTAATAACACAAACACAAATCAAACTTCATAGCCTTTAATTTATTTTATATCGGTATATGAAGGTGAATAACTTAAAGTAATTGCTTCCATAGCCCCGTAGAACGTCTATGATAGCCAATTTTAACGCGAGTTATGTTTTCATAGCCCGTAGAACATTTATAATAGCTAATTTTGACACTAGTCGTGGTTTAGAGAGACGCATTATTTTCAATCAGAGGAGAAAGAGAGAGAGAGAGAGAGAGCGCCTGTGCACAAACCACATTCATGAATGAGCGTGCATATCCTAGCACTATGGTCAAGGTTGGGTCCCTTAAATCATTCCATAAGGGTCGGCTTTTACAGGATAGTAACCCTCCACTTTTCAGATAGAAAATTAAAGCTTTTGGGCCCACCAAAAATCACATCAGCAAGTCCGAATACCCACGTGGGACTATCTCAATGGTCCCATGCATTGACATCAAAGTCCTCTAAATCAATCCATTTCATTTTCTCAACCGGGACCCACTTTTTGGGAAGAGAAGTTTGAAGGGTAGAGAGACAAAAATCAACGTGGCGGTAGCTGACGGAGTCCAGTTGTACAATGACTATATACACATGTGACTAATACTGTTTAAATAAAAAATTTATAAAGAATTTATTTACTAAAATAATTTAGTTTAATAAGAGTCATCTATTTTAAAACAAAATATTTATTATAATAGCGTTTAATTATAATAATAATATTATTATAATATTTTAATAATTTTTTTGTATAAATATTTTTAAGAGAATAATATTTTTCTATACATATACATATGTACGTGTATACAACCATTGAAGAATACTTGTTTGTGGGTGTACCATTGACGGATGGGACTTTTTAGCCCGGGATTATATGAGCAATCTCATGTTGGGAAGACTCTCTCACATTAATAGAGATGGGTGTGTGTATATATACGAGTTGAGTCGAGTAGAGTAATGAATTCTTAAACCTTAATCTGATAACCTTAATGAGTTTTTCAAAATGTGTTTAAACTTGATTTATTTAACTTTTGAATCGAGCTAAAACGAATTTTAATTGAGCCAAGCTCGAGTAGTTTGATATTTTTAGTGCATATAATCTTAGTTTACAAAATTTTCAAGGCTTCGAACGAGTGCTTAATGAATATACACGAACTGAACTCGAGTAACTTGATTCGTTTTACATAAATATATATCTATGTATACAAATACTATTTAGGGCATAGGTGGCATTCAGAGAATTCGAAAGCTTGTGAAGTCGTTAGAAAAAAATCTAATAATTAAATAGTACTAATATTTAATAGTAATTTTTATCAAATGTTAACATATTATGTATTAATATATCATTAACATGAGTTAATAGAATAATAAAGAGACTTTAAAAAAAATACTATATAACAAAATTTTATAAAATATTTTTTTAAGAATCTCTTTATTAATTCATTAACTCGTATTATTTATATATACATATATTATGCGTCAACGTTTCATAAAATTTAATACCGACTACTCGTGTACCTCAATACCATTTTTTTTAAGTCGCTGGTTTCAAGGGTTGCGGCTCAGTGCTTCAGTCTAGTAAGCCCCAACCATAAATAATACCAACTTTTTCTAGGGTGACCACGTGGAAGCTTTTCAACACTTCTCTCACCTCAGGGACCACTTTGATGGCTTCTCTAAAAGGCACGCGGCCTACAAAGATTCCCGCCGCCATACCCAGTCCTTTATCTCTCGAAATTTTTCGTCTTCTTCTCTCTCTCTCTCTCTCTACACTATTCCATCACGTTTTCATTCGACCCGAACTACCAAATTTCCAGTTTACCCCTCCCGACACTATTTATTTGTTATTATTCGTATTTTCAGACGGTATACTTTTTAATTAACTTTCTTTTATTAGCCTCATTTGAAATCAAATTATTTGAATATTTTTTTTTTCCTCTTTCATGACCTGAACGACCAAATTACCAATTTAGCCCTCTCAACACAATTTATTTGTTATTATTCTTATTTTCTGACTGGATACTTTTTAATTAACTTTCTTTTATTAGCCTCATTTGAAATCAAATTATTTGAATATTTTTTTCCTTACTAACTTTTTTTTATTAGTTTTTTTACCAAAATTTAATTTTTTTTAATTTTTATGAATTTTCAAGTTATGCTTCTATTTTTTTAAGAAAAACTCAAAAAATAATAAAATCATAAACTGCGTAGATAAGTTAACTTATAAGCTGATCCAAACAATCTTAATTAAAAGTTTAATTTTTCGACATTTTGCTTTTTAGATAAAGAAAATGAAACTAACAGCATATGCTTCTTTTCTTTTTCTTTTTTTTTTTTTAAAATATCAAGTTTCGAGTAATAAATTATTCTTTTGAGTTTATGTAAAGCCACCATTTACAAAAAGTATATAAATTTTATGCATTGCACTCGGATGGCCGAGTGGTTCTATCAACCTATGCTTAATGAGGTGTGATTTGCACCTAAGTATGAAGTTTATGAATCCATTGCTAACAGTGAATCTTGTCGAGTTAAATGGGTTCTAAGAAATGTGTCCGTACGATGGCTAAAAAGGTATGCACAAGTGAGAATTTAATCATGGGATGCCCTAAGATGATATGATCAAATGACCCTACGTGACACTTACGTGGCACTCACTTAAGATGACATGATAAGATTAATTATATGTGTGCCCAATGGCTTGACTTTATATTAAGGTTCGATAATTTAAATTAAGCAATGTCCCTAAATCATTGCTAGGTTGCTTTTTTCTCCTCCTAATCTAGAACTAGCTAGGACAAGGGTTCTTTAATGTGGATTCAGGCCCCATGGACTATAGATTTCAAATATTCCACGACTTAAAAATAAGCAACACGATAAACAATGACTCTTATGTAAATTAAGATAGTGGTACCAATTATTCACAACTACAAACATTATATTAATGAAATTTTTAGATAAATTTCATACAAAAAACTAGATTCCATAGATATTGTAATATCTCTCTACTATCAGCCATTGATTTATATCCTGAGGGCCATCTAATGGAGGAGGTAAAGGTTTTGTTTAAAACATTTAGATCCAAGCAATGTTCACATATTAAAAGATATAGTAATAAAGTGGCTCAGGCTCTAGCTCTGGCAATTTCTATTATGGGTGAAAAAGTGTAATTGGAAGAAATTTCATATTCAATTTAGATCCTTGCTATTATAGATGTTGTTGTTATATCTGTTTGATAATGTTCATTCATAAAAATAAAAAATAAAAAATTTAGTCAAAATGATATAACTAGTCTTTTTGAAATTATAAATTAAAATAATTTATATTTTAATTTAAAATAAAAAGACTATAAACAACCACGTCATTTTATGTAGCAATTATGTACAAATATTGTATGTAACATTAATTTATAATGACAGTTAAAATTTTAACAAACTACTATAATACCATCAACTATAAAAGTAGAACACTACAAAAGTCAATAATATCAATGATTTGAGACCCAAAAAAAAATCTCAGCTTACAAGTTTACCCCACCCAAATAAAAAGAAAAAAGAAAATACAAACTAAGGTAATAATCCAGAATTAAACCCGTTCTTGTTCACATATTCTACTTGTATTTGGTAATTTATATCTATTTTGAAAATATGTTGTTGTTTACATCACGTTGTTGAGCTGCTGCTGTAAGAACCACATGTCCTCAACATTCCACAGATTGTCTGATATGTCCCCGCCATCAAACCACTGGTTGTTCTGCTCCATGGCTTGGAAGTCCAAACCTTGGTTAAAGTAAGCAGAGGGGCTGGTTAGGGAATCTGGGTAGCTGACCTGATTAACTTGGTAACAATCCTGGTTATGGTTATTATTAACCGGATAATTGTAATAATCAGTCAGGTCAGAAGCCGGCGAAACCTGCGTCCCAAACGAGTCCGATGACGCCGCCGTGCTAGAATTCTCCGGCGTGAAAATTGGTTTAACCTGTCCCCCGCCGAAGTCGATGCCGACACCGGCCGGCGGCGGAACCACTTGACTGGAGCTCATGTTGGTGTTATTGTTGAGGTGGTACGTGGCGGCTGTAGTGGTGGTGGTGGAGCTTCCGGAGGAAGAACCTCCGGCAGCTGCAGCGGCCGCCTGAATTCTCTCCACCAACCTCGGCATCCAAAGATAACGCATGGTATCCTTGAACTGCTTGCTATTCACGTCACATTTGAGCTGTTTCGCGTGCTTCTGAACCCGGGTTCGCCAGTAGTTCTTGATCTCATTATCAGTCCTTCCCGGTAAGTGTTGAGCAATTTTTGACCACCTGTATATTCAAATACAGTTCCAAATATTCATACCCATAAACAGAAAAGAAGATATATTTGATAATACATATTGAATTGAATTATCCATAGATGTATATATATGTATATATATACATGAGACATACCGATTGCCCCATCGAGAATGAAGTTCGAGAATCAGAAGCTGTTCTTCAGGTGTAATATTTCCACGTCGAACATCGGGGCGTAAATAGTTCAGCCACCTTAATCTGCAGCTCTTCCCAGTTCGCTTCAGACCTGTTTCATCGAATTATATCAGAAAACTTTGGTAAAGTTCATGGATGAGCTCACCAAAGAAAATAGAAGCTAGAGAGATTAAATTTTGTCTGTTTACATTTTTTTGGTGCTTTTTCTTGAGCTTTATTTAAGTTCTTATTCTTTTTCATGTGGTACGGCTAAAGTACACTTATATGGCTATATTTGATCATAGTTCCCAAGAATCTGTAATTGTTTGTTTTCCTTCAGCTGTGTTAATTTGTTTGTATTTTCACATAGTTCCATCGAAATCACGTGAGAAAAGAACCTAAAAGTTCAATTCCTGCTGAGTATGATTTAGAAAGAGGAAAGTAGAAAGGAAAGTGGAATATTTGCAATTCAAATAAGCCCATTTCAATCAACCCAAAGGCCATAAGCAACGAACATGTAGGAAAGTAATTTCATCAACTGGGTTTGCTAAATTTGGGATGTAAATTGATAAATATATAACTAATTAGATATATGTATCTATTTATGCATATATGTATGACCTGCACAGCGTGAGAGAGAATTCCAGCGGCCTTCACCATGCTTGGCGATGTAGTTGATGAGCGACAAGTCTTCTTCAAGAGTCCATGGACCTCTCCTCAAGTCCATCTCTTCTTCGCTTTGGATGGCAGAGTTGCAACCTCTACCTTCAACGTCCATTGCCGTAAATGGAGAGTCTGATTGATCGATACCAAAAAGGCTTTGATTGATGAGAAATATTTTTAGAGAGAGAGAGAGAGAGAGAGAGACAGAGATGTCTAGACAGAGAGAGAGAGAGAGAGAGAGATTGGATTTAATACGAAGAGGATAGAGAAGGTGGGCTTTTATAGATACAAGATAAATTTGAAAATTGAGAAAAAGGTAGCATGTGATAGAACACAAGCCGCAATAGGAACTTGGTTTTGTAAAATTAATTACTATTGTATTGACACTTAAACTTGTTCGTAATTATAGTTAGCACGGGGGCTTTGAATTTGTAAGTTTGACGCTTTGACTTTGTCCATCCTTGTGTGGTTCTGTGAGTGAGATAAGCAGTTAAATGAAAATTTTCTTTTCCTCCAAACAAGTTGTCAATTTTCTATTCCTTCTGAAGCCTTCTGGATGAAATTTCTGACTTTCTTGATTTTATATTATGCTCTCTAAATTTTGAAGGTAGATAACATTACTATGATCTCTACATGTACTTTCAGAAAAAGTTATACAAAATCACAGTTACCAATTTCTAGGGATCGCAATTATACATCTACTCTCAGAAAAAGTTATGCAAAATCACAACTAAGGAAAACTCATTTTGAAGGAAAAAAATGCATTTTCGATGGTACAAAACTCATTCAAAAAATTTGAAAAAATGTTTAGAAAACGTGGGAGAAATATTTTGAAAACTCTTGGGAAACATTTGGAAATCTTAAGATACTTAACGAAAACTCTTCAAAAACTTAAGAAAAATTCTTACAAAATGCTTCGAAAACTTGAAATATTAATTTTTATATATTTTTTTTCTTAAGTTCTAACTAAATATTTATTAAATTATTCATGTAGGTTTCTATTAAATTTTCTAAAGGTCTCTACTAAATTTTCTAAATGTCTCCACTAAGTTTGCTAAATGTCTCATTTGAGTTTCGCGAAAGTTTCTTAATTGTTTTTCGTTTTTCATTTCTTCTTATATTTTTTTATTGCATTTTCTGCTACTATTTTTCTTAATATTTTAAACTTTCACTTTCCATTTTGATAACTATGATCACAACTACATATTTCCTGCTGTAATAAATTTTGTCGACTTAATTCTTTTTGCAAAGCATAGAAGGGACCACTCTTGCCATTAGAGTTTGTGTAGGCCAATGCAAGACTATGCTACAATCTACCATCGGTGTATGTAAGATATATATTATAGCATAGCAATGCATATAGAGCAGTCTTCTGCTAGCTCTCCATGACACCCTTATATAGTTTGAAGGTCATGGAATTTACTCCTTTCGGCTAACCCATTGGCTAGTTTTCTCGCCGAACCCCACTCTATAACTGGCTTAGAGCCCTATATTTGCTGCCGTGCCTCCAAAAATTGGGAGCCTGAGACTTGTATCGATCAGTGTGAGGGCACTAGGCTATAATTCAATCAATGAACCTGGTGGTTGGGGAAAATTTAAGAGTTACATTTTGCATACATCTAAGATATATAGTAGCTCCTTTTTCTTGACATTGATGCTATATTTGGAATTCAAATTTATCAATAGAAAGAAAAAGAAAAGTAGAAGGAAAAAAGAAAAAAACGGGGGATTTCAAATTTGTATTTGTTTTCTTTTTACGTTCTTTTATCCTTTATTTTATCTAACAATCAAATATACGATATAATTTCATATCTTTTTCTCTTTTCTTTTCTGTTATCAAAATTTTAATCTAAACACAGTGTAATTATTACAGGAGCCAAGAGTAATAGGCAATTCTTGCTTCTTTCTTTCTTTTTAACCGATCATATATTTTTCCTCATTAGAAATTTGGAGAACAAGCCAATGAAATCTAGCCAAAAAAACATATCCCTTCGCTAACCCAAAAATAAACCGAAGGTCTTTGGTGATTAAGGTTTTTTTTTGGTTTTTTTTGAATAGCCAAAAAAAGTATATTAAAGAGAGAAAAAAATACAATGAGAAAGGAGAGCTCATACAGCTTGAAAGGCTGCATAGAGCAAACCAACCTAAAACAGAAAAGGTTGAACAGAGATCAACCTGATACAAAAACACCCAAATGCATTTGACTACCTACAATACTAAAAGGCAGGGGTCGAGACATTTTACACCATTAATTGAGAGAAAAAAAATCAAAGGCAGTATAGCTTCCAATCTTCAGCTTTGCTTGAATCTAACTTAACACCTGAGCTTTAATACTATCCACAACATCCTCCCATCTTGCAAGCTTACCATTGAAAATAACATCATTTATTTCTTTCCATAAATTCCATAAGATGACTACAAATAAAGCATCTCAGATAACTTTCCTAAGCTTCTTCTATTTTTGACTCATCTACCATCTGCCGAGAAGGACAATTGAAGGAGAACATACTCATTCTAGACCCCACCATTCCAGGATACTACACCACACCCTCCATGCAAATTTACAACTAATCAAAAGATGATAAGAAGTTTGCAAATTAAGGTTACTATGTTATTACACTAAACAAGGTAGCTAGGGATATGGCTGTTCCCCTAGCTATTTCGACATGTTCTTTTCGGTTACCTTTTTTTCGAATGCTATGTGCATGGTTACAAAGTTTTTTGTTAGGTATTAGTGAACTAGCAATTCGACTTGTTTTGGCCTCCACACTCATTGTATGTTGATTTTCATAACATAGCAAACAAGAACAAAAACTTTATAGGAAGTGCTATTCTTAGGAGATTGATGGACCACTTTCATCCTAGTTTCCACACTTGGGTGGCCAGCATTAGCAATGCAGCCGTAGAACAACTATAGCTAGCATTGTCAGGGGCTTTAGACGGGCAATCAGTTGCAATCAAGAACAGTTATTGTGTACTACATGGCAACATTTATATGTATATGTACATATAATTTGTATGCGTTTTCTCAAATATGTATACGTACTCTCATGCTTTGCAGAAACTGGTCAATTGAGTTATACTATATATGAAACCTTCTTGTAAATTGTTTTACTTATACCATTCGACATGAAACTTTGTGGCTTGATATGTATCACCATATATAGGTGGGGAAAAAAACAAATTGCAGTCGGCTTACCATCAACCCTATTGAACAAAGAAGAGTTCTAGTTACGACAACTAGATTAACTAATTTTCTATAAGCATGTTTGGAAGTATCTTAATTTTACCACGTTTTTGTTTCAAGGCAATTCAGATATATATTATCAGTTCTTGATAAACAAATTATAAGAGGGGGGGAAAAAAAATAAGGGCTTAGCCAATCAAATGGTTTCATGTAAGTATCGACAATCCTTGCTTAATTTAGTGACGTATATCTCAATGATGGAAGAGTAAGCATTCTATCTTAGCCCTCCATAAGCCACCAATAATTTGTGTTATGTTTCTATACTCGTTTGGACAGCATCTACTGGTCAATTCATTTATTCGGATGCTAGTTAGGAGGAAAAACAGAAACGATAAACACTTGAAGTATGGTAAACATACGTCAACAAGTTATTTATATTGTTAAGAACTTTGTCATTGCATATACATCAATGAGTAACTATTTGTGCATGTATTTTGAAGTATATAATTAGCAACAAAAAAATCAAAGGGAATATTTTATGGCATTATGATCACGTGTATTCCCCAGATAAAAATTTCTCCCAAATGCATGCACTTCAGGGGCAAGCTTCACTCTCCTCGCTTTATATAATGCCATACTTGTCTCCTATATGTGCATATAGAGTATAGTATTGGACAGCTTTATGGTCTCAATTGTAGATTTTTTATTGCTTTTTATGACTTTATTTCAAGGAATGTTGTTTCATGTGACACCGATCCTACTCAATATCAAATGCCATATATGCACTATATATGCTCATATATACTTAAAGGATTGAACCTAGCTAGGAGAACAAAAACAAGGGGACCCAACCACGAATCATATACAACTCTTTGTGAACTTTAGGCAGGCAGTCTAGTCTTTTTATATCATTCAATGGCCAATTAAGGTGAACTATCCCTTTATTTTCTTTTTTAAATCAAGGGTTTTTCAAGTGTTCTTCTGCTTTGTATTTATGCTGCATCTTTTAGCACTGCCTTTCACTTCCCTTTAGATTATGTAACCTAAGAAGAAGAAATTTATGCTGCTCGACGAGATAATTAAAGTGTGTGTAATATATGCTAGACATTGTTTATATGGTTATGCCCACTAAATTTTTAATTCAGCATCTATAAGTTAATCCATACCACGCACACAACTTGTGAAAACGTACGGTGGGTTGATGGATTTGATGTAAATTTAAATCGGACCCACTAGAGAGGTTAATTAACAAATTTAGGCAAAAAAGAGTCTAAGCTTAATGGCACACTAGCTGATGTTTCACTAAGTATTGAAATTCCGTACAATTATAAGCAATGACCAAATTATTTCCACAACTCCGAAGTTATTCAGTGCTTAATTAGAGAAGCTCAATTGCTAAAATCCAACCATTTGAGGTGAATTTGATCAACAAGCAATCACTTTTATGCTTTCCTCTTCAATATGTTCATTACAAATCATCATCACTAAAATAATGAGCATAGTACCTTTAACATTCATATAATGAAATGGTAGTGGATAATTGTCTTCCATATGTTAAGAGTATATAAAAAAAGTTCCTTGTCAGTCCTTTTTCAAATATTTTTAAAAGAAAAAGGAAGAATAAATAAAGGGGCAGAATGTACCAGTGCATGTAATATGAAGAGATTACTTACAAACAAAGGGGAGGGAATTACAGGTTTTCTAGGGACACTCAAGAAAGCAAATTCCTTTCTCCCCAAAAGGGGACTAGAGGGGGGAAAGCAAAGCAAAAAACAAAAAAAACAAATCTCTCACTCAGATTCGAAATGTGCCCCCACCAAGCAAAATCCTTTCTTCCTAGACAACAACTCCACCAGCAATGACCACCTCAGAGATCCTATTAATCCCTCTTTATTGTAAATTGATAACATTGATTAATCCCCAATTGCAAATTTGTTCATATTAAACAAAGAAATATTTGTGCAAAATACATTTGACAATCTCATGTGTAAAATAACTTTAGCGAGGAAAATAACTAGGATCATTTGAATTATGCGTGGTATAGATCAAATTTTGTGTCATTTGGATCATTCTTTTCAATTACAGCATCTCTGGGATGTTGAAATACATAATATTTTGATCCAAAAAATTTTTTAACTTGAACCTGTCTATCACTATCTAATTCCTTGCTTAAAGGACGAGAAGTCATTCTAGGCTTGAAGTTTACTTGCTAGCTGGTGGCATCTATTGAATTCAGTACCATTACGTAGAACCATTACGTATGGTGGTGATAGCAGTGCCACTCTTCATCCATAAGCAACAAAATTCCAAGGCCCTAGCTAGGACTAGGAGAGGGATACCACTAATTCATAGTACAAAAACAAAAACAAAAACATCATTCAATTGCAAAGTCTAGTTAACTATTACGTGTGCGGTTATACTATAGCCGAAGTTGTTTAGTTGCCTTCACAGAAAATTTAAGTTAACACATGCAATTGATGTATGTAGACACGCACAAATAGTGGTTCTAAGATTTGAGAACCCTCTTGTCAAATTCTGACTAACAAATAGCACTACTAGAAATAAAAGCTAGCTCAGGCAATTAAATGAAATTTAGGACTAAGCTAGCCAGCCTATACATCACATTAATAAAGAAATCTAGCTAGAGATGTAGGTGTGAATTTTAAATTTTTTTTGTTTTTTTTTTGGGTAGTGGAATTTTGGTTTAGTTTGTTGCTTAGTTCATGGGTACCAAGGAAAGAGAAAAACAGTAAATAAAACAAGAAAAAAATAGTTAAATGAAACAAAATAAACAAGAACAATTTCCCAAAGAAGACGAAATATGAGAAAAAACGAGCTCCATATATATATATATATATATATGCATATATATTATGTGTTTGTTGCAAGGAATACAGTCACCCTGTGAAGAAACGAACGCAATGTAAAAATGAATCCACTAGAGTGACACTACAAAATTTTTTCTGGTCTTCGTCGTCAAAAGCTACCCCGGATTTTCAGCATCTAATGGCGTTGACGTTTCCAATATGTCCAACTACATACAGTTAATCCTCTCTCTCTCTCTCTCTCTCTCTCTCTCTCTCTCTCTCTCATTATTACTTGATATAACATATATTTAACATTATAATTATTCCCTCATTTTTCTGTTTCTTCTTCACCATCTGAAGCGTCTTTGACCCAAACATATGCTACCACCCCTTTTTTTCTTCTCACCATTTTTTTTGACCTCCAAAAGCATGCGTATTTCCACAAGTATATGTTAGGCGTAGAATTTTATGGTTTGGTAGATTGGTGTATATCTATCTCATGCCAAAGAATCATGCTAGCTAACAGACAATAATTTGAAGTGGCCAGATCGATTAATGTATTATTCTGAATATAATCTCTCATATTAGTTTTCAAACACTCACCAAAATATATAAAATGGAAAGGATGAAAAATTAGTGGACTTTTATATGGCTTACATTACATTATCCCATTGGCACTTGATTAGACAGACATCTTTTTCCAAAGTAATTCCTTCTTTAGAGCTAATTTTCATGCTAATTAAACACTTTCACATCACTGAAGCAGTGTGTAAATTAAAGTCTTTTCTGGCATGAAACCTACAATATTATTCGAAGGTATTTTTAGTTTAATTTATCATTACCAAAAAAATGATAAGAGAATAGTAGTGAGCAACTCGATTATGTTTAGTAACTTAATTCATTATATTAACCCTAAAAGTATAAAGTCTACAAATTGCAGAAAAGGATGGAAAATTAGAGTATCCAACTCAAAAAAAAAAAAAAATTATGCTACAACATCAAATTAGTCGAACTCACCAAAAATTGAATATACGAGATTTTTTTTTCTTTTTTTCTGCTGGGTGGGGGGTTTGTTGTTTTGGCAAGAAATATAAAATTCACACGTGAAAATGTGTAAACTAAGTACCAATTCCAAACAAGCCCCTAAATATTATCCCCATGATATAGTTTATTCAGCAAAGTATGAAAAAGCCGCCAAGGCGAACTAGCTAGAAAACAATGACCAGACCAATGTCTCACCTGTTAAAAGGCAGGCTTCTCAATTAAAGTTTAGTTTTTAGATTAAATTATGTGCTTGTGTTCCCCCTAGACTTTGCCATACATGTAGAGTATACGTAACCATGTTGGTTTCTTACTCTAGCACTTGATGCATTTCTCCATGATTACACAAAAACTTTAATTCATCGACATTTTTTTAGGAGGAATGTGCTGTTGCACCACTAGCTAGGCACAGTCCATAATAGACTTAATTAATTAATTTGATGATTTGATTTGATTGTTCAATGGACAAAGCGTAGGAGGCCAGTAGGACCCTTCACCATCTTTCTTAAATCAGAGTTCACACTGGTGGAGAAGATAGAAAGATCTCCATAGATGATTTGAACGTACACCACGTGCTTGTGTTCGCTGTGGTGGGTTTTTCGACACGTCTCAAATGTCGCTCAATCGCATTAATAAAACCAGACTTTGGTATTTACTTTGGTAGGTGACCTTTTGAGGCCTTTATCCAAGCATCAATGGAGTTGGTGGTAATACTGAATATTGCTCACTATTGGGTGATTATGCATTGAAAATGGAGGAATTTCTTACTTTGTAATTTTACATAGTCCTTAAATTCTCTCCCTTTCCTAACCCTTGCTCACTAGAGGGTGAGTATGCATTGGAATGTATGAATTTCATTCTTTGCAATTTCACAGTCATTAGAACAGTTTTAATCCTTTTTAGGGTTTGAAAGAAAAATCCTAACAGTGAGATTAGAAGGATCTCTTTAGTTAACCGTCCATAGTTACGTTTTCGTGTTGCGAAAAGATCTTATTATTATGTAACTTTTAAATGTCATTCAGCCAAAGATTGACATGATATCTATTTAGGACATTTGGAATGGGGGACCATTGATCCACTACTCAGCTGCCCTAACTAATGCATATTCTTCCAAACCCCTAATTTTGATCCGTAATAATATCATTTTCACCTAATAGTCAAAGAAATAAGCTTGGACAACTCATCAGGGGGGGAAGTAGGGTTGTGTAACAGGATGGCTAACTAAAATGACAACAACAGTGACAATGAAGATGACGATGCTGACAAGGGAAAACTGATGGCACAGGATCGATATGCAACTACAGTAGCAGCGAAAAGGAACCGATATAGATGGCGATATAAACACACACACACACATATATATATATATATGTATATGTAACATGAATTTAATTGTGGTGAGAAATTTGAATAAGAAAACAAAGAAAAATTGATGGGTTCGTCCAGATTCATTGGCACCTGTGATGGATAAGTCCACCCTGGAAAATGACTGGTCTTTGGAATCATTCTTTCGTTTTTTCTAGTTTGGGACTTGAAATACAGCAGGTGTAATTCTATATTAATTATAATTGAACAAGTAACCATTGATTTGGACACCACCCCTTAGTGCATTCCACTGTGTCATGGTTGATCATCTTTTCATTTTTTTGGGATTTTGATGTGCAATTTTCCTTGTTGCGAACTTGATTTGGCATTTGTCAGTTTATGTGATGTTATCTAATTGTGCTCTAACAATACGCACTAGAAGAAATTTAAACAAAATTGTACAGTACATACTAAAGTCAAGTTCTTTTCACTTTTACTTCATTTTTTTTAGAAATTAAACAGAGAAAAGAAATCCATTTTCTCTAGCATTTCTTTCCCTTTTCTCCTTTCCTTCCTTTTCATTTCCCTTCCACAAATATCAAACAGAGCCTAAATATGTTGATTATAAGTAGAATAATTCACTAGTCACAAAAAATAATAGAAAATAATTACAGTATGCTCCTTCTTTTAACAGAAAAGGTTTAATTAGATATGTAAGTTAACAGGATTTTATTTTTTTTATTTTTTTGCATGAAATATAAACAGTGATTAATTGATTTTTTTGTGATGCATAAACGGATTATTGTGATTAAAAATCTTAATTTCTAGTTTGTACTTTAGAAGTAATATATGTTCTCATTAAATTCCTACAAAACTCTCTAGTTATTGAAGGAGTGGTTGAAAATGGAACCCAAGCTAGATCTCCATGATTAATATGAATTATTCAATTTATTCTTGTAGATTGCAAAGGCAAGTGAGCTCAATGGTGACCATCTCGAAATCACATGAAATTTAATGGCTATCAACCTGGTCAAAATTTAGCTGAATTCCATTGTTTTCAGATGAAATTAGTGTTTTGTGTTTTTTTTACCATTTTAGAAAATTTTTGTTTTGACAACGATTACATTTAGGAATTAAGTTCTTTCTAGAATGTTTCTTGAAATTTCTAATCTCAAATTTGGGTTCAACTCAAATTTTCTAGTTTTGGTAAAAAAATTATTTTCTTAATTTCTACTTAATTCAAATCCAATTAGGTTTAGGAGTTGTTTTCTACTACTACTACAATGTAAGAGCCTATGCTCTAGACATCTTTTGGCAACTCTTGCAACTATTGTTCTTGTGATCAATTGTTGCTTACTTTTACAGTAGTTTCATGGAAAAATTCAACAGACTTGTGGAACGTGTTTAATCGGTTGTTTTTCATCACTACTCGCTGCATCAATTATACATTATACATATTACTATAAAATTTAAGCTGGCAAAGTTACCCATTCAACTCAAGTTTCTGATCACATATTATCCAATGCTACAGCCTTAGTGTATCATGATGTGGCTTTGCTATTATAAAACTACAATAACATTAAGAAACAAAAACAATAATAAGTACTAACAAAATCCTCCAAATTAAGTAGGTGAAACAGGGTTGATAACTCATCTAGAGGTTCAAAATATTGAAGTTTTTGATTTACCAGCCAAGGTAGAAAACATCAAAAGGGAAATAATTACACAAGAAAAGGGAGGGACAGAAACAAATTTGTCATGTATGAACTCAGCAATGCTTCTCGAATCCCAACAAAGAACACAAAGTGCTAATGGCACATAAATTCTCATTCTATCTCTAGTATGGGAGACAACTGGTTGGTGAAAGGACCAACAAGATAATGCATTAAGTTGAATCTAACTCGCTTATGGCCCTTCAATAGTCATTGTTTTATTGTCATGCAGCATTTTAAACCTTTCGAAAAGCATTATTTTAAGAAGAAGCCCTCAAAATATTGAAGTTTAAAGCTATCATGCTTGGAATTTTTATGCTTTATACATATAGAACTAGGGTTCTTCCATGATTAAACATTTTGTTTATAATGAATATATTAATCAACTTAAGCCATTGTGCTTTTCTTGCAGTGAACGTAGGTTTCAACTCAAGTCAATAAAGTTACAGATATATATATATAAATATATGTGTACATTGTGTGGTTGTCCATAGGTGTCCTTACTTGTCAACAAAGGAAGCTTCTTGATTAAAGAATTCGTTCGATGATGACTATCATAATCTGGAATGCTTTAAGGCTGAGATGTTGCTTAAAATTCTTGTTAATATTTCTTTAGTATCCTGCCATTTAAGAAACAGTAGGCTAAGTTCAACTTTATAGAGTGGGAAATTGTGGAGTTCCATGTTTTTTAAATTGTTGCCTCAACGTTCACCGCGTGAGCCCTCTGATCAACTCTCACCATTGTTGAATTTTCCGAGCTGCTTACAATTTTCAGTCAGTCAACGAGAGAAAAAAAAGGGGTCAAACCAAACAATCCAATGAGCTTTGTCGAAAATTTATGCCAATCCCAGGTAGGTCAACACACTCAAGATGGCCTATTAAGCATACTAGAAGTTGAATAGCCTTTTAATAGTAAAAGTAAAATGCCGTAATACTACTCCCTTTATTGCCTTCTAAATGCTGCAAAACCTAATTACATTTTGACATTCAAGAGTTGACTAGTATCCACTTCCATTATAGATCATTCCATGGCATCTTGGTTTTCAAATGTGTTGACTTGGGTCAAACCGTTTTGATGAGCAGTCCTGTTTTTGCTTCTCCTCCTTACCAAAGTCAACGTTAAGCTAATCGAATACCAGCCCGATTGAGGTATCATATTTCCAACCGTTTGAGTATGCAAATTCAATTTGGCAATCATCACAGAAGTACAATTCAAAGTACTTCATACTACTTTACTTCAGGCCTTGTAATTGCAATATATATCAAACTATAATGATTTTTTCGGTATGAGGCCAACCAACTAAGGAAAATGTGTTAGTTTGAATGAAGAGGTTTATACACCTTTTTGATCCAAGGGTGGAGTGATGTTACGATCACCGGCTTATATCCAATGTAATTTCACATTCATACATAACGGAATGAGACACATTACATTTTGGTTAGAGAGAAAAAAATTATTCAATACTCCAAAACACCACAACACCACGTAGCTATGCTTCTACTCTCACCCCTATCATAGCTAAGTCTACTTTGCTAGATGGGGTCAAATACCTCACTTAATGCTCGGGCTCGGGACCTACAGTCATTGTGAGAGGATGGAGCATGGCCGAGAGAGAGAGAGAGAGATTGGGCTTCATGAGAGGTCTTCTGTAATGATCAGGAATGTGAGCTAGAGCCCAAAGTGGAAGGGCCGAGATTAGCCTCCATTTAAGTGGGAATGCATACAATTGCTGGGCTTGTTCTCAGCCCCATTTCGTATTGGGTATTGTAGTGTTAAGTTGGCTAGGCTCATGGCTGAAACTATTTCTGAAATTAAGCTTAAGCAGTCGAACCTCAAAGGGGCATGCAGGCTGGCTCAATCTATGTGATTATCCACTGTTACTTCTAATTCTTAGATGCTCTACAAGTTGGTAATGAAGTTCAAAATCTCCTAGAGCAGGCCCTTGGCAGATTTCTAGCATATGAAAATAGATCTCCCTGGCTTTGCAAAGTTTCTCAGTGTTACAAATAGATTCAGGATTTGCGATCCATGAAGTTTTAATATTTTATTTTTCTGTGTATGTGACTCTCTATCTCATGTTGGTGCCCAAATGATTGTGATTTGTTGATTATTTTTATTGTGATCAACCATGAATCATAGCCATGGAATCAATGCACTCATGGGTATGATGAGAGTTCATGATCATGGACTTTAGCTAGGAAAAAGGTCTTTCAATCCACCAACAAAAAAATTGTCAGTCTGAGCATATATTACTTTTTTCTTCTTTTTTTTTTCAAAAAAAAAAACTGGTCCAAGCCTCTTAAAGCACCTAACTACTAGGCCTGTGTTTCCTTTTTTTTAATTATTGTTTATTTTTGCCATGCATTTCTAATATTCGTACCTAGCAGGGATTTTAGTTGGGCCTTCAAATGTAGGCCAAGATTGGCCTTTACAATTTACACAGCCCTTCCCAGAGGCATGAAATAGATCCAAAAAATAAAAGGCTTGAGAATAGAGAGAGCAAGGGAGCGAATAGTACGGTCACTCTTATACTTGACCCTTTTAAATTAAAGAAACCTTACCCCATTCCTGTCCCACCCCAAAAAATAAGTAGAGCCGGGTGGATTTTGAAAATTCACTTTACGAGGTGGGTTTCCCATAGGGTTAGTTATTACATTTTAGAATAAACATTTAAACTGAATTCATTAATTTTAATAAAAAAAAAATTAAACTAACAATTGTATTCATGACACCACGTGTCATGTTTTAAGCCACCAACGCTGCACTTAGCATGACTTGCATATAACAGAGGTGTGAGGTGCTTTTATAGAGGGTTGGATATCTTTTACCTCATTAGATTTCCGATGAGGGATAAATTCATTGGGCTATTCAATTGCTAAAACTACATCGTTTTAGTTTCAAAAAATTATTATTGTAATTTTTACTTGTCCCACACTGGTATTGCAAAGGAAACATAAGAACATTATAAAGCAACCCAAGTAAGCTAATCTCAAAACAATTGTTGGAAGGGAGTAAACTTAAGAAAATTTTTGACAAGTCCCCTATTTGGGGTGAGTTCAGGGTGTAGTGGACAAAACTTATTCTTGTCCAAAACCCGATGCGGGATACCACATTCAGTCCATTCCCGCTTAGAGTAGTTCCATTCCATCTCAATGGAGGCGAGACGGGTCCCCAATTAACCAAGGCAAATTGCCCTCCCTACATGAGAATATGGGATAAATCCATTATCAAAGCAAATAAAAAGTTTCGGAATAACCTAATAGTAGTGTTGAACTTGTAGTACAATCTACAAATAAGTAAATAACAAGAAGCAAACGTGTAAATAATTACCCCACCCCCAAAAAAAGAAAATGAAAAAATGCACCCCCCCCCTCCCAAAACAAAATCATGTCAGCTATACTAAGTACACAATAATGGAATGCAACAGTAATGAAATGAAATAATTATTGTCTCCCCACAGTTTGGTTGTAAAGATGGAATGACGTGGTGGGGGATACCCAACAAAGCTTAACACTATCGATCACCCTTTCCCTCCATTTCCTTAGCAGCCATTCCGTCTACTCTTTTTTTTTTTTATCTCTTGTTTTCTAACTTTTCTCTCTCACTCTATCTCCATCTTTCAATCTAGCTTCTTTCTATGTTCTCATTTCTTTCTCTATTTCATACACTCTCTCTCTCTCTCTCTCTCTCTCTCTCTCTCTCTCTCTCTCTCTCTCTCTGTGCCATGGGAAGCCATTGTTGCTGATAAGCACTGTCATCACCTTCGTCTTTCTAAAATCCAAGACCCACGAGTTCTCCTCCTCTTCTATTTGCTTTCATAGCCACCGATCAACCATCATTTTTCTTCATCACAACTATGTCCGACCACTTGTGCCATATTCTCCACCATTACCACAGCTCTGGATGCCGACCAACCTCAGCCTCGCTTCCTTTCTTTCGCTTTCATATTCTCTTCTTGCCTTCCCTCTATGGCCATTCCCACAATGGCCATTTCCCGCCCCGCCCCCCGCAAAAAAAAAAATTGTGGGAATGGCCATACCTATTTACCATAGGTGCACATCAATTCAACTCAAACCCATTTTCATTTTTAAATTGACTTTGGCTTATCATAAAAGGTTGCTTAAAAAAAAAAAAAACTGTTGATAGCTAAAAAGCAGCTTGTCATTTAAATATCATTTTTTCAAAAAGCCGACTTAAAAAAATTACTTTTTAAAAAAAATTTAAGCTTACAGGTTATAGTTTTTTTAAACTGGAATTCAAACATTTTGAGAATTTAAAAAATAAATGAATATGTTATAATGATTAGTGTTGATTTTTTTTTAGTTTTATTAAACATCACATATATGTAATTTAATTTACTTTGAAAGTCATTTGGTCAATTTTGCATAAAAAAAAAAAAAAATTTCAAAGCTGGCACCAAATAGGTAAAATTTAAAAGTAGTTTTTTTTAACAGATTATCAAACACCTCAGCTAAATTTGCTAACTTATTTATCATATTTTTTTTAAACAACTTATTAGGCAAAACACGTTTTTTTGAAAGAAAAAAATTTTGTTGGTTGAAAAAAGTCATTTTTACCAACTTTTTCCTCTCTATAATAGTTTTTTTTTTTTTGTCTTTAGTGATTTATTTTAACTAAAATTCAATGTTTTTTTAAATGAATATGTATAATTTAAAAGTTCATAAAAAAATTAAACTTCGTTTAACAAAAGTTACTAAAAGGATAAAAAAATAAAAAAGAAAAAAAGAAGACTACCCGGGGGTTTTTTAATAAGTCGTCGATTGTTTTTAGCCACGGCGTTTCTATAGCTTTTCAGGTTGGAAAAAGCAGAGAAAAAGCACGTTCAAGACTCTTTGCTTTCACATACATCAAATTCGTTTGTTACCCCTCTCCGATCCAAATACAGTTTCTGTCAGAATCTTCTTTCCCTAGAAAATCAAAGCCCTTGGGTTTTAGCGCAAAGTTTCCGATCAAACTCACTCACTCCGATTAATCGTTGGAAGTAGATTAGCCGAGTGTTCGAGCTTCGCATTCGAAGTTGGGGCGTAATTGTGGTGGAGTAATGTTCTTCAGCGGCGACTCGTCGACTCGGAAGCGAGTCGATTTAGGAGGGCGTAGTTCGAAGGAACGAGACCGACAGAAGCTTCTCGAGCAGACCAGGTTAGAGAGGAACCGTCGCTTGTGGTTGCGACAGCAGAACTCCGCCGCAATCAAAATTCAGGTTCATGCGTATGCATACCTTTACATACACCACAAGTACATATATACCGGTGATAATCAAAGATTACACACGCACCTGGTGTATATATATATATGTATATGTATGTAGACATACTATACACAGGCATATATACAGAACATATGTTGTATGTTGCTCTATATCATGGATTACATACATTCGGAAATTTCATGCAAAGCTGGATATTGGAGTCACTTACATTGATTAGGTGAAGGTTGCTTGGGTTGAGATATAATTATAATTGGGCCAATGCCGAATTTGATACTTATTTTGTGATGAAATATGGAGTTTTCCTTCTGTTTTAACCGAAATTTCAAGTTAAAAATTCGGGCAACTGGTGTTGGTGGTGTTTATATAAGATTCCTACATATTAGCTGCAGAATGAGATACGAGAAAGGCATGCATAGCTATGCGGGACATGTTTTCAGCAATTAATTCTGTTGGGAATGTGTGTATATTTTACCTTTCTTCCTAGAGAGGGGAAATTTGGGTGGATTTGTATGGATTTAGTTGTTGGGGACTGTAACTGAATGAATGGCATGGATAGCCGCTTGGTTCCTTTATGGAACAATTAGGTTTCGTTTGGAATAATGTTCTGATTATTGCATGAATCCAAGGGATTTAACTCCTTTATTTTAGGATAATGACACTATTTGTTTTGTTAAAAGCAAAGTATTGAGAGCTTATGCTTATATATATTCCCGAATGCCTGTTTGGTGACATCATATATTCATGACGATAATCTGTTGGCAAGTTTCTAAACAGGAGTCTGTGATATATAAATAAATAAATAAATTTTAAGCTGGGAAACTAGGGCCTTGAGACACACTGTGACGGTCAACTTACTGCACTTATTTGATATTGGATGCTGTGAAATGCTAAAAATCTCTTTGTGGGGAGCTTTCAATGTATATGGAGAAAAAAAGGAACTAATTTGACTGTAATCAGATGCTTCATTTATACAGTTGTTATAACTAGAATCATGGATATGTCTGATGAAGTCTCAGCTCTTTTGCACATTAGAAATATTTTTTCACATGATTTTCGTAGACCTAGTCCTTTGGCTTCTCTATTGCTGAGGAGCCAATGAATCAGCTGGGTTTCTTGTATTCTTGATCAGCTGCTTCCTATAATCAAGATACTTGAGTTGGAGCTTGTGAAATACCCATTTTTGTTTATGATAATATTTTAAGTACTTGTTTGAACGTAACTAACAAAGAATTATCATATCAATTGAGAAACTTGCTTGGCAGTGGGTCCTACTAGTGCAGAATTTTGACCATATGAAAGAATTTTGACAATAATATTAGAAGTACTTCCTAATTTACATTTTCATCTCTGATGGTGGAGTCAAGTCAAATTTATCTCGACCAATTAGCTGATGATGACACCCATCAGGAAACTGTCTTGTGGCTTTTCTCAGAAATTTTTTTCATTTCTGATTTTTTTTGTAGAACTTTGTGGGTGACCTTAGAGGTTGTGGGTGTATGTTTAATCTTTGAGAAGTATGATAGTCACTCAATGATTACTGAACCAAGTAGAGAGCGGAAGGGAGAGAATCAATGGCGGAGAGAGAGAGAGAGAGAGAGAGAGAGAGAGAGTGAGAGCAGTTAACCATAGAGAGCTTGATAGGCTAGTGGACTCCATGCCTCGTCTTTGTTTGTGTTGCTAGGAGGAGGGGTAAAGGCCTTTATATAGGCGACCTAGTGGAGGGAAGGGATGAAATGTCCCTTTCATCCTCAGGGGATCAGCCCTACATCCGAGATCTTGCTGGGGTTAGGTGGGATACCTGGATGGAAGGTTGAACTTGGGCATTAAATGCCTTCGTCCCATCCTCCTTAGCGATGTCGCTGTCTTAAAAAATCTTGTTGCAGGAGTATCTCTTTCTCATTGTGGCAAGCCAAGGAGATCCCCATGAGGAGAGGGATTGACATCTTGACGATCCCATGGATCCTAGCCTCCAAATCACAAGTCTCTGTTGGTTGGTCTCGTACGGAGCATTATGGCTAGTTGGAGAGATGCCGTGACTTGTACTTGGCGGATCTTTGGATTATGTTCAAGACCCAAGGATTGGGGTTGCTGGAGAATGTATCTTAAGGATCTTCGGTGGCCCATAGGTAATGGAGGATCCTCAAGGGTGAGGTGACCTCGAGGAGATGGAGGATCTTTGAGGGCGAGGTGACATGGAGGACTCTCGAAGGTGAGGTGATCCAAAGGTGATGGCGAATCCTCGAAGGTGAGGTAATCCAAAGCTGGCAGAGGATCCTTGAGTCTCATGGGATCCTTTTGAGAGGATCCTTAGTGATGACGTGTTCAACCACATGGGTTGTGACCCATGTACCTGCAAACTTTAACTGTGAAGAACTACCCTTTGACCACAGTGTTGAGAAGCATGTTAAAAGGATTTGATATTTATAGGACACCAGTTATTTTTATTGAAAGATAGATCCTTCATAGTCAATTTGGTTACCTGATGTAATTACATTCTATTTTTGGCTGCATATTTAAGGTTCTAAATTGAATAATTTTTGGAGTACCTTGTGGTTGTTGAGGATCATAGTTGGCCAGTCCGCAACGTTGTTATAAGCGGGTTTGGGCGAAGCTTGCGCTGAGTTTTGCGTTTGCAAATGGGTAGTAGGTTTTGAGGTATTTGAGTGTGTTGGGGCATTTCTAGAAAAACTTTAGTGGGGCTGGTTTTTCAATAGGGAAACAGACAGGGGAATTGGTGTTTCAAATATTCTCAATGGGGCTGATGCTAGTCCCAAAAAGGAAAAAAGCCAAAAAATCTTCTTAAGAATTCATGTTGCAGATTCTCCTAAGTTAAGGCATACCTGAAAGCCACCAATAACGTCTCGAAATTCAGGTGATTGCAGGACTTTGCTTTCAATGGAGCCCACCTGTATCCTTCCCAGTGATTGAAGCTCTTGAGCCCATTGTGAAGGTTTTCTTATGAAAAAAAAAAAACTCCTCTTGAGGGGGTTGTTCTACTGAAGTACCAAGAAAACCTTGCTAGCCACCTCAGTTGGAGCCTCTTATTCTTTTTTATTTCTCTTCCATTTGATTTTATGTCTTGGTTGAATTCCCTGCATTGCTGCAGCCTTTGGTTCTTAACCTAGCCATGTTGTGGTGCATTTTGTGGTTTTGGGGCTTACTATTTTTCTTAACCTTTTATCCTTCTTTTTTTTTAGATTTTTATTGAGTGAATAACAATCATTATGATATGATAGGTGGATTCTGTGTTTGTAGACATGTTTCTATATCTTTCTCTTATAGTTAAATAAAAAAATTAATCTATTGCACTTTTAAGGCCCAGAACATTTAAGCAGTTTTTCCTGATATTGTGTTTATTGTGGGTTCAAGAACAGTCATTTGCTCAATTGTTATTGCAGTTATCCATTTTTTAAAATATTTCTAATGATGACTAAAAAATGGAGCTTTTACATTTGTTGTTTTAGAGAAGTATTTTAGAAACTTGTTCAATTTGTTTCTGGTGAGGTTTGGAACTTGACTAATTACTAATTACAGAAATGCTTCAGAGGAAGAAAGGCAGTAGAAGCTGAACATCTGAGAGTGCGAGAGCAATTCTTTATGACTTATGGGAAGCATTGCCAAAATGTGGACAGGTATTGTTCTTGTATCCTTGAATTGTGGTTTCTATTGATCTCCATATTTTAACTGGATTTGGTACTGTGCTTGTACCAAATTGGATCATTCCGAGTCCAGTTGATCTTACAATTTTGTTTAATGTCTTTGTACATACAGGCATTGTTTTGAGCCGGATTCCGATTTTCTTTGCCAGTTACTTTTCTTCTGTAATCCCCAGAATGTTGCTGATTTCTCTGCTCTTTTGGAGACATGCCGTTTACTTCAACAGTTTGTTCGAGAAAATGGTGCGTCTAATCTGTCTGTCTTCTTAATGAAACCACTTATTACATGTTCTGTTTAAACACATGTAACTTCCATTATGGCCCACAGAATACTTAGCAAGGCCTATGCTGTCATGTTTCTCAGTAATGGGGACAGTCTCTCTCTTTCTCAGCCCCTCCACCCACCACAACTCCCTCCCCCCCAAAAAATGAAGATAGAAAAGAAAACTCATATGAATTGTATACAGGAAGTTCATAACAATTGTAGTTTTTATGTAGTTTCTATCGGTTACACAGCTGCAAACACGTGACTCGACAATTTTCTAAAAATTAGGATACAAACATGGAAAACACCATTCAATATAAGAAAACACCATTCCATTCATAATTTAAACGTCATTTAATACAAAAGAAGATGATAAACAAGTTTATTATTTATTAGGTATAAATCCACATTATTTATCTTTATCGTTGGATCATAAGTTATTTTCTTTAAACTTGCAATGTGTTTTAATGTATTTCATGTGTGTCTAAGTTATCATCTTGTCCCTCGGTTCTAAAAGAAATAATAAAAAGGAAAACAGGACATGTTTGGAAGCATGACTGTCATGTGTTGGGAAGTGTCCTATCCGTCTGACACTGATACAACACCTTCTTAGAAGTGTCCGTACTTCTTTGGTGGCAGTTTTTGTACCATAGACACGGACTGCCTCCTCTAGCAAACTGACAGATGTCAAGCAATGTTATTTTGTGTCCTTTATTGTACTGTATTTTAGACATATTTTATATGTTTATCTGGTAAATCAATTGATCAAATGGGCAAATGTGGTGTTCTGGAGTAGTGGTGCGTGATATATGTGCACGCCTTCGCAACTTGCAATTGTTTGAACTTTCAGACCAAACATGATTCTTTGTGGAGAGGTTTCATCCTTTGTTAGTCCAACTAATGGATTTGAACAAATATGACTTTAACCTTCATTTAGTTGTTTCTTAGAATTTTTGTATTCCTTGACTTATTAATAAGTTCTATTATCTTTACTTGAAATTATTTCCACTGCCCTCACTACTTATACAATTTGTGGTAAAAGTTATCTGCGCGCACACACTATTGTTGGGGCTTTATGATAGTTATACGTCACAGTTTTAGTATGACATTGCTTGTAGCTTCCATGTAGCTATTTTCATTATCATTGGAATTTGTTGAGGGACGGAGTGTGGACTGAAGTTATTGTTTTCCAATTAAGTGTAATACAGACATATCTCCTTCAAGTTGCATTTTTGCATGGGAGTCATGTGCATGTCCGTATTTCTTTCTCTTTATTCATTATTTTTTTTTGATAAGTTCTTTATTCATTATTCTTCATTGTCTACCTTGTCATGTGGTTGTCTATGCTTCATTTGCTGTCCGGAAACTTGTTATAGTATTTACAATATTCAATCATGCCACAGGGGATATTCTGAGCCTCTTTGCAGGTGTTGACTATACTTCTAAGCAAGCTGTGGTTGACTACAGGGTGAAGCAACTCGCATGTGCTTGTATTCGAGCTGTTTATCAAAATAGGTATGTTGCTTGCGCACCTTCCGTTGAATGTTTTGGGCACCTTCTGTTGAATGTTCCGTTGAATGTGCTTTGTTTTGCAGATTAGTAGAGACTGCTAGATTTATGTTGCATTACTCTAGCTTGAACAATCACTTACTAAAGTAATCCTTTAGTAACTTGAACTTTCTCCTGTTTAGATATTGTATTACGAGTAATATCTCGCTTATATGAGGCTCAAGCTTCACACTTGCATTTTTCTCCTTGACAAATTGGTTTGTTGATAGGCATTTGGTGCTAAATTGTAGACTTCCAATTTCTGTCATTTTCTTTAGTCTTCCAAAGAAAATAGAAATAAAAATCTCATATTTACTAGTTGATGGCCTCGACACTTTGGCCACCCATTCTTCATTATGGATGATGGCAGTCATAAATTTGGGTGGTTGTGGGGTTCAATTTAAGTTGGATAAGCTAATCTTGTCACTGCTAACCTAGGTTTAGCTTGGTCTAGTTCTTGGATTCCATTGTTTGCTGAAGCTTTGACCCCATAAAACTTGTAAGAATATTTCATTTATGATTTGTTGCTTGTATACATTTCCAGTCATTGCTTCTTTATTTTGTAGAATATGATTCTTAGCAAATAATCAGCTTGTTGAATCTTGTCTTGATGTTCAATTTTTGTCAACACACACAATGCTAAGTTTCTGATATTGAGACCTGTTTAGCTATAGTTGATAGAAAAGCTGTTAAGAATGTCACTTTGATTGATTTGTTGTGGAACCATATACGTGTTGATACAACTTTCATGTTTTAGTTTCTTTGAAACAGAAAATTGCTTACTGGAGGTGTTTCTTTTGGCAGAAATCAATTGAAGGATCAACTGTTTATGACATCTGATAAATCCAGTACATCAACAATCCTCCTGTTAGAGGCAGTAGTTATGTTGATTGATCCCAAACTTCCGTGGTCTTGTAAGACGGTTGGTTATCTCTTGCAAAGAAATACATATGCCCTTTTGAGAGAGATTGTACTCAGTGGGAAGGTACATTTGAAAAGCAACTGGCCCTTTATAGTTTTTTCTTGTCTGACATGTGATATATGTATTTAGCATGTGTCATTCCTTTTTTTTTTGATATTATCATTTCCAATCAGATATTACTCTTAGGCTAAGGATTTCTGCAGAAAAGTAATTGGGGCTATTTCAGGACTCAGAGGTTCTCTTGAATGTTGAATAAAGTGGATTTCTAAATGGCATATATTATTAATGTAATTGGTGTGAAAACTGAGATCCTAGGGCACTGTAACATGCTTTTAATTATGTATCACCAAAAATAACTGTATTCTGGTTAATTCATCACCGATATTAAGTTTTCTTTTAAGCATATTTGTTGTTCAGTCTTGTTTACCTTGGTTTGTAACTGGCCTTTATGACTTGTTGGCATCATGAAGTGTCAGGAATTTGGTCTTGATTGTGAGAAACTGTCAGGCTTTATTAAAATTCCTTGGTAGGTAATAGATTATATTAAAAGGCACCAGAAAAAAGGGCAAATTACACTGACCTTCCTTGAGGTTTATTGAAAACTAAGACACCTCCCTTCACGTTTGGGAAATTACACTGGCCTCCCTTGTCAGAGTTTGTCAAACAATGGAGCTAACAACAATAATGAAATTACAGTTTTGCCCTTAAAATGATCTAACCACGTGTCACTCTTGCCATCACTCTCTCCATCATACATGTTTTGTTTTGGTCAAAGTCAAAAACATTTCTCTCTTCTCTCTCCTTTCGCCCATCTATCTGTCTCCCTTTCTCTCTCTTATCTGCTAAGCCCAACCCATAGTTTTCTCTTCCTCCCACGGGTCACCATGGCTGAACCCAAGCTTTCCTTTTCCATCTCTCTCTTTTTCAGTTTCCATCACACATATCCATAACAATCTCCATTCCCTCTCACCTGAAACGCTTTTCTCATGGCCACCCATGGCCGGCCATCTCCACCTTAATAAATTTCTCTCTCTAGCAAAACTAACATAGGAGACCCCTCCCTGTCTAGAACATCATCTGGTCATCTTCCTCAACCACTAGTCCCTTTTTTTATTCCTACTAGTACATATATACAGTACATAAACATATATATGTATATACGTTCATCTATGTGTTTATACATAATAGGGAACACACAAATTTGAGCAAGCACCAGTAAAAAAAGTTGAGATATTTGAATAAAAAATTTCCCATAATCCAGTTGAATAACATCCAATTCAAAAACAGTAAATGTGTTGTTAAATAAATGTTTGTATATATCCATTATACACCCACACAAACATCTCTATTTCCGCCAAAGTTGTCAAATTTTCCTTCTATTCCCACAATTTCATTTACTAATTTCCCCTAAAGTTCCCAAAATTCTAGCAAATTTCTATCACCAGAGAAAGATTTGTTTCATGGAGTTCATAGGAACGTGAGGTGGCGAAGGAATCCATCAACCCACTATCATCTCCACCACTGCCACAGCTCACTAGAACCACACCCACCCAATCTGATCAGATCTGGTCTTGGGCACTGCTCTTCCCTAATTGTTGTGCTCTGTTCTTCGAAGGCTTGGTTGTTCTTTGGTGTATAGTGATTGAAATTTCCCAAAAAATGAAAGGAAATGGCATGCATTTGATGTGGTGTTTCATGAGGCTTCGACTAAATTTACTGAATAATTGAAGCAAAATGCACATGTATGTCACTATGTATATGCACATACACACAATAATCCGGGTTTGAGAGAGATGGTTTGGGTGGCGTAATAGGGGACAGGGAGAGAGAGAGAGAGAGAGAGAGAGAGAGAGAGAGGGTGGGGGAGGCGGTTCTGGGGCTTTGCGTTTAGTCTGATAATGATAGGTTATCTTAGTCATTTCATTATAATTAAGGGCATTTTGGTCGTTATATAGATATGTTATATGACACCGCCAAAAACTGTTAAACCTTCTAACGGTGCTTTAACGGCAAGGGGGAATTTGTTTCAATGTTTTAAAAACAAGGGAAGTCAGTGTAATTTCCTGAACGTGGAGGGAGGTGTCTTAGTTTTCAATAAACCTCAAGGGAGGTCAGTGTAATTTGCCCCAAAAGAAAGAAAAAGAAAGAGAGGGAGGGCACAACCCCTGTACATGCACTATATAGAAAGGGTCTCTGCATACAGGAAGATACAACTCCCCCAAAAAGTCAATAAAATAGAAATTATGTCAGGTTGGTTAACTGAATTAATCAACAGTTCTTATCTCTTTTATCTAGTATTGATAGAGTATGCCTTTTTTTTGGGCCAGATTTGCTGTAAGGGATACACATACTGTAATCAACAACACAGTGGATGAATTTTGTGTTTTTGTTTATTTTTCATTTGTGTTTCTCACTTTTTGGAGCACGAAAACTAAACTTTCCTTAGATGAGATCGCTGTCTGGGTAAAAATACCCTGTTGTTGAGATCTCTCTCTCTCCATATATGTGTGTATATATATATTTCTATCAATCACTTGAACTCGACTGTCTATATAACCCAAAGAACTGCTTTTTCATTTCCTTTATAATACTTTGAGGATATATAATCACATTGTTGGATCTTGGACCAAGTTTGGCTTGGCTAAAATATCGCACTTTAGGTGAAGAGTTCCACTATTGTGAGTTAGTTCTGATAGTGTGGTCTTCCCAGTGAGTTTCTCCCCTTTGTCAATTTTTGGAGTCTAAACAGATGGTCCATTGAATATGCCAGCTGGTTTGCTGGTACGGTACTATCTGCTGGAGGTCGTATGCCGGATTTAGGTTCAATTCTTTCAAGGAGATTGTGCGACTAAGAAGCATGGATACAGTAGATTTAGTTCTGATGCTGTGGTTTTCCAGCGAGTGTCTTCCCTCTTCAGTTTATGGAGGTCTAAACAGATGGTCCATTGTATGTGCCAGCTGGTTTGCTGGTATTTGGTAGCATTTGCCGGAGGTCATTTCTTATATTTAGGTTCTGTTCTTCCAAGGAGATTGTGCAACAAAGAACCACGAATACAGGACACAGACACGGATACAACACGAGATGGACGCACCGACATAACAATTTTCAAAAAGGTCTAGACATGAGATGATAGGGACATGTAAAAAAATCAACATATATTTATGTTGGTATGTATGGAAATAATAATTATTTCAATTATTTCTTAATTTTTTATACTGCACATATTTATATCTTATGATATCAAAATAGTAAAAAATTATTTTCCACATTCTGCATATTGAAAAAATGAGTATGAGCAAAAGATCGTAATACCTCTTTCAGTAAGTTTCATTCATATTAAAATAAACTTTTTGACACTTTAGAATTCCTAAAATTATCAAATCCAAAGAGGGGATGTTATAGCTACATTGTTTTTGTTTTATAATTGGAACCTAAGTGATTTTTTTTTTAAATTTTAATGTGTTTCATGGGTGTCTATCTAAGTGATGGACATGTATGTCCCCAAGTGTTGGAAGCGTGTTTAGTTTAAAAAAATAATAATAAAATAAAATAATAGGACACGTTTGGATGCGTGTCCAACATGTGTTAGGGAGTGTGAGTGTCGTGTCTGACACGGACATCTTATCTTCTTAGAAGTGTCCGTACATAGGTATATTTCCTTTTTTTGGCATGCTTTTAATATATCATATGTTACTTATCTAAAAAAAATAAAAGAAAATGTGATGCCTTCACACTGGGTGTGTCTAGTATTGAATTTTGTTGGCTTATCCCTGTAGTGTATGTTTCATTAGCGGATCATATTTGTTCGGTTATCTTGATGTCTGACTCATCGACTAATTTAGTATTCATACCTTAGAAAGGGGAAAAAGGGGAATAATCAAATGTTTTAATTGTGAAAGGTTTGTTTTGGTTTACTTATCCATTAGTTCTCTGGTGAAGTTCGGCTGCCTGTCTACAAAATGTCGGATTATTTGCTACACTATCTTGAACTCCTATCTGGTCTTGTGAATAGGGGCAGCCCTATATGTCTTAGGATGATATGTTGTGTCATATTAAGAGGGTAGCCTGGATCATGGACTTTTGTGTTATTAGGAGAATAAATGAGGCATCTGTAAATGGGGTTAAACTCCAATTCCCAGAAAGTCCTTTTCCAAGTTCCTAACTTTATAAAAAATCAAAAGAGTAGATCAAATGATGTTGGGACTTGTAATGGGGGCTAGGATGTTTAATGTATAACATGGAAGTCAAGTACAAAACGACTATCATGTTTACCATTGCATCTTGAACTTCAAATAAGCCTGATGTTCAGTGTGAACTCCAACAAACATGGTGTATCCTTAGTGCAGTCTGTCTTTGAAATCTTCCCGATTTTTCAAATCATACAACTTTATTTAGAGTGAGATATTTACAGTCATTTTATAAACTTGACTTCAACAGTGAACTACTTCTTGTTTGTTGAAATGTCAGTTGTTGGTCATCAATTATTTAAAACCAAATAGCCTTGCAAGTTCAAAGGCTTTTCGATCTCAAATTTGGTGTGTTTGACCGTGTATTACCTTTTGGTTATAGAGAGTGCTCTTTTAACCCTTTTCAATTATCTATTAGTTTGTTCTAATAAACGTAGTGATTTGCATACCATGGAATGCTTCAGTGATGCGTTTTAAATTTTGCAGGGAAGTATAAAATTTCAAGATTCTGAAGGGAGAATCTCTTCTCTGGAGAGTGTCCTTACCCTCATTATATCCCACGTTGGTCAGAGATCATGTATTTGTCCTAATATTGACCCACGATGGAGTTTCTCATCACAAATTCTTACAATTCCTTTCTTGTGGAAGCTTTTTCCATATCTAAAAGAGGTATGTTAGTTCACAAGGTCCCACACTTGCAGCATTATGCTTTTAAATATTAGATTTCACCAGGGTTTAAGGAGTACCTGGTAGTAGGGCAGAATCTCCTCCAAAGCCAAGTGGACAGCTTTTAATATATTCTCCTCCTCCCGTTAATTTGTTACCAAAATTGCTTCAAAGCCAAGTGGACAGTTTTTGTTTTAAATCCATGTATCACCTTGTAATACAAAAACTTTCTTCCTCTATTTATCCAGGTTTTTGCAACGCGGGGGCTGAGTGGACATTATATTCATCAGATGGCATTATGTGTGCAAAATCATGCTAATGTTTTACCTAATGATATATCAACTGAATTTCCTGGTTATGCCTGCCTTCTTGGAAATCTTCTGGAAACAGCTGGAGTTGCTTTTTCTCAGCCTGACTGCTCATTTGATATGGTAAGGAAGTGACGGGATTTCTTAACAGAGTGCTATTATTTGTTTGTTCCTTATGTGCACTC